>CM070063.1:8325124-8780798 GCA_036320875.1 Cotoneaster glaucophyllus
AACCAACTAATAAACAATTTATTGCTCGTTTAATAGTGCTTCTAAAATGGCTGAAAGCCCTTTTAGTAAAAATATTTTTGAATAAATTCTTAGTAAAAATTCAGGTGGATCACGAAAAAGCACTCTAAGCGCTTCCTACAAGAAACATAAATCTAATGCTTCTTTCAGAAAGCACTTTTGCTTTTGGAACATGAAATCATTTTAACAAAAAAATACTTTCAGTTATTTTAAAAACACTTCCGAATACCCTTATTTTTCAAGTTGTGCTTTTGATACATGGAAGTGCATTGCTTTTCCATTATAGAAAGATAGAGAGGCATAAATAGAGTTTTCCCTAAATAATAAAATTTGGAGCCTCTCCCTCACTATCTCTCCAAAAAAAAAAATTGTAGAAAGAGAGGGGTAGAAATAGAGTTTTCCCTAAATAATAAAATTTACTCTTTTTCATGACATTATTAAAGAATAACCTTTTACCTTTTATAGAAAACAACTCATCACTCGTTCGTTTTTTTATATTTTTTTTACCAGTTACATAATATGTTTTGATTTTGACCCTTAGCCCCTCACCACTTGAACAATCAAACTTTGAAAGTTAAATTTCATGAATAATAACGTTTTGTGAGGTCCATTTTTTTGTTGTTTCACCGTCTAAAGATTGAGTTTATCCCAATATAAAAAATTTATAATATAATTTCAAGTATTTTCCTTTTCTAATTTACAGGATCACGGAAATTACTTGGATCAAACAGTCAACAAATAAACAATTTATTGCTCGTTTGATAATGCTTCAAAAATGGTTGAAAGCGTTTTTAGTAAAAATATTTTTGAATTAATTCTTAGTAAAAATTCAAGCAGATAATGGAAAAGCATTCTAAGCGCTTTTTACCAGAAACACAAATCTAATGCTTCTTTCATAAAACACTTATACTTTTGGAACATGAAATCAATTTAACAAAAAAAATACTTTCATTTATTTTAAAAACACTTCCGAATACCCTTATTTTTCAAGTTGTGCTTTTGATACATAGAAGCGCATTGCTTTTCCATTGTAGGAAGAGAGGGGTAGAAATAGAGTTTTTCCCTAAATAATAAAATTTGGAGCCTCTCCCTCACTCTCTCTCCAAAAAAAAGAATTAAAAATAAATAAATAAATAAATATTTCATAAGTGTGTTGGCTAAAACGTCGCCGTTTGGGGTTCTGGTTGCAACAAACCGAATCAAAGAAAGAGAGAGTAGAAATGACCCGAAAACAAACAGGTATGAACGTTGTGTGAAAGTTGGGGTCGTCATGGATTCGTCGATTGCTGCCGGCGAAGGTATCATCATTCACGACTTTCACCGTTTTGTTTTTGTGTTTTGATATCATGGATTCGTTGGTAATGTTAGAAGCTGGTGTTCGTTCTATGAATCTTTCGTCTGAGTCTGATGATAAAATTTAGGGCTTTTAATTTTCAAGGAACCATAAAACTTGTAGCTTTTTGTTTTCTATTGACAGGAACCCTAATTTTCTCTTTGAACATTAGGGGTAGTGTTAGAAATTTGTGGGTTTCTTTTTCAATTTTCAGGAACCCTTTACCTTTGGGTTTTCTTCGTCAGTTCAGAGAAATCCCAAGTTTTTTTTATTTTATAGAAAACCCTGAAAAATTGGGTTTTTCCTTTTCAATTGGCAAACACCCCTAATTAGTAACCCTAACAAATTGATAAAGAAAACCCTTAATTTTTACCGTGAGAGCAAAGTTCTGTAATACAACCACAATTTCTAAGGGTAACCGTGACACCGAAAAAGAAAACTTGGGGTCTGTGTTAGTTGAAAAAGGAATGCATGTTATAAACATTTATAAGTTCCGGTTTGAAATTTTCCGGATTCAGATAGGCTTGAAATTTGCTGTTATCTGAGTCAATTTTAATTACATGCCTGATTTCACGATTTCAACCCGTGATTTCTTAGCTGCAGTAACAAAGTCCATCTCTTTGGATTAAACATGAATGCCATGCTATTCAGTTTTGCGTATGGTATGGCAAAAAATAGTTGAAAAGTAATAAAATGTGGTTACATTTGGAGCACACATTATATCTCTAACTTGCTATATATTTGGTGACCAGTTTTTTGACTCATCCGATCCATCTCTTTTTATTTTGCTTTTTCAATCTTCAATTTGATGGGTCAGAAATATAGACAGTAACAAAATTCCTTCTTTAAATGGATATTTCGGATAGTTTGTTCTTTCTTAAAGGAAAGTGGACCCTCAGTTTTGATCTTATGGATGTGAGGCTGAACGAGGGGACTTAAAATTTTCAGTTGTTCAATACGTTGAATTTTCTTTGTTTTTCTTGCTACCCTAAATGGTTGTATGCTTTGGTGCTCATTTATGATAAATTTGCTGTGTTGTTCTTGTTCTTTAATTGTATGTTTTGGATTCTTGATTTGACTTCCATGGTGACTTAGTACAATGTTCTTTTGCATATTTATAAGTTTGGTAAGAAGTATGAGACTGGTAATATGAGAAATAAGAGAGAAATTGAGAAACATTAAAATACAGTGCAGGCTTCTAATTGGAATTTTTTAGTTCAACATGAATGTTTTCTTGTCATACTTGTGTTTGATGTCGCTAGTTAATTAATTCTTGTCATACTTGTGTTTGTTGTGGCCCGTGTGTGTGTGTTTTTTTTTGTTGTGGGGGGGGGGGGGGGGGGGGGGGGGGAGCGATACTATAGTTTGGCAATGGCCATGTGCCTTTTTGGGTTGTTCTAAGATTCAGTGATGATTTTTGGATGTTTGATTTTTCAACCAGAATTACTGAGCTTTGGCTCTTTTGGGGTTGGGGTTGTTTTTTTTAAAATAATAATAGTAAACAGAAAGTGGGACTTTTATGCTTCTAATTAGTGTTAATTTTTGTATCCAAATTTTTCCGCTTGATGGTCAAACTATGGAGGTTTTAAAATAACAACCTTTTATTTGGCCGAGTCTAAATATTTCTGTTTTTTTCTTCATGCTAAAACATAAACGGCGTGTGTAGTCATTTCTCTTCTTTGTGATAAGATGGTTTTCTGTAAATCAAAAAGTTATTTTAACTTTTGTAGATGAATGGTTGACTGTGATTATGGTTTATAATGGGAAGAGAGTTTTGTGCCATAATTGTATTTAAAGCTGTTTTTAATCTCTGATTAAGATAAGTTATTATGTTTTGTCATTTGAAATTTGTTGAGAACAGCGGTAGTAGGAGTTTTGAAAATCCTCAAGGTTTGTTGATTTTTTTTCTTCTCTTTTCTGGTTAACAGTTTATGCAATTTTGGTATTTCGTCCTTGTCGAAGGCCTATGTGGTTTCTTATGGTTGATTTTAAAATTTCATTGGTGGAAAGGTTGACAGTAATTATGGTTTATTTTGGAAATTGGTTATGGGGGTTGTTATTGGCACTCCAAAATGGTCATCCTGCATTCCTCTAACTCTAAGTAACGATTTGTCATTTTTTCTACACGAGGAGTGCAAGATGAATTTTTGTGGAGAGCCAATAACAGCACCCTTGGCTATTAGTTTAGGTCTTGATTTCTTTCCAATTATCTGTTTTCTTTTTATGTTTTTGGACTAGAATATTTTAGAAACTAATCAAGTATAAGCGAGCAAGCTGTAAGAATATCACTTAATTAATTATATTCATGTATTCACTCCCTAGACATTGGGAGGTGGCTACTGCAGGTGTTGAAGGAGAATGCTACTGCAAGGAGTGCCATTCCTGACTTGGAAGAGAAAAAGTTCGTTGCAATACCCTTGTGTTATAATTTTCTTCATTTGTATCGCTACAATGGGACAAGATTTTCAATGTTTTATTATGTTTGTTATATATGTCCAGAAATTCGTCACATGGAAAGAGGAAAACAGTATGCAAGCCCTTTACAAAGCCCATTTATTTTTTAGACCCATGGAATGATAGGAATTTGGTAAGAGTTTCAGTGAATCAATAACTTTGTGTTTTACGCAATCAGTGTACACTGTATCCTAATATGTGTCTCCTTGCATGTGATTATGTAGAAGGCTCCAGGAATAGTGGATCCTGCCATGAACATTAGGTAGTTAGTTGCCAATTCACTTAAGTATCTTGAATTGTATCTCAGCAGTGCAATTTTCATTTATGCTTTTGATATATGTTCAGGAATCCAATGAAAAAATTCAAGCACCTTGCTAGCTTAGATGCTGTGAAATTAAGGGAGATGCGTCCAGATTATATACCGGTAACAATCCGAAGCATCAAACATTTTACTAGCAATCCATTTGGTGAATGCACTCTATTCTAATTTGAGTTTCCATGCAGGTGATTATGGAGAAGGATGCAAGGAGTGACGTTCCTGATGTTGACATGAGGAGGTTAGTTGATTTGCATTGATGTAATAAATTAGGATTGTTCCCTTTTCATTTATGCTTTTGATTATTATCCGAAATCTGTCAGGAAATAGGAAAGAAAAAAGAAATGAGATATATGTGAAAAAGCCCAACACTTGTTTTGTTCTTATTGTGTAGGCTGAGCTTGTAAATGTGTGTACGTAATCTATATGGACCCGGAGGTTTTGGTCATGTGTATTGTTAACATTTTACCAAAATAATTGAGTCGGGTACTTTAGTGGAGGTTCGAGGGCTGGTTCTGGTTGTAATGATTTGCCTGGATTGGTTACCCAAGTATGGAAGCCTTCCTACCCAGGAATTTTCATAAGCATATCAGTATATAAGAAAACATACTTGTTACTACAAAGTACAGACACAAACTCTCAAGATCATTTGTACTCCTAGCTTGGTTTTATCTTTTTCATTTATTTCTTTTTAGATTGTCTTAAATGAGGCGGTCTCACGTGGTTTTATTTTTTTTTATTTTTTATTTTTTCTGACTGCAGATGTCATGTCTATGATGGTACCCCTCTTAGGGAATTTGTTCATTTTCTTCGGGGGCACGTCCGCTCTAAAAAACCTATATTTGTCTTTTTCAAGAACACTAAGCCTCCCAACAGTGAGTTGCAACTCATTTTGACTTCAAGCATAATTTTTTGTTCCTGGAGTTGTAATTGTAAATAGTTTGTCCTATGGTACAGGTGCCTTGATGTCTGCCATCCATGAGGAAAACAAGGATGAAGATGGTTTTCTTTATGTGACCTACAGTGGAGAAAAAAGTTACATAAATGGTGTGTTGTTAAATTTTCTGCTTCGAGATATGATGGCCTCTATAGTTTAATTGTTAGTTCAAAGTTTCACAAATATAGGGTTGATATTGTTGATGCTTTATTTTGGAAGAAATTTTATTTCTATACTTGAGATTTAAGTTGTTAGTTAGTTTGTGCGGTTGTGATGTTTATTGTTTGAAATTTTGCAGAGGACAGCAGTGGTGGGAGTTTTGACTTGGGCGAAAGTTCTTATAAGCAAGAAAATCATCTAGGTATGTTTTTTAAACTTTCTGGTTAATTGTATTGCTTGTGCAATACCCATGTGCCTATTTTAGTATTTCGTCTTGGTAGATGGGTCTCACTAAGGAATAATTCCAAATTTTATAGAATCAGATAGCATAGTGATCATATGGTGTATTTTGTAAATGATGATGACTGCTCAGCCATGTTTATCTTCTCGTCTGTCTTTTTCTGATGTCTTTGGTCTAAAATATTCAGAAAGCATGCAAGCAGAACAGAACAATCCAGATCCGATACCAGTAAGAGTTTCAGCGAATCAGATACGTTCACTTCCTAGTCAGTGGCATGTGCTTTAGTCTGATTTGTGCCCCGTTGTGCAGATGATTGTTGAGAAAGCTGCTGAAAAGAGTGAAATGCCTGACATTCAAGAGAAGTTTGTTGCCAATGACTTTGTTGCCCAATTGTCTTAATTTTTATTGCTACATTGGAAGAACATGCTTCAGTTTTCACATACGGATTTAATATTTTTTCACAAGGTTGCCAGAGAAAAGAAGGAAAAGAGCCTATGTGGACATAATGAGAAACGCGTTTGTGTATTTAGAACCTTGGAATCGGAGACCATACAGGATGGTAGGATTATCTCCCTTCATTATATTTACGTCGTAATTATCATATTTACTTCCAAAGCTTTCAGTGGATACATTGTTCTAATTTGGGCCTCCATGCATGTGATTGCGGGAGAAGGCTTTGTCTTCCAGTCCTAGCATGAGCGAGAACACGAGGAAGTTAGTTGCAAATTCTCTCTTTTGCTTTAATTGTCTTGATTTGTATGCTATTATGGATATAAGATTGCTATTTATTTATTTAATTTTTGTTTTCATTTATGGTTTTGATGTACGTTCAGGTTCTATTTAGAGAGGTACAAGAAGTTATTTGGTAATCTTTCAGAAGAACAACGCACTTGCATGGACGCTAGACAGTTGAGGGAGAAGCGTGCAGATTATATACCAGTAAGACTTTCGCTGCATAAAATGTGTGTACGTCCTATGCACTTGGTGGATGTACTCTGTTTTAATTTGATGAGATTGACACGCAGGTGACTGTGGAGAAGGATGCAAGGGCTGACAGTGACGTTCGTGACATTGATGTAAAAAAGTGAGTTTGCAATTCCCTTTTGCTTTAATTATTTTGATGTGTATTGCTATAGTTGAATCTTGAATGGGATTGTTCATGGTGTTGTTGAGTATGAAATAAAGTTCAATGCTTGTTACTGTCGCCATGGTTATAATTACAAGTTACAACGTGCATGAATTGGTTACCAAGTAGCGAAAGATTCCACCAAGTAGTGTTCATAGTCCATATTAGCCATAAGATCTGCCGTCCAAGTTCCTTTCTTGTCATAGCTACGTTTGAAACGAAAAGGGTTCTCAATTTGTTCTGTTTGCTTAGTATTTCTTGTCGTTGCAGATACCATGTCCCCCGTCACAGGACTCTTGGAGAATTTGTCGATGTGATTCGCATGGGTATTGGGGTCAGTAATACATTTCATGTGCGTGTCTTGTGCAAGAACACTGAACTTCCTGCCGGTGAGTGAGTTTGTAACTCGGTTTTATGTTTGGCATATTGTCTTTGTTCCAGAGTTGTGGTGGTTATAATTCTTTGAATGAATATCACAGGTGCCTCGATGTCCGCAATTGACGACGAATTTAGAGATGGAGATGGATTTCTTCGGTTGACGTATGTCGGAGAAGAGAGAGCATGTGGATTTGCCAGTTAACTGTTGTGTAATGGTGAATTAAATCAGGCGTCAAATGTTTTGGGGAAGGATTTGGCAATTTGTTTTTGTGAATGGTGATTTATATGACCATCTGATTGGACTCAACGGCCTCTCGCGATGGATGTCATCCTTCCGGACAGACCATCTCCTTTCGTTGGTTCTCAACTTGCCCCCCCCATTCATACCCCTTCTTTGAATAGTGTTTGTTGTGATATTCGTAATCGTCGCTCATAAGAGTTATGTTTTTAATTAGATATCAAACTCGTCATTCATAAGAGTATAGTTTCGTACGTAACACTTGTGTCTAGACTTAACATTTGTTTTTGTACACAACTTGATTAAGATGCTTCGACCACTTGACAATTCAATAATTATTTCTTTATTTAACATATATCCACTTAAATTAGCTAACAACTAATTTACAATTCTAGAAATTTTAAATTCGTGGCTTATTTGTCATTCAGTACTACAGTCTGGTGGTATTCATTTTTACTTGTAAGTGAGAGGATTTAGATTAAATCTTGTGGACGACGAATTCGATATCAAATGAAGTCGTTTATTGTGTAGCCTAACCGAACTCCTCCCTCCTTTTAGTGTAAAGTATATCACTATACTAAAAAAATTTGTGGCTTATTTTTGTCATTATATTTAATTAGTCTCTTAATTCATTAAAAAAAGTCATTAGTAGTATTATAAGAAACTTCATTAATCTATTAAAATTTGACGTATAGTTATATATATAAAAAAAAATGTATTTAAAACTTATGGGTACATTTAACAGTAAACGTACCGACTTTTAGTATGTTTAGATTCTAAATGTACCATGAAACAAAATGTATCAGAAATTCAAATGTTCCATAAAATCAAAAGCACCCATATTATAGGTTATCAAATATACCAATACAACCAAACATACCTCTAATAAAATTATAGAATTTAATCAAATTCTTAAAAGAAACAGATGCTTAATCAACAAAATTGAAAAATGGGACGCCTATTTCAAAACGCCCCACCAAGCTAAACAAATTCGTAAGTACCACATTATCCATGATTGTTGGTTATTAATTAAAAACTAATTTAACCAAAAAAAAAGAAAGAAGAAGATACATTTGTCTTTTTACATTATCCTTGTCAAAGCATACAGCATGTAATAGAATTGATTCTTGCACCCCATATTTTTGTTTTTGCACACACTTATTTACTACCATCCGTTGATTCTCAATCGATCCAAAGGCCATAAATAAACAAGGTCCGCATAAAAAACAAAAACCAAAAAAGTGTGTAAAAACAACTTCCCAAATATTATTAGCACCCAAAAGTTGACAGAAACCTCCAAAAGTTGATAGAAAATGGCGGAATCGAAGCAGGAGGAGCAAGCGCCTTCTTGCAAGAAGCAGGTATGCCTTTTATCCAAGTTTGTCGTCAAAAGCCTAGTCCATTACTACTTAGTGGGAGTAATTTGGTAAAAGACGACGATGAAAATATATATAAAAGAAGCGTCTTTCAATATTTTGGGTATTTTTCTTTGTCGTCGTCAAAAGCTAGTTTCTTGCTGCGTGGGGAATCACAGAGCGTCAAGTTTTTGAGTTCCGTTTACTATTTCTCTTTGCTAAATGAACTTCTGGACTATAACAAGCAGTCATGGTACCCATTTTGTTAAATCAAGTACTAAAAACAAAAAATAATGCTTTATTAGTGTGCTGGCTAAACGTCGCCGTTCGAGGTCCTGGTTGCAACTATTTTCACTTATGACTTTTTTTATTGGCACTTCATATATTGTTACACACCCTCAACATTAAAAATATAATATTAAATGATTTATATGTCTTAATATACAATGATAATTTTAACCTCATAAGGTTTAAAAAATATATATAAACACACCCTAAGTCACTTTTAATGTGTATATTTCAATATTATTTATCTTCGTCAACTCTAAAAACCATTCTCACCCTCCTTTGTAAAATAAAACCCTAATCAATAAAACTACAAGCATATAGATTGAAAAAAAAATATTCATAAGAGAAGCTTCACGTCACGTTGATAATTGATATTCAACCAATTAATCCCAACTTTTGTCCCCCATTTGTATATTCCTCTTTGGGAAATTTTCATTTTTGTGGAACTTGATTCCTTCAATCCAATCAATCTTCCCTATTGTTGGGACACTTTTAGGTCAAGGTGTTTTAGGTTGGATAATCTTTGTATGGTGTTTTAGGTTGGATAATCTTGGTTTCCTATTGTAGTAACGAAGTTTATGATGGATAGAATACTCAGAGGAAAAGCTATGGAAGAACACTAAGGTTGCAGGGGTGTTGCTTTCTAGGCTTCGAGTCGTTGTGTTATCCCCTTTCTCTAAGGATTTTGACCTATATTTGTAGTTGAACGATTGCTTCCTAAGGAATCTCTAATTGTGACTTGGTCCCTTCTCCCCTTTCTCCATAGTTCTTCTGCCACCCCTATTTTGGTGCAAGATGGCTAGGTGCCGCCACCTTATGAAACATGCATCATGCCTTCTTCCCAAGGTGCTGTTTTCCGGGTTAGTCTTCCACATATGCTACTTCTGGTAGCGCCTCATGACTTTTGTGCATCGATCTTCTGCGTGAGCCATTAATGCAGGCTTTACTGGCTCTTCACGTGATTGGTGAAGCATATTGGCCCCTTGTAGTCCAAGGGCTGTTGAGAGTTGTGGTCGTCTTGCCGGTTAACGACGACCACGATGACCCTCCCTCCGGTGAGAGCGTAGTTGAGGACTAAGCAATAGGGATAAAGATTACAAAAGATGTTAAGACTTTCAAGTTTGTAATGGATGATATAATAGGATACTGTTTGAATTTAATACTAGTAGCTTTTGTGTTTTGAGTTTAAATTTTGTAGTGCGCATCTTATTTGACAAGTGCCAATGAGAGATTCTCAAAGTAGGATTCTTCATGAAAGACTTTTGAGACTTTCAAATACGATTACACAAGCCATTATTTTTGCTAATTATTTATAAATAGTGCCACTACTTTTACTTGGACCAAAACTCCGACGTAAAATAAGAACTTCAAATGAAGGAAATTACTAAATTCCTACAGTCATGCAATGATTCTCATCTAGAACTTTTTCCAATTGTAAGTGTAAAACAACTGTGACTTCGTTACTACGACGAGCTATTTACATTCCACTTCGCTTGGAAGTAAGAGAATTTAGCTTTGATTCTCACCTTAGATGAATTCGAAAATAAAAGATGGAACTGAAGCTCTGCTTCTCTAAACACTAGAAATTAAGAGCCAAATTAAAATAGAAATAGAGAGTCAAAGAAAAAGAGGGGTAGAAATAGAGTATTTCCTGAATAATAAAACTTGAAGTTTTCCCCTCCATCTCTCTTAAAAAAGTACTCAAAAAATAAAACAAAATAAACTAACGCTTTATTAGTGTGCTGGCTAAACATCGCCGTTCGAGGTTCTGGTTGCAACTATTGTCATTTTGGCTTTTTTTTTATTGGCACTACATATAGTGTTAAATACCCTCAACATTAAAATATAATATTAAATGATTTATATGTCTTAATATACAATGACAATTTTGACCTCATAAGGTTTAAAAAAAATATATAAACACAACCTAAGTCACTTTTAATGTGTAGATGTCAATATTATTTATCTTCTTCAACTCTAAAAACCATTCTCGCCCTCCTTTATAAAATGTAACCCTAATCAATAAAACTACAAGCATATAGATTGCAAAAAAAATATTCATAAGAGAACCTTCGCGTTGATAATTGATCTTCAACCAATTAATCCCAACTTTTGTCCCCCATTTGTACATTCCTCCTTGGGAAATTTTCATCTTTCTGGAACTTGATTCCTTCAATCCAATCAATCTTCCCTATTGTTGGGAGATTTTTAGGTCAAGGTGGACTTGGGTTTTGAGAACGTCTTCTTGTCTTCCTTAGTTCGGTTTCGTATCAAATCCCAGAATATCTCGAAAGAGTTAGCTTGTCTTGGGAAATATCCCGGTTAGATCAATGACTCGAAGATTAGCATGATTAAGCAAATAATGGCTTGCTTAAGTGAGACATGATGTGGAAGCTAGAAGTCCATCAGTTTATCATGAGAGAGAGAGTTTGCATGGTTGTATGGTGTTTTAGGTTGGATAATCTTGGTTTCCTATTGTAGTAACGAAGTTTATGATGGATAGAATACTTACAGGAAAAGCTATGGAAGAACACCAAGGTTGCAGGGGTGTTGCTTTATGGGCTTCCATTCTTTGTGTTATCCCCTTTCTCTAAGGATTTTGACCTATATTTGTAGTTGAACAATTGCTTCCTATGGAATCTCTAATTATGGCTTGCTCCCTTCTCCCCTTTCTCCCTAGTTCTTCTGCCACCCCTATTTTGGTGCAAGATGGCTAGGTGCTGCCACCTTATGAAACCTGCATCATGCATTCTTCTCAATTTTCTGTTTTTCCAGGTTAGTCTTCTACATATGGTACTTCTGGTAGTGCCTCAGGAATTTTGTGCGTCGATCTTATGTGTGACCCATTAATGCAGGCTTTACTGGCTTTTCATGTGATTCTAAGGCTGAAGGATTTGATTCACTCCTAACTAAGTTGGTTAGCGTGCTAGGTAAATGGGTGGGTTTCGTTCTTTCTTGGGCTTACCCACATGAGCTTCAAGGGTTATGGGCTTGAAAATTTAGGCCCCCCAAGTAGCCCAAAGTCTTCCATAACATTGACTCCACATAAGCCCAATAAACTTCTGTAACCATCCACACCACAATTCACTTGGCAAGCCCCGAGTATCTGACTTGGGCTTATTCTAGCTTGAATAGTAATAAGTGTGATAAAGCTTGGCATGATGAATAGGCATGGGCATGGCATGATTTATACAAGTATCCGGCTTAATTACCGTAGCGTGGCATGGTTGTGGATATATTCCTTTCTCGATTATGTACCTTTGCATGTATTTGGGCTTGGCATGAGGCTCGTATAGCGACTGGGCCTCGAGACATGATGGGGTTTGCATGTGACATTTTTGGGCCTCAAAACATACCAATTCTTAACCCCTTAATTAGTTTTATAAAGTTGGTTGTTTAACTAAGAGTGGGATGTGCATGAAGATTACTTTTAATTGAAAAACAAATATAAGATGTATTAAGTAGGTATATTCAACAATATGTGGGGTGTTTTTTCGTGGCCATCGAACCGACTAAAATGAAAAATAAAATGAATAATGTCACTAGTTTACTTCAACCAAATCAATGATTATCATGGTAGTACCAAATCATATTGTAAATAAATAAAAAGAAAAATTGAAAGTTGAACACCCAAAAAACCAAGTTGAATAAACACATTTGGCCCATTAGGAACTTCCAAATGAAGTAACTCCAAAGAGGCCCATTAATGTAATAAACGGCGTGTTGTCTTTTTGGATTGACGCGTAAATTGCAGTCAATGAGTTGAAGTTGAAGGTGACGACGGCGTCTGTAAAATTTGGAAGGCTGAATATTCATGTCAACTGATTGATTAATTTACAACGATACAATGTTGAATGTACAACAAGAAAACATCACTTCTTTCTTGGAAATGGGTCAATACCTCCAACCCTAAATTTAAATTTAAAATCACTCAATTTCTTATCACAAGAAGTCAATGTACATAAAATAATTATTTTTCTGTTCAAATATTTATGACACTTGGAATAATTCGTGTCGTTTTTTGTATTACATATATTATCTTAATGAGGTTTGTCATGTCGAACCCGTTATTTTAACGGATTTTTAACAGGCGATCACAAAACAACTTGATTTGTTAACATGTCGTATCATTTTATTTTTCGTGTCGGATTAACAGGTAGTGCAAGAAATTGTTAAACCTATGTGTGATATTTCGATTTTTAGGGAGGTTGCTTTCGAATTTAAAATTTACTGGTCCAAAAAAAAATATAGCAAGTGGTCCTCAGCTCTTAAGTGTTTACATTATCATCATCCACATCTACCAAAATGTGTTAAATTATTCAGTAACGTGCTAGAGTGAAGATGGCAAAAAAAGAAAAGAAAACGTGCTTGAGTGAACACATTTTATTTACGACTTTGGAAGGAAAATTGAGAAATTCAAATTTTACACCATCAAAAGATAAAGGGTATTTATTCGTGATTCGTTGGTCTAGTAATACTTTGTCTTCGCTTGATTAGTGAACTTATTATATTTGACTCGCATATAAAAGGAAGCAGATGCTGCATTTGTGTTAAGAAATGTTGGAGGGCAACTTATTGGAGTTGGAGCCTTTAAACATAGACGGTGTAACTATATATCTCGGTGGATGAGGCCATAACTCTAAGAGAATGACTACCGTATGCCGGACGTAGAGGAATCAAGAACATTATGGTGAAGGGAGATTCAAGACTGATTATCCAATCGGTGCAGGGAATCTAGGATGCTCCATGGAACCTGAAATCTACTATTAAAGACATAAGATGGTTGGGTTTTGAGTTTAACTGTATTCAGTGGAACCATATATACGAAAAATCAAACTTTGTAGATAACGACTTGGCACACAATGGTCTCACTTTATCTTGCCGTATTTTTTTTTTGAAAGAAAAGTTTGAGCGTGATAACTCTCATGCTCTGTTTAGACGATTTGTCTCCCTTAAACCCTAATTCATCATTCACATCTCCTTTCATTTAGAGAAAGCAAAATCATTCAGAGAATCAGAGAAAGGAAAAAAAAAGAACTTAGAAGATGATGTTTCTATGGAAGAAATAGAGGATTATGTTTCCATATAAGATGTAAAAGAATAATTTTATGTGCAAGTAATTTTAATTTGTCGCCATCGTACAATTGAATTTGCATAGCTCTGTGGTTTTTTATTTGAATTTGCATACCTCTGTTGGTATGATTTTATATTTAACTTTTGCGTACATTATTATGATAGTATTAGGTTAGGGTGCAATTTGTTTCACGTTTTCATATGCGTATTCCTAAAGATGTTTTACTTGAATAAGCTCCATTTTCCAATCTTGACCAAACCTGTCTTTATTGGATTGCTTACAAGTTACAAGGGGTCTAAGAAATTAAAAGATAATAGGTAAACCACCTTATAAACGGCTCAATCTAAATCTAGCATTTTCCAAGTGGTTGGCAGCTCAGGGTTGATCAAATTACACACCACCAGAACATGGGTGAGCCACATTTGCAGAGGCCAGGGGTTCGGGTTCGAGAGAGAGCTCCAGAGTTCTGGAAGCAAATGGAAGACTCTGATTTTTCCCTTCCCATGGTGAACAACAGGTGTGATATATATATGGAATCCTTTAACAAGAGGGATTCTCATTTTTCAAAAAAAATAAGGACACCCTCTTGACCGTTAGATTTGGCTTTAATGAAATTTTCTGGTTGAGATTATGTGGCATGTGATTTAATATCAACCACAAAATTTCATTAAAGCTAAATCTAACGGTCAATAGGGTGTTCCCATTTTTTGTGAAAAATGGGAATCCCTCTTGGTAAAGAGCCTGATATATATAATTAAAGGTTATTTTAGGAATAATAGTGGGTGGGGAAATAACATTTTAATTTTTTAGCTCTTTATAATGGGTGTAAATATAACGTGGATGGGGAAATAAGATAACGGGTGGGTCTAGCAGCTCTCTAAAAGTAATGGGCACTATTATCTCTTTTGGAAGCAATAAGTTTTTGATAAGGCTGATCTGTTGGCGCTAACACTGTAACACGTCTCTTGTTGTTATGTATTGAATTACATGAAGATATCTCTAACAAATAATCTTCAACTATATAAATCAAGTAAAACAAACTAAAGTATTACCTAAGCACTCTCAAAACAAGAAAAAGACAATGACTAACATAATTGGTGTCAACATTGCAGAAGTAAACGCGTGTGACCGGCACGTGCAAATGAGATGACGCAGTTGAAGGGAGGAAAATGAGATTGACAAGCGGAAGGGGAGAAGGGCTAACCAACCTCAGCCAAAGCTAGGGTCGGCGCCACCAGATTTGTGCAAATTTGTGCTTTTTGTTAGGATAATCGGGGATTTTATATTTTTTAAAATTGCATACTATGAGTTGGGGAATAGTTATTGATTTTTATTTTGTGACAATTGAAATTCAAAATTTCTTACTTAGGACCTCATGTGCAATTTATCCCAGCCATTTGAGATACGAGCTCTCTACCAATTTAAGTTTTTATTTCGTTATTATAAGAGAAAAAAAATTCAAACTTGAAACATTTCTAATATTAAAAGAGAAAATGAAAAGAATTGGAATTTTAAGTTTAAATTAGTGATTTAATCCTCGAGACAACCTATTGGGTCATATCTAACCTAGGGTAAAATAGCAATTTGTTTGTTTGTTTGTTTTTTTCCTTTTTCTTTTTTAGTACAACAATATATTTACACTAAAGGGAGGGGGAAGTTTAGCTAAGTCACACAATGAACAACCTAATTTGGTATCGAATTCGCCATCTACGAGATTCGAACTAACAAGTCGAGATTAATACCACCAGATCGTAGTACTGAGTGACAAGAGCAGTTAGCTTTTAAGTGGTCAATTTACCCTCCAGTCAAGCCCAACCAATGACGGGGAGAGGACGAAAATAAAAGGAATCGATTACAATATGTATGCGACAATCCAAGGTACATGGAAAACTTGTTCGACTGTCTAAAATAGCTGAATGATTGACTTATTTTTAAAGGAAAACTAATGAAAAGTCCAAAAAAACTTCCCTTTTAACGAAAAGCCATTTTTAAAGGTATAGTGAATAGTGTCAGGTAAAGGTAAAAAAGTGGTTTTTCGTTAAAAATGAACAGTACATGGAGTGTTTCGTTAAAACTCCCTATTTTTAATGAATCAACTACTACCTTTTAAAACCTCAACGGTTATACTCGTTTAATAAATAGCAGAAGTTGTAAAAAACACTTATAATTTTGATACAAATTTCCTTGTTGTGATACAAGACCAAACAAATGACTTTGCCTCACACTCGCAACTTCTTACTGGGTCATGTCTAACCTGGGGTAAACGAGCACCTAGCATTGAAGTGATTCGTTTAGCTCCAGATCAAAAAATCCACCAATGATGGGACCACACCAAAAAAAAAAATGTATACAATCGTTCAATAAATACAAGCCATGACACACCCCGACCCGGATTCCATTAGGACTCCGAATCGAGTTGTGATGGCCGACACCTGGAAGGTGACGAAGCCATAAAGTGTGGTGTCGTGGAAAATGTGAATAAATTTAAACCTAAAAGTGCCTAACCAAAAGAGTGCGCTGGTGAGCGGGATTGAACCTATTTCACACGTGATGTCAGAGCATAAGAACAGTACAGTAAATAGGGTGAAGGTTATACCATTGAAGATAACCATCTACTAAGATTTGCGAGAGTCCTCGTTTATACGTAGGCACATCTACTAAAACTTGGAGGGGCGAAAAAAAGAAAAGAAAAAAAAGAAGGGTGAGTGGGCACAAAAATAAAGGTTTGTAAAACACAGTTATTTTCCGAACATAATAACCTATCGATGTAAAACAGGTATAGTTTCAAGAAAATCATACTACGTATAAGTATGAAATCAAATGCATGCCAACAGTAAATCCAGAAGTATGCCACAACACAATAACTCAACAACAATATAAATATAAGCATGTGCTCAACAATCTATACTAGAACGCAAGTCGGAGTCGCCTAATGCGACCTGTACAACAGGACTGGCACCTACTTGGATCCAAGGCGAGCGTGCGATGCAGGAGGTGAACATCATGTGAAGGACTGGCCCTGGCCTGGGGCGAGAACACTAAAATCGGGGTGCATCAATGATGAGCGAACTATATGAGTATAAGCATGCCATAATGGTGCAATAATTCCAATCAACATAACAAACTTACCTGAACTTACCCGTCCATCCCGTAGGATTACTTTAGCATTTCACAACAGTACAATATTTATGAGCAGGTAAAATGCATATGAATATGCCATGACAGTATATAAATCTCAACCACATAACAACATTTTTAAAATTTATAAAACATGGCATAAAATGCATAAATCAATTTAAAAGCATTTGTGGAAACTATAAAGTATATATATATATACGAAAACAAAATGCCCACTCACAGATACGCAGTCAGAACGAAGCCTCCGAGCCTTGCTTGACCCCTTACGTTCTTGGGATACGTTTCCCCTCTACATGAAATTACTAATTTAATTAGTTTGATAACACGTATATGGAAACTTAAATAAAACCTTCGTAGTTTACTCAAACATAGGTTTAAATATACGAAAACGATATACTCGGCATCTCGACATCACGGACCCACACAAATTGATAGAAAGTCACGGCCATACGCGCCACCACGCACACTCTAGACCCTAACGAACGTTAGGAATATTCCGTTAAGTAACTAATAGAAGTTAACGGCGTTACCTAACGCCGTTAGAATATTCTGTCAACTTTGACGGAATATTCCCTTGTCTTCTCCGGTGAGCATCGCCGGTCGTCACCGTCTGGTTTCGCTGGATTCAGAATCTTCACCAGAAATTGGGGAAAATTTCAAACCTTCTTATCTTCTTCATTTCTCAACCATTTTCACAAAATTTTATACGGAAATGAAGCTTATGAAGAGTAGAACAAGATTGTACCTTCTAAAAGTCCAAAAATGGAAAAGAAGTGGCTTGAAAATTGCTCGAAAGGTTCGGCCAAAAACTTCACTCCGCGAAACTGTGTGTTTCGAGGTTATTTCTTCTTCAAACTTGTCCTAGGAGCCTCGGGGAGTTGTAAGAAAGCTTCTACAACCTTCAAAACTCCGTGACTCGGCTTGTAACTCGTCGAACCAAAGCTCACCGAGTTAGAGCTTCCGAGTTGGACGTTCAAAACTCGGTCGAAACGTGATCTAGTTAGATGGTTGTGCTCGTGGATTCAAGGGGAGCACGATGGTGCAGTTTTGAAGTTCAAACTGAGAGATTTGGGGTTCGTTTGAGAAAGTTGCAGAGAGAAGAAGAGTTCGGGAAGAGAGATAGAGTGTGTGAGTGTTCTCAAAATTGATTGGTGAATGGGAGTGTGAATGATGGTCTCTGATTGGGTGAGGTAAGAGATGGATTTGTTTTGATTGGTGAAGAGGAAAATCGGGGGAAAGGAATGGAGGAGAGGATTTTAAGGGTTGTGATTGGTGGGATTTGAAATGGGGAACACAGATCCACCAATCAAGGAATGGATGGATGGATTTTGTACAATTTTAAATGTACAAAATCTGTCATCTTGACACTATAAATTCATACATACGTGTACAAAAATATCCGTGGTTACTTTAACGGAGCGTAACTTTTTCATTACAGATCCAATTCAAGTCTAACACGCGCTCACGCGTTCGTAACGACGAGTACTAAACAACTACGACACTAGGCAAAATAATTAAAAGCCGAAAAACCACGTCCACGTCATGTTCCACTTTTTCCAAGAAAAGGGCAAAATCGTCAAATTACACCAATGGAAAAGAAATTACAGTGAAAAATAGGGACGTGTCGTTACAAGCCATATCAAAAAAACTTGTTCGACAATGTAAACAACTCAACTATTGACTTTTTTTCTTCAGAAAAATAAAAGCTCAACGACTACCTTTTAAAACCGCAATGGTTAAACTAGTTTAGGAAGTAGTAGAAGTTGTCGAAAAAAACTTAAGGCTTGTTTGGTACTTAATTTGGATCCAATGTTTTTAACTTAAAAGCAAGTTTTCAATCACAAATTTAGGTCTTTGTTTGGTATTTGATTTGAATATAATTCTCGAAACAACAACTCAAAAATATTTGAAAACAAAGCTTATTTGTTGAAAACACAAAAAGTGCGTTTTTAGACTCTTTTTTTTTTTTTTGGTTTCACCACTCCCGTCTGTCCCTCTCTACCACTCACTCCCCTGTCGCTCTCTCCCTCTATCTCTTTCTGTTTCTACCACTCACTCCCGTCGCTCTCTCTTCTCTTTCTTTCTTACCCCTCTCTCTCGATACTCTCTTCTCTATTGCCTCTTAATCTCTTCCCACTTGCATCCACCATAGCCACCACCTCTATCCTTCTTCCTCCGGCTGAGATAAATCGACAACAATGAATAATTATTGGTTTTGGAGGTCATTGGATCTCAAATTTGAGATCGCCAACGTGACCAGCCTCGATCTGTCAGCGCGAGTTTGGAGGAAGGAGTCGGTAAATAGCAAAAAAGGGTCGCCGGGGAAGGGAGGAATGCGGTGGTCGGGAAATTGGTGGCCTGGGAGTTTGATTTTTCCTGTTTTGAATTAGTTTTGAAAAGTTGAGAATACCAAACAAAGTTTTGAATGAAAAAATTTTAAATCAAAACATGTGTTTTAAAAAAAAATAAAAATTTTGAGTTCCGTTTTCAAGTTAGATACCAAACAGACCCTTATAATTTCAATACAAATTTACTCTTTTTCATGAAATTGTTAAAGACTAACCTTTTACCTTTATAGAAAACAAATAATGACTCCTTAGTTTTTTATTTTTTATTTTTTTTTTATTTTTTTTATTTTTACCTGTTAAGTACTCAAGCATGCATCAACTTACTCAAGCATCCATCAACTCCCATATTTTAAAATCTTTTCATGCTACAAAGCGATTAATATAAGGTAGATAGCCCCTCACCACTTGAACAATCAAACTTGGAAAGTTAAATTTCATGAATAATAACGTTTTGTGAGGTCCCTTTTTTTGTTGTTCTATCCAAAGATTGAGTTTATCCCAATATAAAAAATTTATAATATAATTTCAAGTATTTTCCTTTTTCAATTTACAGGATCACGACAATTACTTGGATCATACAACTAACAAATAAACAATTTATTGCTCGGCATTCCTAAAACAAACATTTCAATCCATGATTCAATTCCAAAAATAATCCGAGCTGCGGTTCTAACACCAGTGAATTTATTTCAAAAACCAACACATGCAAAATCAAATGTTCATATCCAATCTCTACACCATCAACTACTTGACTCTAAAAATACCAAGAAAAAAGAACAACTCAAATTTAACCAAGATATAACTATACAAATATCAAACAGCTAAGATAACTCACAAATATGGTAGAATTAATTTACAGAAATGAAACGCTCGCAAATAATTCAATTCAAACTTCAATTTCCACAAGTAATTCTTGCTCTTAGGTTGGAGAAATGAACAAATTTCGAATTAATTTGATGATTAGAAAGGAAAATTTAGAAATTAACTGCTGATTACCGATGGTGAAGGGTCCGATTCCGAGGCCGGGTCGGAGATCGAGGACGATGGCGCCCATGGCGGTGCCTTCGCAGTGGCGTCGAGGTCTCTGCAACATAACTACTGGTTCAAGAAGATGACGTGATTTGGCGACTATGGACTCCGTTACTTTCGCGAAAGTAACTGCACATGTGTTGAATGCTTAAATACGGAAAAAAAAAAAAAACGCTTCGCTGTGAATTTTGCTTTGCCTAGCTGCGCACAAAATGTCCAAGTGTGTCGTTTATTTTTATTTATTTTTTCATTTTCGTTCATAATATTTTGTGTTTTTTTTTTTTTTTTTGTCAAAGCTCCAGAGAGCAACATTTATTGCAACCGAAAAACACAAATTTTACAAACTAAAAAAACAAACTCAAACCAAAAGGCCCAAATCTAACATATGAACAAGTAAAAAAAATGGGCCAAAGCAATAGTTTGTGCCCATAACAGAAAAAACAGTCTGAGAAATCGACTGCAGCCATCGGTACAACATTCCAGCAAGATCCGTCCAATTCAACTCCTCCAACCTCACGTCAGCTCGCCGATCGTAACATCCAACTCTAAGCACCACCACGTACGCATCCTCAATTGAAGAAATTCAACAACCAGATGAAGAAATCTAGCTGCCAGAAGAAATAAACCTGTGAGAACCCACGGGCAACACTGTCGGTAAAGGCAGACAGAGATGAGAAGGTGGTGATGTTGGAAACACCCGAGCCTGTGCAAGCATCGAAGCTTTACACACCATCTCAGTAAAGCAAGACTGCAGATAGGAGTAAGGATGAACGAGGAAGATGACGCATGTGGGATGAGAAGAAAAGGGCAAATCGAAATAGAGAGTAGAGGAAAAACGCAGTCGAAGGAAGGAAAATGAGACGACGAGAGGAAGGGGAAAACAGCTAACCAACCTCAGCCGAAGCTAGGGTTGGTGCCACCAGATATGTGCAAATTTGTGCTTTTTGTTAGGATAATCGGGGATTTTATATTTTTCAAAATTGAATACTATGAATTGGGGAATAGTTATTGATTTTTATTTTGTGACAATTGAAATTAAAAATTTCATACTTAGGACCTCATATGCAATTTATCCTAGCCATTTAAGCTAGGAGCTCTTTACCAATTTCAATTTTTTTTAAAGTTTTTATTTCGTTATGATAAGAGAAAAAAAATTCGAACTTGGAACATTTCTAACATTAAAAGAGAAAATGAAGATAATTGGATTTTTTAAGTTTAAATTATTGATTTAATCCTCGAGATAGCCTATTGGGTCTTGTCCAACATAGGGTAAAAGAGCAGTTGGTTTTTTTTTTTTTCCTTTTTCTTTTTTAGTACAACAATATATTTACACTAAATGAAGAGGAAGTTTGGTTAAGTCACATAATAAGCAACCTAACTTAGTATCGAATTCGCCATCTACGAGATTCGAACCTAAGACTTCTCACTTACAAGTGAAGATGAATACCATCAGACCGTAGTACTGAATGACAAGAGCAATTGACTTTTAAATGGTCAATTTAGCCTCGAGTCAAGCCCGACCAATGACGATAACTAGACCAAAAAAAAAGGCCGATTACAATACGTATGCGACAATCCAAGGTACATGGAAAACTTGTTCGACTGTCTAAAATAGCCTAATGATTGACTTATTTTTAATAGATCAACGGCTACCTTTTAAAACCTCAACGGTTATACTAGTTTAATAAATAGCTGAAGTTCTCGAAAAAACTGGGCTTGTTTGGTATCCTATTTGAAATTTTTTATAATTTCTCAAAACATTTCTTAAGAATTTTTCTTGAAAACAATTTTCATTGAGACTCAAAAACTTGTTTGGTATGCGATTTAAAATTTTTAAATCTTACAACTTAAACAGGACAAAGAAATTCAAAAAGAGGGGGTCGAGAGAGAAAGAGGAGAGAGGAGGAAAGAAAGTAAGAGATGATTGGAGGAAAGAGAAAGAAGTAAGAGGATCGGAGGAGATATGAGTGAGAAAAAGAACTGAGAGAATGAAGAGAGCGGATTGGAGGAGAGACAAAAAAGGTAAAAATAAAAAATAAAAAAAAAAAGAAGAGGAAGAAAAGAGAGAGATTTGGAGTAAGAGGGGAGGAGGGAGAGAAAATAAAGGAGTGAGTTTAAGTTTAAAAACTCTAAAAACTCATTTTTTTGTGTTTTTAGAGAATAGACTATATTTTTGAGTTAGTCTTGAATTCAGTTTTTGAAAATAGTCCTACCAAACAAGTTTTTAAGGCCTAAAACTTGAAAATTGTTTTTGAGTTTAAAAAGTTGGATTCAAGTAGAGTACCAAACAAGCTTTTATAATTTTGATACAAATTTCCTTCTTGTGATACAAGACCAAACAAATAACTTTGCCTATCACTTGCAACTTCCTACTGGGTCATGTTTAACCTGGGATAAATGAGTACGTGGCATTTAAGTGATTCGTGTAGCCCCAGATCAAGAAATCCACCAATGATGGGATCGCACAAAAAAAAATGTATACAATCGTTCAATAAACACAAGCCACGTAAAAAACACTTGTTCGACAATGTAAACAACTCAACGATTGATTTTTTTTTTAGAAAAATAAAGGGAACTTTCATGAAAAGGGCTTGAACTAAATTTATTTTAATAAGATATCATGCTATAACTTTATTTAATTAAAAAGACTTTAATTTTAATGAAAATTCTTAAATTTTAATAAAAATGACAAAAGAACTTAAATTTTAATGAAAAATACATAATTTTAATATTAAAAAAAAATTAAAAACAAAAATCTGACGCATTGACCCACGCTTCCTCACACTGTTTATGAAACTTACGACATTGTTTATGAAACTTACTGCACTGTTTATGAAAACTTACGACACTGTTTATGAAACTTACTACACTGTTTATGAAATTTAACGGTACTACATTCTTCTCTCCTCTTCTTGAATTTTCTTCAATACTCATCAAATTTTCTCTGTATCTCTTCAATTTCTTAACTTTCTACACCACTTAATTTTCTTCAATTGTCCGCCCATCTACAGCTTCCTCTTCTCTTCCACCTACAATCTCACCTTCTCTCTCTGCAAAATAAAAAAATAACGCAAATGAAATCACTAAAATCGAATTCACCCACGAATATGAGTCTAGAGCGTACCTCCGCTTCATGTCCTTCAATGGGAAAAAAAACGACTATAAGGTTGTGAGGCTTGTTAGGGTTTTGCTTCCACGCGAGAATGTCGTCCTTGAAGTTGAGGTTTACAGCCTTAGGTCAGATGCTTGGAGAAGAATAATTGCGATGCCTTCTTTTTCAAATACTGTGATTTCTTGGCAATCTAGATGTACCTTCCTTGATGGAGTTGTGCATTGGATTATAACAGAGCATTCTCGCACTTCCATCCTTACTTTCGTTTTGGGCAGTGAGGTTTCTCGAAAGATTGTGCTTTCATTTCTCCAAAGTAATTGGTATCTGAGTTTCCAAGGTGCTTGCAACAAGCAAAACATGAAGGATTTGTTGTATCCGTTTATATGGGGGGATGCGCCCCAGCGTAGGTTAGGTTTTTATATTTATATTTTTATTTTTATTCTTTTGTCCTTATTATTAAATAAAGTTAGTGGATGAGTTTTGATTAAAATGTAAAGATTTGAAGCCATGTTCATTAGTTTTCCTAAAAATAAAAGCTTAACGACTACCATTTAAAACCGCAGTGGTTAAAACTAGTTTGGGAAGTAGTAGAAGTTGTCGAAAAAACTTATAATTTCAATACAAATTTACTCTTTTTCATGAAATTGTTATAGAATAACCTTTTACCTTTTATAGAAAACAACTCATAACTCCTTTGGTTGTTTTTTTTTTTTTTTTTACCAGTTAAGTACTCAAGCATGCATCAACTCCCATATTTTAAACATTTTCATGCTACAAAGTGATAAATATAAGGTACATAATATGTTTTTATTTTGACCCTTAGCCCCCTCACCACATGAACATCCAAACTTTGAAAGTTAAATTTCATGAATAATAACGTTTTGTGAGGTCCATTTTTTTGTTGTTTCACTATCCAAAGATTGAGTTTATCCCGATATAAAATTTTTATAATATAATTTCTAAGTATTTTTCTTTTCCAATTTATAGGATCATGGCAATTACTTCGACCAAACAACCAACTAATAAACAATTTATTGCTCGTTTAATAGTGCTTCTAAAATGGCTGAAAGCCCTTTTAGTAAAAATATTTTTGAATAAATTCTTAGTAAAAATTCAGGTGGATCACGAAAAAGCACTCTAAGCGCTTCCTACAAGAAACATAAATCTAATGCTTCTTTCAGAAAGCACTTATGCTTTTGGAACATGAAATCATTTTAACAAAAAAATACTTTCAGTTATTTTAAAAACACTTCCGAATACCCTTATTTTTCAAGTTGTGCTTTTGATACATGGAAGTGCATTGCTTTTCCATTATAGAAAGAGAGTGGGGCATAAATAGAGTTTTCCCTAAATAATAAAATTTGGAGCCTCTCCCTCACTATCTCTCCAAAAAAAAGAATTGTAGAAAGAGAGGGGTAGAAATAGAGTTTTCCCTAAATAATAAAATTTACTCTTTTTCATGAAATTGTTAAAGAATAACCTTTACCTTTTATAGAAAACAACTCATCACTCCTTCGTTTTTTTTTATATTTTTTTTACCAGTTACATAATATGTTTTGATTTTGACCCTTAGCCCCCTCACCACTTGAACAATCAAACTTTGAAAGTTAAATTTCATGAATAATAACGTTTTGTGAGGTCCATTTTTTTGTTGTTTCACCATCCAGAGATTGAGTTTATCCCAATATAAAAAAATTATAATATAATTTCAAGTATTTTCCTTTTCTAATTTAAAGGATCACGGCAATTACTTGGATCAAACAGGCAACAAATAAACAATTTATTGCTCGTTTGATAATGCTTCAAAAATGGTTGAAAGCGTTTTTAGTAAAAATATTTTTGAATTAATTCTTAGTAAAAATTGAAGCAGATAATGGAAAAGCATTTTAAGCGCTTTTTACCATAAACACAAATCTAATGCTTCTTTCAGAAAACAATTATACTTTTGGAACATGAAATCAATTTAACAAAAAAAATACTTTCATTTATTTTAAAAACACTTCCGAATACCCTTATTTTTCAAGTTGTGTTTTTGATACATGGAAGCGCATTGCTTTTCCATTGTAGGAAGAGAGGGGTAGAAATAGAGTTTTCCCTAAATAACAAAATTTGGAGCCTCTCCCTCACTATCTCTCAAAAAAAAAAAGAATTGTAGAAATAGAGTTTTCCCTAAATAATAAAATTTACTCTTTTTCATGAAATTGTTAAAGAATAACCTTTTACCTTTTATAGAAAACAACTCATCACTCCTTCGTTTTTTGTATATTTTTTTTACCAGTTACATAATATGTTTTGATTTTGACCCTTAGCCCCTCACCACTTGAACAATCAAACTTTGAAAGTTAAATTTCATGAATAATAACGTTTTGTGAGGTCCATTTTTTTGTTGTTTCACCATCCAAAGATTGAGTTTATCCCAATATAAAAAATTTATAATATAATTTCAAGTATTTTCCTTTTCTAATTTACAGGATCACGGCAATTACTTGGATCAAACAGCCAACAAATAAACAATTTATTGCTCGTTTGATAATGCTTCAAAAATGGTTGAAAACGTTTTTAGTAAAAATATTTTTGAATTAATTCCTAGTAAAAATTCAAGCAGATAATGGAAAAGCATTCTAAGCGCTTTTTACCAGAAACACAAATCTAATGCTTCTTTCATAAAACACTTATACTTTTGGAACATGAAATCAATTTAACAAAAAAAATACTTTCATTTATTTTAAAAACACTTCCGAATACCCTTATTTTTCAAGTTGTGCTTTTGATACATGGAAGCGCATTGCTTTTCCATTGTAGGGAGAGAGGGGTAGAAATAGAGTTTTCCCTAAATAATAAAATTTGGAGCCTCTCCCTCAATCTCTCTCCAAAAAAAAGAATTAAAAAAAAAAACAAAATAAATATTTCATAAGTGTGTTGGCTAAAACGTCGCCGTTTGGGGTTCTGGTTGCAACGAACCGAATCAAAGAAAGAGAGAGTAGAAATGACTAGGGGTGGGTTCGGTACAGTTACCGTACCAAAACCCTCGTACCAATTACCGTACCAAACTTTCGGCTTGGTAAAATCTATTACCATTACCGTACCAAACTTTCGGTATACCGAAGTTTGGTATTGCCAAAAATTCGGTTGGCATGGTATGGCAATGGTAATTGCCATTTTGTTTTGGGACAAAATTTGTTTTTGTTTTTTTTACCCAATTCAAAGGCAAAACTTTTTTTTTTTGTACCTTTATCTCATACATTGTAACTTAAATTCATCTATTATTCATCGTTCACAATTCACACATACAATAATTCAAATAATGCATCAAGATTCATGATGAAAATTAAGCTTGCAATCCAAATAGAAGTTACGAACCAAAACAAATAGAAGTTAACAATCCAAATAGAAATTAAAGTTTCAAACCAAATGAAAATTGGAACTAAACTTCAAAAGTAGGATTCATTGATCAATTATTCAAGCTTGAGATGTCAAAGCTTTTGAAGGAAGCATTGAACTTGTAAAACATTGAGCTTGTGTCAAGCCTACATTACAAACAAATAAAGCATATTAATTAGTAGCAAAAAGAATTAAAGTTGAAAACCATTTAATAACAAATTTACTAAAAAAATTAAAGCATATCTTTCTTGTTTCCTCTTTTTCCATTTCCTTGTAAAATTGAAGCATATCTTTCGTTAGTTTCCTGTAGAAGTTTACTTCATCTGCCATAAGCCCACCACTAGTACACACTAGTGCCTCTACTATTTTAGGAATCAATGATGCCCTAAAAAGGTCAGCAACCCTCCTTCCTAGGCTAAATGCATTTTCATTAGCAACGATAGAAGTGGGGGTTATAAAGATATCTTGGCCATTTGTGAAAGAATTAGGAACTCTTTTGTATTTGATTTCCACGATTTCAAGAGATCAAAGTCACCAACAAGAATGCTAATATAAGTAGGGTTTTATTTTCAAATTATTGGAATATTATAAATATGTATTATATAATTTATAAATTATATATTTTATTTTATTTTCGATACGGTACGGTAATACCGTGCTAATGGTATTCATTACCAATACCGTACCATGAAATTTCGGTACGGTACATTACCGTACCATTACTGATTGTCGCAAAAAATTTGGCACAAAATTGGTATGGCACGGTTGGCAATTCGGTTGGCACGGCAATTTAGCAAAATAATCCACCCCTAGAAATGACCCGAAAACAAACCGGTATGAACGTTGTGTGAAAGTTAGGGTCGTCATGGATTCGTTGATTGCTGCCGGCGAAGGTATCATCATTCACGACTTTCACCGTTTTCTTTTTGTGTTTTGATATTATGGATTCGTTGGTAATGTTAGAAGCTGGTGTTCGTTCTATGAATCTTTCGTCTGAGTCTGATGATAAAATTTAGGGCTTTTAATTTTCAAGGAACCATAAAACTTGTAGCTTTTTGTTTTCTATTGACAGGAACCCTAATTTCTCTTTGAATAGTAGGGGTAGTGTTAGAAAATTGTGGGTTTCTTTTTCAATTTTTTCGGGAACCCTAAAAACTTTGGGTTTTCTTCGTCAGTTCAGAGAAATCCCAAGTTTTTTTTCTTATTTATAGACAACCATGAAATTGGGTTTTTCCTTTTCAATTGACAAACACCCCTAATTAGTAACCCTAACAAATTGATAAAGAAACTCTTAATTTTTACCGTGAGAGCAAAGTTCTGTAATACAACCACAATTTCTAAGGGTAACCGTGACACTGAAAAAGAAAAGTGGGGTCTGTGTTAGTTGAAAAAGGAATGCATGTTATAAAACATTTAGAAGTTCCGGTTTGATATTTTCCAGATTCAGAAGTTTCAGTTTAGGCTTGAAATTTGCTGTTATCTGAGTCAATTTTAATTACATGCCTGATTTCACGATTTCAACCCGTGATTTGTTAGCTGTAGTAACAAAGTCCATCTCTTTGGATTAAACATGAATGTCATGCTATTCAGTTTTGCGTATGGTATGGCAAAAAATAGTTGAAAAGTAATAAAATGTGGTTACATTTGGAGCACACATTATATCTCTAACTTGCTATATATTTGGTGACCAGTTTTTTGACTCATCCGATCCATCTCTTTTTATTTTGCTTTTTCAATCTTCAATTTGATGGGTCAGAAATATAGACAGTAACAAAATTCCTTCTTTCAATGGATATTTCGGACAGTTTGTTCTTTCTTAAAGGAAAGTGGACCCTCAGTTTTGATCTTATGGATGTGAGGCTGAACGAGGTTAATGTGACTTAAAATTTTCAGTTGTTCAATACGTTGAATTTTCTTTGTTTTTCTTGCTACCCTAAATGGTTGTATGCTTTGGTGCTCATTTATGATAAATTTGCTGTGTTGTTCTTGTTCTTTAATTGTATGTTTTGGAATCTTCATTTGACTTCCATGGTGACTTAGTACAATGTTCTTTTGCATATTTATAAGTTTGGTAAGAAGTATGAAACCGGTAATATGAGAAATAAGAGAGAGATTGAGAAATATTAAAATACAGTGCAGGCTTCTAATTCGAATTTTTTAGTCGGGAATAGCCCAAAAACAGGTTTGTTCCCCGATATTAAACCCTTAAGAACGTGTTCATCTTTTGTGATTTGTGCTGAAGAATTCTTTCCCCATTTGATAGATTTTTGACCCTCTGTTGTTTTTCAATTCACTACAATCAATTCTTCAATTACCAAACCTTCATTGAGGACTTTTATGCTTCTAATTTGTGTTAATTTTTGTATCCAAATTTTTCCGCTTGATGGTCAAACTATGGAGGTTTTAAAATAACAACCTTTTATTTGGCCGAGTCTAAATATTTCTGTTTTTTCTTCTTCATGCTAAAACATAAACGGCGTGTGTAGTCATTTCGCTTCTTTGTGATAAGATGGTTTTCTGTAAATCAAAAAGTTATTGTATAGATGAATGGTTGACTGTGATTATGGTTTATAATGGGAAGAGAGTTTTGTGCCATAATTGTATTTAAAGCTGTTTTTAATCTCTGATTAAGATAAGTTATTATGTTTTGTCATTTGAAATTTGCAAAGAACAGCGGTAGTAGGAGTTTTCAAAATCCTCAACGTTTGTTGTTCATTGCCGGCTTGGAGAACGTACGTGACACCATATCCTCCATCAGGGAGATCAATGCCGAGAAGCGGGTGGAGGGACGACTCATTAAGCACAAGCTGGTGCAATGCACCAGCATTAGGCTGTCCGAGTGGATCAACGTGAAACACAGGAACGTTCAAATCGTACGTGATCCTTCGGATTTGTACGTGTCAACAGCCATCATTGTCATTGTTGTCGTCTCCAATGTCACTTTCAACTTCATCGTCTGCTTCCGATCCATCGTCATCATTGTCTATGACAACGTTTTCATCACCACCAAGGTCTGCATCAGCATCCTCTGCCAAACCAGCATCCATATCCACCGCGGCAGCTGCAGCACCGAGGGCCACAACTGCAAGAGTGAATCAGCCACCCATTCATCGGGCGCATTCTCCTGTCATTTCAACCAAAATTCCAACCTTAACCATTAAACAGGCTTAAGCAATCTGAAAGAGTCTATCAATTCAAGTATGGATACCTAATGTTATATCAAGAACCTGCAAAAATGGTATTACATAGGAAGACTCTTTCTTGATATAACATTAGGTATATCCATACTTGAATTGATAGACTCTTTCAAATTGCTTAAGCTTGTTTAATGGTTAAGGTTAGAATTTTGGTTGAAATGACAGGAGAATGCGTCCGATGAATGGGTGGCTGATTCACTCTTGCAGCTGCGGCCCTCGGTGCTGCAGCTGTCGCGGTGGATATGGATGCTGGTTTGGCAGTGGATGCTGGTTTGGCAGAGGATGCTGATGCAGACCTTGGTGGTGATGAAGACGTTGTCATAGACAATGATGACGATGGATCGGAAGCAGACGATGAAGGTGACATTGGAGACGACAACAATGACAATGATGGTTGTTGACACGTACAAATTCGAAGGATCACGTACGATTTGAACGTTCCTGTGTCTCACGTTGATCCACTAGGACAGCCTAATGCTGGTGCATTCCACCAGCTTGTGCTTAATGAGTTGTCCACCCGCTTCCCAGCATTGATCTCCCTGATGGAGGATATGATGTCACGTACGTTCTCCAAGCTGGCAATGAACAACAAAGAGTGGAAGGCTTGCAGAATGTTCAAAATCATGACGATATTGCTGGAGCATATTGGCCCCTTGTAGTCCAAGGGTTGTGGTCGTCTTGTTGGTTAACGATGACCCTCCCTCCGGTGAGAGCGTAGTTGAGGACTACGCATTAAAGATTACAAAATATGTTAGACTTTCAAGTTTGTAATGGATGATATAATAGGATACTGTTGAATTTAATACTAGTAGCTTTTGTTTTTGGAGTTTAAATTTTGCAATGCACTTCTTATTGACAAGTGCCAATGAGAGATTCTCAAAGTGGGAGACTTTTGAGACTTTCAAATACGATTACACACCCCATTATCTTTGCTAATTATTTATAAATAGTGCCACTACTTTTACTTGAACCAAAACTCCGACGTAAAAATAAGAACTTCAAATAAAGGAAATTACTAAGAGTAATGCTATTTTATACCACATTTCTATACCATCTTAGGTGGCATTTGATGTGAACAGTCACATCATTTGCAAAAGGAAAGGAAGGAGAAAGACTCCTTGTATACCATAATCATCATTTAATTAACTAGTTTTTCTTAATTATTAGTTTATTAAATAATGAACTACATTTAAAAATCTAATTAATTCAAATGATGTATCCACATCAAATGCCACCTAAGGTGGTATGAAAATGTGGTACAAAAACATGGTATGAATAGCATTCCTACAGTCATGCAATGATTCTCATCTAGAACTTTTTCCAATTATGAGTGCAAAACAAACTGTGGCTTTGTTATTACGACGAGCTAGTTACATTTCACTTCGTTTGGAAGTGGGAGAATTTAGCTTTGATTCTTGCCTTAGAAGAATTCGAAAATAAAAAATGGAACTGAAGCTTTGCTTCTCTAAACACTAGAAATTAAGAGCCAAATTAAAATAGAAATAGAGATGAGAAAGAAAGAGAGGGGTAGAAAGAGTATTTCCTGAAAAATAAAATTTGAAGTTTTTCCCTCCTTCTCTCCAAAAAAAACAGTACTCAAAAAATAAAATAAAATAATGCTTTATTAGTGTGCTGGCTAAACATCGCCGTTCGAGGTTCTGATTGCAACTATTTTCATTTCGGCTTTTTTTATTGGCACTTCATATAGTGTTAAATACCATCAACATTAAAATATAATATTAAATAATTTATATGTCTTAATATACAATGACAATTTTGACCTCATAAGGTTTTAAAAAAATATAAACACAACCTAAGTCACTTTTAATGTGTATATTTCAATATTATCTATCTTCTTCAACTCTAAAAACCATTCTCGCCCTTCTTTGTAAAATAAAACCCTAATCAATAAAACTACAAGCATATATATTGAAAAAAAATATATATTCATAAGAGAACCTTCACGTTGATAATTGATATTCAACCAATTAATCCCAACTTTTGTCCCCCATTTGTATATTCCTCCTTGGGAAATTTTTCATCTTTCTGGAACTTGATTCCTTCAATCCAATCAATCTTCCCTACTGTTGGGAGACTTTTAGGTCAAGGTATACTTGGGTTTTGAGAACGTCCTCTTGTCTTCCTTAGTTCGGTTTCGTATCAAGTCCCAGAATATCTCGAAGGACTTAGCTTGTCTTGGGAAATATCCCGGTTAGATCAATGACTCGAAGATTAGCATGATTAAGCAAATAATGGCTTGCTCAAGTGAGACATGATGTGGAAGCTAGAAGTCCATCAGTTTAACATGAGAGAGAGAGAGAGGGAGAGAGAGTTTGCATGGTTGTATGGTGTTTTAGGTTGGATAATCTGGGTTTCCTATTGTAGTAACGAAGTTTATGATGGATATAATACTCAAAGGAAAAGCTATGGAAGAACACTAAGGTTGCAGGGGTGTTGCTTTCTGGGCTTCCAGTCTTTGTGTTATCCCCCTTCTCTAAGGATTTTGACCTATATTTGTAGTTGAATGATTGCTTCCTAAGGAATCTCTAATTGTGGCTTGGTCCCTTCTCCCATTTCTCCCTAGTTCTTCTGCCACCCTATTTTGGTGCAAGATGGCTAGGTGATGCCACCTTATGAAACTTGCATCATGCCTTCTTCCCAAGGTGCTGTTTTTCCGGGTTAGTCTTCCACATATGCTACTTCTAGTAGCGCTTCATGAATTTTGTGCGTCGATCTTATGCGTGTCCCATTAATGCAGGCTTTACTAGCTCTTCACATGATTCTAAGGTTGAATGATTTGATTCACTCCTAACTAAGTTGGTTAGCTTGCTAGTGAAATGGGAAACATGGTTTGGTTCTCTCTTAGGCTTACCCACATAGGCTTCAAGGGTTATGGGTTTGGATCTTTAGGCCCCCCAAGTAGCCCAAAGTCTTCTATAATCTTGACTCCACATAAACCCAATAAACGTCTGTAACCATCCACACCACAGTTCACTTGGCAAGCCCCGAGCATCTGACTTGGGCTTATTCTAGCATGAATAGTAATTAGCGTGACAGAGCTTGGCATGATGGATAGGCATGGGCGTGGCATGATTTATACAAGTATACGACTTAATTACCGTAGCGTGGCATGGTTGTGGATATATTCCTTTCTCGATTCCGCACCATTGCATGTATTTGGGCCTGGCATAAAGCTCGTATAGCAATTGGACCTCGAGACATGATGGGGTTTGCATAGGGATGGGCAAAATACCTGCGGTTACCTGCCCATTTAAACTTCACGGTTACGTTTATGGGTAACTGTTTAGATAAATAAATGGTTATGAGTATAACCGTTTACCCGTGAAATTTAAATGGGTGGTTATTGGTATTACCCGCGGTTATAAACGGGTAACCGTTTACCCATTTGTTTTATATATGTAAAATTAACAAAAACTATGTTCTCTATCGAACAAAACTTAGATCAATGCTATTGACTATAGTGCATGGTTTATATAGCTAATTATAATATAATGTAGCTCATTATATATATTATGTTAATACTTCACATTATGGGTTAAATAACCTAAGAATACTGTCTTCTAAACAGTTTTCATAACCCAAGAATACTTAGCAAATATTATATTACCTTCATTGGTAACAGTTAAAAATATCGTCTATAAACTATTATTTCAATTATTGGAATGGTAAAAGGACTTAAAAAAATTTTAAATATGGAAATGTATGATGAATGTACCTATAACGGTGTTTAATTTTCAAAAGAAAAAAAAGAAAATTATGACAATTTTTTAAAAAATTTCAAGTTCTTAAAAAACATGTAGACGGGTGAAAAAGGGGTAATGGTAAAAAAAAAAAAAAAAGATAAATGGGTTAAAAAAGGTAAATGGGTATTAAACTGTTATGGTTAAATGGGTATGGTTAACTGTTTATAAACGGTTATGGGTATGGGGATAATAGTTTAGGCAATTACCCAACGGGTAAACAGTTATGCAGGTATGAGCATAAACGGTTATGGGTAAATAACCGCGGTTACTAGGGTTGGGCACTTGAAACCGAAAACCGAAACCGAAAACCAAAACCAAATCGGATCGCACTGAACGGTTTGGTTTTGCGGTTTTGAAACCGAATCGCAGTGTAGGAAACAGTTTGGTTTTGGTTTTGGCTTTTGAAAACCACACCGAAACCGAAACCGTACCTCAAATTAGATGTCATGTTTTAATTGGTTGTTTGTTAGAGTTCATACATTTAGTATGAACTCAACCACACTAGAATGTCATCCATTTCCACCCCTATTCGACAGACTTTCAAATTATACCTCACTCCTCATTGGTCTCTCTCTCTCTCTCTCTCTCTCTCTCTCTCTCTCTCTCTCAAAACTCATTTGAGATTCGACGACCTTAGTGCAATGCTCTCGCTCGCTGCTTGTATCCCTCTTAGTCTAATCTGAAACTCTTAATATCCTTCCCCTTCACAGAAGCTCTGCAACACCAAAACCCTAACATACAAAATGCTTAATTATATCAATACATCAGCTTTATGCAGAAACTAGAAAGCTAATTCGTTTAATGAGGATACATTTATATATATGTACATGTAGATTATCTTTTCTAAGTTATAACTGATAGAGATTTTACCACCTGCAAAAGTAGGGATAAAAACACATAAAAATACTTGCAAGAGAACAATGTAGTTGTAGTATAAATGGCTTAAGTAAGGTCGTTTCCGCAGGGATTGAATGAATAATTTGTATTTGAACTAATTCTTGGCTAATTATTTGAAAACAAAGATTGAAAAAGTTGATTTAGAATTCAAAAATAATAAAACGAATTTAATTAAAATGATTAAAGAAATTAGCTAAGTAAAGAAAACAAAAGAAAAGAGTTTTGAAAACCAAATTGCAAAAGCCTAGGGTTCCGCCGTCCCTTAACAATCTTATGTAGATTTATCAATTATTTATGAATTACCCATGCAACTTTGAAGGTTAGGTTTTCCTAATGCATATTCGACTTGTGGTATTCAAACTAGAACATTTATCAAACATGCAATCCGTCTATGGCATTCAGATCAAATATAAACATGCATGACTCATTACGCTTTGTGAAAACCCTTTGAAAAACCATACAACCCCTAAGGCGTGGCATTCATCCTAGGTGAAATTACAACTTTCAAACACGAGAAGCAATACTCAATCCCCCGGTGGCGTTCCAACCGAATTGCATCCGATTACTTATCTAAACATTCTAATGGTAGCTAAGCATTAAGACACAAAGACAGTTTAAAGCATATTGATTAATAATTCAAAGTATGCATGCATAATATCATAAGCAATTAAATAAAAACTACATATTCAAGCTAAGGCTCAAGGCATCGCCCTAGCAAACGAAAATTAGTTACGAACAACCATAAACCAAAATATTATTAAAAACATGGATAGAAAACACCTTGAAAATAAACTTGAATTGTCAAAAGCAATTCTCCAACTAGTGCATGCGTTTCCTCTCTACGTTGCCTAATGGCTAAATATCTTATTTATACTAATACAAAATAAATGTGACAGCCCGTCCCAAATTCGTACATATCGAAAATATGAATGTACGTTTTTTACCTTTGAACAATGGGTTACGTTTATGATTTTGGGCTTAAGTAAAGGCCCAAATTCTTGGAATTTGACCAATCCTCTCATTTCCTAAATTTTGAGAACCCTAATTGTGTAAGTTGAGAAGATTAGGGTTTAATTGGTTAGGTTGGTTAGTTTTGGACCAATTGGAAACTAAAGTTGGATTTTAATGTGTTGTGATTGGTGTTGAGGACACACCCACATTCTTGGATTACTCTTTCTCTCTCTTCCGTTGACTCTCTCTCTCTCCTACACTCTCGGATTCACTCTCTCACTCTCTCTCTCTTTGAACTTGTACGGACCACACCAAAAGAACCTCCAAACATTGTAGATCGAACGAACCAAGGTCACCATTATGATCCTTGAAGGACCACGAGCACAACCACGTTCATTTTAGGTCATGAAACCTTCGAGAAACCCTAGTTCGAAAGAGAACCGTCGAGGTACAGTGACAACCACACGATCGTGGAAGTTTCATGCCATTTCAAGACTCCCAAAGGTACCCTCTCTTCCTCCTAAGTGTAATGGTTGAGTTTTGGTTGGATTTGGACGTCGGAAAACCCTAAAGATAGGATCTCCGATTTGGGTACTATTCATCAACTTTTTAATGGATGTTTATCTTCGAATTTTGAGCTCACAAGGAGCTTTAGAAGGTCCTTACGAACCTCGGAGTGGTTCGTTTGCAAGATTTGGACCTCAGAAAGCCCAGTTTCAAGAAGTTGCAGAGGTCGCCGGAATATCGAAGCTTTTCCGACGAGTTTCTGTCAACGTTGGACCACGAGACAGGTATAACGCGACTCTTTAGGTTCCAAGCTTCATTTTGGTACCAATTACGTAAGAAATGGTGAAGAAACGAGCGAGAATAAGAACTTAGAAAATTTTCCCAGTTTCCGGCGCCGGCGACGGTCGCCGGAGCTAGAGGTTGAAGACGACGAATATTCCGTCAGTTTTGACGGAATATTCTCACGCCGTTAGTTAAAGTTGACGGTTTCTGTTAGGATTAGACGGAATATTCCTAACGGCGTCATAGTCCCAGCCCCGTGTGCCAGGCACGTGCCGCGTGAGGGCGCGTGGGTGGTCAGAAAATTATTCTAAAAATATGGGGACGATCCTGAGGTTGTGTAGATCTTGTTGGTATATTGACACACCTCATTTGAGCATTGTATGAGAAGTTATTAGCTAGTTTTGTCTATGTGCTTAAAATAACGTATTTATAGTTGTTTCTCACATAGGCGGGACCTATCCGAAGGATGAGCGTAGCCAGGCTAAGCACGAGGGCTATGATCCTTCTACATACCAGTGAGTGGGCTTTTGTTTTCCGTATTTACCTATATACTAAGTATTTTCCCAAAATATGCACTAAATGTTTTTGTAATGAAATGCCATGCTAATACCTATATACGTCTGATTATGCATAATGAATGGTTATGCATCATGAAAAGGTCATGCATCATGAATTGTATGCACATGATTGTTAGTGCTGTGGACGCTCAGGTAAGTATCAGGTAAGGTTATGTGTGGTTAAATACAAGTTGAGTTGTGAAGAGTATGATGAGATGCGTTGAGAGCTCATAAACCTGCACCCCGGTGTTAGTGCTCCCGCCCAGAGTTAGGGGCTAGTCTTTCACGTGATGTTCACCTCCCGCACCATACGCTCATCTTGGATCCAAGTTATGTGCATAGTCCTGTCGTATAGACCACTTTCAGTGGGTTCGACTCGTAGGTGACCCGCGAATTCATTCGCACAGTCTTCACGTGATTGTAGCACTAGAGCGTATTATATTACACCCAGTCCTGTTGTATAGACCACTATAAGTGGGTTCGACTCGTGTGCATGCATGATGTATGAGCTAGAGATCAGCTGACGAGCTGTTGCAGAGGTTATAGCATTTGATATACTTACCTAATGAGTTGATTATTATGGCATGCCATATTCATGAATTAATGGCATATTATAGCATATTCATGATTTTACTTTTGCATTGAGTATAATGATGATTTCAGTTGAGTTATAGTATATGTTTATATACTATTTTCTGGGAAAGTATACATGTTTTACGGCGAGGGGTTATAAAGATTGTTTTTGAAAAGATTTGTTTTTGCCTACTCACACTTTTGTTTTGCGCCCCTCCAGGTATTAGGTAACTTTGTTGGTGGCTCACGAGGACATATCGGAGATTTTGACAGACATCACTCATGTAGGACCACCTTCGGGTGTTAATCAATTACGTACTTTTTATGCATTGACTGCACGTAGACTTTTATGCTCTGAATGTGTATTAACACTTCTTGAATTCGGTTTTTAATTATTCGTATTTCTTCTTTTATTAATGCTTTCGCACTGTGCACATGGTTACGTCACCCTCACGTGACGGCCAGCATGCCTCGATCTCGGTCGAGGTGTGTCAATAAAACCCTAAAAGGTCTTAGAATAAAACTAGGAAACATAATTAAATGATAAAATAGAAAATAAAAAGTTTCTTATTTGAACTAAAATTTGGACTTCTAATAAAATCACACTTTTGACCACCAAATCAATTTCGATTTGGTCCCAAAAGGTTTCTTTTTAAAGTTGAAGACGTCCCCTACAAGTCCTCAGAAGGAATCTTCCTCAAAATATGCCATCTTGACCTCCAAAATACCCAAAACGTCCAGAAACATCAATCTGGGAAGGTTGCACGTTGGCCTTCTTTTCATCGCCACTGTCAAACGGCTTGGTAGAAAAATTTGGAATTTTGATACAATCGTCTTGAAAGACTCACGAACATCTTCCAATTAGAATCACTCCAGAATTCATTCGTTTGATCACTTTTTGCTCTAGAAGAAGCCGAATGTCCTACATTAGAAATATATAACAAAATATCAAAATTCTACCAAAATAACCAATAAATTATAACTAAGATTAGGGTGAAATATATAATATCGCCTCATCAATAACCCTCATCAAGCTTGGCATCTTCAATCTTTCAAATAATAAGCCACAACACTCTAGTTGGGTGCTTTTTCCTGCTCACAAAGTCTATTATTTGGGCAATTTGCTAGCTAGGCTAAGCTAGTTGATTATATACCATTCTCCCATACCATTTTCTTGCTGTGATCAAATGTACATGAGAGAGTGGGGAGAGCAATAAAGAAAAAGAATTCTCATGTGGGTGGGTTAATTAATGTTTTATGTGAAAAATGAAACCGTCTTATGCATAAATTGGTGTAAATTTTAAAGTATACATTTTTTTTCACAAAAACCGAACCACAACCGTTTGAAACCGCATCGAACCGAATCAAACCAAACGATTTGGTTTCATTTCGATTTTGGCTTCAAAACCGCATCGCAAAAAGTTTCGGTTTCGGTTGCAGTTTCACTCAAAACCGCACCGAACCGAACAGTACCCACCCTTAGCGGTTACCCGCCCGCCATAACCGTTACCTATCCCTAGGTTTGCATGTGACATTTTTGGGCCTTAAAACATACCAATTCTTAACCCCTTAATTAGTCTTATTAAGTTGGTTGTTCAACTAAGAGTGTGAGATGTATTAAGATTACTTTTAATTGAAAAATAAATATAAGATGTATTAAATATGTATATTCAACAATATGTGAAATGTTTTTTTCTTGGCCATCGAACCGACTAAAATGAAAAATAAAATGAATAATGTCACTAGTTTACATCGACCAAACTCAATGATTATCATGCAGTATCCAATCATATTGTAAATAAATAAAAAGAAAAATGAAATTTGAACACCCAAAAAACCAAGTTGAACAAACACATTTGGCCCATTAGGAAGTTCCAAATAGTTCGATGAGTTGAAGTTGAAGGTGACGACGTCGTCTGTAATAATAATATTTAGAAGGCTAAATATTTATGTCAACTTATTGATTAATTTACAACGATACAATGTACAACAAGAAAATAACATTCTTTCTTGATGAATCGGGTCGATATCACTAATTCAGATTTTTTAAACCCGACTCACCATTCTCGCGTGTGCTCTCTCTCTCTCTCTCTCTCTCATTTCCGTTTAAATTTAAATTTAAAGTGACTCAATTTCTTATATCACAGATCCAGAAGAAGTCAATATACCTAAAATAATTATTTTGTTGTTCAAAATATTTATGACACGTAGAATTATATCACGTAATTATTTGACTGTTGAGGTCATGAGTTTGTCTTCCGGATCAAAAATGCATAAATATATTATATTTGTTGACTTCAAAAAGTTATATTTGTTTGACTTTCTAACAGCCCAATGAATTGTTTTATTTCAACGAGCGCTATCAAATGTCACGTTAGATGTGGCCAAAAAAGTCACGTTTCAGGACAATAAATGTCATGTTTAACCAAATGCACAGAGAATCATTTAGGCCTGATAAATGGGGTTATTTTTGTCGTGTTCGTATCTTTTTTTGTATAACACATATTATTTTAATGAGCTGTGTGGTGTTGAACGGGTTATTTTAACGAATTTTTAACAGGTGATCCTATAAGGACTTGATTTATTAACGTGTCATTTCATTTTATTTTTCGTGTCGGATTAACAGGTAATGCAAGATATTATCAAACCTATGTGTGATATTTCAATTTCTAGGGAGGTTGCTTTCGAATTTAAAATTTACTGGTCCTGAAAAAAATAGCAAGTGGTCCTCAGCTCTAAATGTTTGCATTATCATCATCCACATCTACCAAAATATGTTAAATTATTCACTAACGTGCTGAAGTGAAGATGGCAAAAAAAAAAAAGAAAAAAAAAAGGTGCTTGAGTGTACACTTTTTATTTACAACCTTGGAAGGAAATTTGAGAAAGTCAAATTTTACACCATCGGAAGATAAAGGGTATTTGTCCGTGATTCGTTAATCTAGTAATACTTTGCTTTCGTTTGATCCGTGAACGTATTATATTTGACTCACACATAAAGGAAGCAGCTGTTGCATTTGTGTTAAGAAATGTTGGAGAGCAACTTATTGGAGTTGGAGCCCATAAACTTAGACAGTGTAACTATATATCTCGATGGATGAGGCCATGACTTTAAGGCCATTGTCACATCCCGATCCGAGGTCCACCACATCCCGGGCCCGCTCCACCACCGTAGCACGATATTGTCCGCTTTGGGCCCCGACTACACCCTCACGGTTTTGTTTCTGGGAACTCACACGAGAACTTCCCAGTGGGTCACCCATCATGGGAGTGCTCTCGCGCGCTACTCACTTAACTTCGGAGTTCCCATGGAACCCGAAGCCAGTGAGCTCCCAAAAGGCCTCGCGCTAGGTAGGGATGAGAATATACATATAAGGATCACTCCCCTGGGCGATGTGGGATCTCACAATCCACCCGCCTTAGGGGCCCGACGTCCTCATCGGCACACCACGGCCAGGGTTAGGCTCTGATACCAAATTGTCACATCCTGACCCGTGGTCCACCACATCCCGGGCCCGCTCCACCACCGTAGCACGATATTGTCCGCTTTGGGCCCCGACTACGCCCTTACGGTTTTGTTTCTGGGAACTCACACGAGAACTTCCCAGTGGGTCACCCATCATGGGAGTGCTCTCGCGCGCTACTCGCTTAACTTCGGAGTTCCGATGGAACCCGAAGCCAGTGAGCTCCCAAAATGCCTCGCGCTAGGTAGGGATGAGAATATACATATAAGGATCACTCCCCTGGGCGATGTGGGATCTCACAGCCATCCTCAATTGAAGGAGGGCCAGATGGCTTGTTTTAGTCCTATAGCCCTTTAAGAAATTAATATTTTAATGAACAATGTCAGACTGTAATTCTTACCATCTCCAACCAAGGAGCTAGAGGGTCATAGGCCAAACATAGCGCTGCGACAAAAAACTATGTCCAATCGAGGGGCCAGAAGGCCATAGCGCCAAACATAATTTATTATTTTAATTTAAAAACTACTACAACTTAAATTTAAAAACTACAACAATTTAAAATTTAAAAACTACAACTTAACTTTAAGGGTAAATTACATAAAACTACCTCAACTATGGATCGAACGACACTTTCATACCTCATCTTTTTAAAATGACAATGTCATACCTCATCTTACGAATTTGTGACAATGTCAGACCTCTGTCAGTTTTTCTGTTAATTTTTCTGTTAAGTACTGACGTGGCTAAAGAAGAGGGCCACTCACTAATCCAGCAGGATTAAAAAATAAATAAATATATTTTTAATAATTAAATATTATAAAATTAAAAAAATTAAGAATAAAAAAAACAAAAATAAAATAAAATGGCCTAGGGGTGTGGCCTCCATTTTCCTCCACCCGCACCAACCTTCTTATTTTCTTCGACAGCCACCTAAACCCTTCCCCGTCCCCCCAACCTTCCCGACCCACCCCCATCCCCCCAACTTTCCCGACCCACCCCCATCCCCCCAACTTTCTCTCATTTCTCTCGCCTCTCTCTCTTCTCCCTCTCTACGCACCCTTATCCCCTCACCCTTTCTTCCCAATCCCGTCTTCCCCCAACCCAAAACCAAAACCACCCCAAACCCAGATCCCACCCGCCCCAACATCTCCCCCTCCCACCACTGCCATTTGCTGCACCAGCTCCTACAACGCCTGCTGCTGCACCCAAAACCACCACCCCTACTAGCCACCGTCACCAACCACAGACCTACTTCTCCAAGCTCTCGCTATGGAGCTCAGCCTCAGCACCTCGTCGACTGAGCCTCGACCCAACTCTACCACCAGCTATCGTAGTAGTCCTCGATCTCCGCCACCAAAGTAGAGCTCCAGCACCTAATTCAATCGATTCTTGACGACCCGGTCGTTAGTCGAGTCTTCGTCGAAGCGGGTTTTCGGAACTTCGAAATAAATCTCGCAATTTTGTGCCTTTTTCCTCAGATAGAGGGAGATGAGAGAGAGAGAGAGAGAGATAGAGAGAGATATGAGAGAGAGAGGGTGATAGAGGAAGGTTGGGGGGGACGGGTGGGGAAGGGTGGACGAGTGGGGAAGGTTGGGGGGACGAGTGAGGAAGGTTGGGGTTTTCTGTTTGAAAATGGGGAATTAGGGTTTGGGTTTGGGTTCAAAAGGGACGCGAAGAGGTAGGGGAATGGTAGAGGTAGGGGATGTGGGTGGGTCGGGAAGGTTGGGGGGACGGGGAAGGGTTTGGTGGCTGTCGAAGAGAAGAAGAAGGTCAGTGCGGGTCGAGGAAAGGGAAGGCTGCACCTCTAGGCCATTTTATTTTTTTTGTTTTTTTTATTCTTAAATTTTTATTTTTTAATATTTAATTATTAAAAATATATTTAATTATTTTTTTAATCCAGCTGGATTAGTGAGTGGCCCCCGTCTCTAGCCACGTCAGCACTTAACAGAAAAACTGACGGAGGTTTGAAATTGTCACAAATTCGTAAGATGAGGTATGACATTGTCATTTAAAAAAGATGAGGTATGAAAGTGTCGTTCGACCCATAATTGAGGTAGTTTTGTGTAATTGACCCTAAATTTAAAGTCTATAATCGTCATCATCTTCATCATCCGCCATTGTAGGAGTATATTCGAAGGTAAACAACTGTCGTCAGGCCATAATTTCCCTATTTTTCCTATCAAAATAGACCATACTCATTGAAGTGTAATCCGAAGTGTTCCTTTGCATATTCCTATCATCCATCTTTTCTTGTATTTTTTTGGCCCGTTCTTCACGCCTACGGTTCCTTTCTTCCCTGGCAATGGCATTTTGCTCTGCTATGAATCGCAAAGAGGCCACCATTTCCTGTTGAAAGGTGATATCATCATTTGCCTTGCCCTTTTCCTTCAATTTTGGGGTCTTGTTTCATCCCATAACCCTAGATATGGAGCCTTCATCCAGAGACGGATTTTCTACCCTTGTTTCTTGAATGGTAGGAGATCCATCATCATCCCCATCTACACCTGAGGATGCAGTTTCGAACACCGGCGTAAGACCTACTTTATGTTGAGGTGAATCTTCAAATAACACCCACACTTTACAAATTTCCCAACAACCATGATGCTGAAAGGGTTTCGAGTTGCCCTCCATATACAATTCCTCCGCTTGGCGTACCTAGAAAATATAATTACAAAAATTAAAGGAAATTAATTTATGAAATTAAATGTAATATAATTAAATATTTAAAATAAATTGTCAAAACACTTACTTCGTCGTAGTAATTAGGGCCGCTTTCATGTCTACTTGCGGCTGTTAACAGTGCTTGATGCCATTTATTCAAACTTGGATGAAGATGTTTCTTCCATCTTGAAGAACAACTCTCGTGGTTTCGGGTATTCGGTGGAGTGGTGCCTTCGTAGAACTCATAATATTTTTTGGACATACGAGTCCAAACACCTTCATTTGTTTGAGAAGTCCCCCTCACACTATCTTCCAAGACCCATCTATAAGCCCTGCAAAGGGCTTCATCTTTTTTTTCGGGTCCAAGCCCTACCTTTCATTGTAGATGTGGCCAATTGAAAGTTATTGAAAAAATTGAAGGAAAAATTATTGGAAGAGGTAAGAAAATAGAATGTGAAGAATTGAAATAGAATGAAGTGAGATAGTATGGAATGGGGAAAATTATGTGAGAAATGGTGTAGGAATGACTTAGGTATTTATAGGAAAAAATGGGAATTTTAAAAAATAAAAAAATAAAAATTTGGCTGAAAAAAAAAAAAAAATCAAATCCAACGGTAATCGACGTCAGCTACCGTTGGATTTGAAAAACCTGGCCCAGCCCGTGGTTGGCTAGATTGGGCCAGCCGGTTGGCCATTTTCTCCTTTTTTTGGCCCGGTACCCACGAGCCCTTTGATCTGGTCCTCGGTTGGAGACAACTTTTGTGTCATTTTCGACCATCTGGCCCTCTGGACGGATCGGTTGGAGATGGCTTGAGGGAATGGCTAAGGTATGCCGGATGTAGAGGAATCAAGAACATAATGGTGAAGGGAGATTCAAGATTGATTATCCAATCGGTGCAAGGAATCTAGGATGCTCTATGGAACCTGAAATCCACCATTAAAGACATAAGATGGTTGGGCTTTGAGTTTAACTGTATTCAGTGGAACCATGTATACAGAAAAGCAAACTTTGTAGCTGATGTCTTGGTACACAATGGTCTCACCTTATCTTGCCCTCACTTTTGAGTGTACAGTTTACCAACTTTAGCTCATAATGCTTTTACATTTGGTTGCATGAGAAGTTGTACAATAGATTTTAAGCTTTGAATGAAGTTTATTTCTTGATAAAAAAAAGGTGAATTCGAAAATTATTCATTTTTTAATTTCTCATGTGTTTACAACTTTACTGCCTAGTTATGCGGTTTAGTATTACTTTTTTCACTTGTGAATAATATGTATTAAATTCCAATATCGTGATGGTTACGATACCAATTTTTTTTTCTCAACTATTAGTGTAAACATATTATTGTATAAAAAAACTTCTCATGTGTTGATTACTATATAAAATTAAAAAAAAAAAACTAGTTTCTAAATTTACGATTTGTAAATCAATATATGAAAAATTAGAAATTAGAACAACTGAGAAGGCTAATTGATCAAATATCTATTCATTCTTTCTCTTCTTCAATTTATGAGTTCCCTGCGTCCAATTTAACATGTCATAAAATATATGGTTAAAAGTTTATAAGGTTTTAATTTTGGCTAATACTAGAAAAAATGTATCTAAAATGTATTTATTAGGGAATATCTTCATTGGCAATGTGTTTATATTCACCAATGCTTAAGTAAAGTTCAAACTTTGGGTATTTATTTTTTAGTCACATTGGAAGATTTCGAACTCTAGATTTATCTTATGCCTATTAACGAAAATAAGAAATTAATCTCTCAACCCACATCTAAGCCTAGTGACTTAAAACAAAACTTGCATAGAATAAATTAGTTGCAAGCTCGTCATTTTCGAGATTCAAACTTGTGACTTCTCACTTACAAGTGATAAGGAATATTAGACCAACAAAAATAAAGTTAGTTGTGAATTTAAAAGTAGATAATTATGTGGACCAACAAAAATAAGGGCATCCTTCTAAAAGGGACAAGTAAATAGGTGGCAAAGAATCAAATACTTTTTTTTTTAACAAACGATATTATCTACACTAAACAAAGAAGGGGATATGCTTAACCTCACAATGAGCTAGCAACAATATGGTTGAAATTCGTCTTTAACGAGAATCGAACCTAAGACCTCTGACTTATAAATGAAGAGGAACACTATTGACCAATAATATTAAGTGGCAAGTACTGCGTTACCTTTTTTTGTTACATAATTTAAGGAGAATGGATAGGGGACCATACGCTAAGTGAGTAATTAGAAATTAATACAAAATCTTGAAACATATACCCTGTTTATTAAACACGTATAATTATGAGTAGTAATACAAAAAATATTTTAAAAATTTAAAAAAAAAGGTTCCACTGATAAAAGTAGTGGGCACCATTATCTCTTTTGGAAGCAATAAGTTTCTGATAAGGCCGATCAGTAGGCACTAACACACATCTCTTGTTATGTATTGAATTACATGAAGATATCTCTAACAAATAACCTTCAACTATATAAATCAAGTAAAACTCACTAAAGTATTACCTAAGCACTCTCATAACAAGAAAAAGACGATGACTAACATAATCACGTATTTCAAATCCGACGTATGCCTCTTTAAAATTGGCACTTTGGACACTTTCGAATGTAAATAAAAGTTTTCTACTAACTTTAAATTTTGTGGCAGTTTTCTACACTTGATTGAAGGTGATTTCAAGTTCAATTTACATCATGAAAAGACAATATACATTTATGATCAGTTCGTTACCTAATTGACATATTTCTATTACGATTATGTTGCACAAACTTACAACAAATAGGTTAAGAATGAATTTTCTTTCTTCAGATTCTAGATACTCACATTTTTATAAGGTCATTTCTAACCGAGGGCTGGCCAGATGACTCGTTTTAGCCTTATGACACTCCAAGATATTAATATTTTAATGAACAGTACATGACTATATTTGCCTCTGTCTCCAACCAAGGGCCAAAGGGTCATATGACTCGTTTTAGTCTTGTCACAAAAAACCGTATCCAACCGAGGACCAAAATGCCATAGGGTCATAGGGCCAAACATAATTTATTATTTAAATTCAAATCCAACAACAACTTAAATTTAAAAACTACAACTTTTGAGAATTGAAATGGTGTATGAATGGTGAAAATTTTGAGAGGAATGGTGAATGAATGGTTTAGGTATTTATAGGAAAAAAATTAGAATTTTTATAAAAAAAATTGGCCCAAAAAACCTAAAAAAAGAAAAAATGAATCCAACGGTAATTGGCACCAGCTAGCCATTGGATTCAATTTTTTGTTTAAGAAATCATGTCGGTTATAACCTATATTTATACTAAATATTAATTATATTCCTGTTGATTATAGCCGGCAAGATTGCTCTATTTTCTGGCCAGCCCCGGACTTGCAGCCAGCCCTTTGGCCCTTTCAGATTCCGTAGGTCCCACGAGCCCTCTAGCCTAGCCTTCGATTGAAGACGGTTTTCGGGTTATTTTCGACCCTCTGACCATCTGGACCTTTCGGTTGAAGATGGCCTAAAATGCGAATATATTATCGGTACGCTATTTATATGCTGCCGAAATTTTCTTTTCCTCAACACTGCAAAGTTATAGTTATCAAAATACAAGCGAAGTTGTGTCTTCAAATACAGTTAACTACGACGCAAAAATAAAATACTTGGTGGATAATACGAACATGAAAACCAAAGAGGTTAGGAAGCGAATGAAAGCTGTAGAAGTGACAAAGTGAGTATCGTAATGTTTAAAGCGTTGAACAAAAATTCAAGGCGGCCCCACTTTTCTGGGTGCCCACTCACCACGTGGTGCTCGAGACGGAGAGCGAATATCATCTATGGACTCACAAGAGCCGCGTTTTGACCCTCTCCAGAGGCAAAAAGGTAATTTCACCCGCCCGCCCCCTCCCTTTCCCTTCCACCCAGGCAACCGTCCTTGGTGTGAAAGCCCACTTCCTTCCCTGCCTACCCCAACAACGACCCCCTCTCTTTCTCTCTCCTCTCTCCTCCATTTTTCTTCTCCCTCTTTCTTTCTTCCACCCAATCTCCTCCCAGGTGTCCGCCTGTCGACAGCGCCGTGTGTGGCCGCCCATTTACCCACCAGGACCAAAAACCGGACCAGATAATGCTCTGTCCCATCCGCACCAGGTCTTCCATGTGCGCTGCTGCCGCTGCCGCTTTAGCTTCTCGTAATTGTAGTTCCAACTCCTAGGGTTTTCAATCTTTCTCTCTACAAATCTGTTCAATTCTTTTACTGCAGTTGTAGTTTGTATGGAGCTTGAGCAAGCTCAGCTCGCCTCGGCCTTCTATGGACCCAGTATACAAGAAGACGGAGGCGGAGGAGGAGAACCGCCGCAATCGCAGGAGGTGTTTGACCGGTCGGTGCCGGCGGCGGAGGACTGCATGGCGGCCGATCAATGGGAAACGATCGGCGGGGGGATGGTTGTTGGGAAGGCGGGGCAGATGGTGGTGGTCAAAGAGGAGGCGGGTAAGAACTTGGGGAAGCGGAGGCGGGGCCGGCCGCCCAGTGGGCATGCCAAGGCGACGGCGGTGAGGAAGATGCAGGACGAAGAAGAGGACGTTTGCTTCATTTGCTTCGACGGTGGAAGCCTCGTGCTTTGTGATCGCAGGTGAGAATCCGGTTCTTCGCGGTCGCAGCTTGGTCAATTCACTCCAATTTTGATTAGTCCATGCTAGAAAAGCTGAGAGTTTTTACTTAATTTAGCTGATTTGGGTTATTTCATTTCCTTATTGGCAATCCAACGGACAGTTCGAGTCGATTTTATGTTTTGTTTTGGGAAATTTAGTGAATGTTGTTGTTGCTTATTTGCATTGCTTAATTAAGCCTTGTTTGTGGATTGTTACTTGTTAGGGGGTGCCCTAAGGCATACCATCCATCATGCATCAAGCGGGACGAGGCCTTCTTTAAATCGAAAGCAAAATGGAATTGTGGTATGTTGCACTATGTTAACCTACTAATTTGTTATATCCTTGGTAAGTTGAGTTATGATGGTTGTGTGCTTTGTTCATGTTTCGGTGTTTTGGATATTATGTATGTCAGGTTGGCATATATGTAGCAGTTGTCAGAAGGCTGCCCATTATTGGTGCTATACTTGTACATATTCTCTGTGCAAAAGATGCACTAAAGGCGCGGATTATCAATGCGTACGAGGAAATAAAGGATTTTGCGGAACATGTATGAGAACTATAATGCTAATTGAGAATGTGCAAGAAAATAAGGAAGGGGTATGCTTGAACACACTTTGGCGTATTAATTACTTTCAGTCATGTAGTTTTTACTATGAATTGAGGATTCTCAGCTTTGTCGAATCTGGAGAGGGATTACATTGATTAAGAACAGCATTAACTCTTTTATATCAAGAATGCTTTATGTTTTTGTTTTATTTCCTTCTTTAAAGCCTGCCGCTGTAATTAAAGTGGTATTCCATTATGTTTTACCCTGTTGGAGTTTGTTAGGAATCAAATTATCTGTTTAGTTTTTTATTTAATTTTAATTCCTTCCATCTGGGTGGTGCAATTTTTGTCGTTTCCCTTTCTCATTTAAATTTTCTGCAGGCTCAAGTTGATTTTGATGACAAGAGCAGCTGGGAATATCTCTTCAAGGTTTATTGGATTCTTTTGAAAGGGAAACTATCATTAACTTCGGACGATCTTATTAAAGCTAAAAATCCATGGAATGAAGCTGCCGTTATGGATGGTAAGGGGGATTCTTCAACTGAACTATATGATGGTAATAAAACAAATTCAGGTGCAGTCAACTGTTGTGCAGATCTGGAAGCTACACATTCAAAAAGAAGTAATAAAAAGCCTAGAACTTTGGACAAGGATTTGAGTGTTGAAGACACAGTTTGGGCGTCAAAGGAGCTCTTGGAGTTTGTTGCTCATTTGAGAAATGGTGATACATCTGTGCTATCTCAGTTTGATGTCCAGGCACTTTTGCTCGAGTACATAAACAAAAACAATCTTCGCGATCCTCGCCAGAAATACCAAATTATTTGCGATTTGAGACTCATAAATCTTTTTGGGAAAGAATGTGTGGGTCACTTTGAAATGTTAAAGCTTCTTGAATTTCACTTCCCCATCAAGGAAAGTTCCAAGGCAGATAACATTAGTAGCGCTGGAGTTGTTAGTACTGTTGGCAGCCAAATGGAGATTGATGGGAACTATGATAATCAAATGATGCTGGGTAATGATAAGAGGCGTAAAACACGCAAAAGGGTAGATGAGAAAGGACCACTGACCAATTCTGATGCATTCGCAGCTATTGATCTTCACAACATTAATCTGATTTACTTGCGGCGTAACTGGGTGGAGAATCTTATTGAAGACGTTGACAAATTGCATGAGAAGGTGGTTGGTTCAATTGTGCGAATAAGAATTCCTAGTGGTGATCAAAAGGAAGATATTTATAGGCTTGTCCAAGTCACAGGTACTAGTTTATACAACCAATGTTCTAAGTTATTTCTTATATTTTCACAATAGGTCATGCAAAATTTGTATTGATGACATCTTTGTCTGCAGGTACCAGCAAGGTTGCTCAACCTTATAAAGTTGGCACAAAAACAACTGATGTTAAGCTTGAGATCTTGAACTTAAACAAGAAAGAGGTTATATCAATTGACGAGATCTCTAATCAGGAGTTCTCCCAGGTCAGTGAACTTATTGCCTACTCTCCTCCTCCTGGGGTTCCTTGATATAACTTATCTACACATGCTAGATTTTTTTTTTTCAGTAAGAATTCTTTTGGAACTGACGGTTAAAAAATAAGTGTGCATTAGTATAGATATCAATAATGAAAGCTCTTGGAGCCTAATTGTTTATTTGTACCTGCCTGTCTTCAGTTGTGTGGACTTTAAAACGAAAGGGTGCTAGGGGAGCGTTTTCCCTCACCATTAATGACTAACTTGAAACCTATGTTCACACTATTTTCAGCCCTTTCTAGACATGGAAATAATGATATAACCAAAAATACGCGTTGACTAAGGCATGCTAGCTTTTCATACACAGTTTTTATCGGTCACAAGACTGTCTGTTGAAGTGTGTTGCTCGTGTTCAGATACTTAATCCCCTTCATCCCCCTCGTACTCAATTGTGACATTTTACTTATTTTACAGGATGAATGCAAACGATTACGTCAAAGTATAAGGTGTGGGCTCAGCAAACAGTTGACTGTGGTAGGTTTGCATGTTATGTACTGTTGTATGTGATGTTCAAGATATTTGCAACTCCTTTTACAAAGGAATATTTATGCTTGGTGTTGCAGGTTGAGATTCAGGAGAAAGCAATGGCACTTCATGCAATTAGAGTAAATAATGTAAGTTCCGTTACTTGTAATTCTGAGGCAAGAAGAGGATACGTTTGCGTTTTTATGGAAGGACTTTAGATGATTTTTCTTTTCCCGTTTTAGTTAATAGTTATTACTGCCCCATTTAAGTATATTCATTGGCTTTTATTGTTTCTCCTAAATAAATCGTCAAATGCTATGTCTGATATTGCTTTTTGGTTGGCCATGGTCTTGTTTTTTAAACTAGTGTCTGGAAGCAGAGGTATTACGGATTAGTCAGCTTCGTGATCGAGCAAGTGAAAAAGGACGCAGAAAGGAATATCCTTTTTTGTTGATTATTCTATGCTTTTAGTTTCTTTAATGACATTTCTTGCACATTGTTGTGGATTATTCCAGTTGCACTCTCTGTTTACTCATTGATTACTTGTAGCACATTACTTAGTATGAGGGCGAGGCGGTTTCATGGGTACCTGTGTACTCTATTCTTCATATTGTCTTGTGGCAGAGGTATTTTGGTCTAAGAATATCAAATTTTCCTTGACCATAGTTTACGCTTAGGCAATGTGTGGTCAAACTACAGCTTCTGAACTCGCCAGAGGAACGTCAGAGCAGACTGCGTGAAATTCCTGAAGTACGCCCTGATCCTAGTATGGATCCAAGTTGCGAGTCCGAAGGCAGTGCTGGAGCATTCGATAAGAAACAAGGTCCCTTACATTGATTTAATAGACATGGAATAACATCTTATCCACTTATCTTTTTCAAGGCTTCTTTTGGAAATGTTAATTTGGTGTTAATTGCGCTGATGTGTATGCAGATGCCAAGGTCAGACCAAGGAGATCTGGTAGAAAGGGAAGGGCACCTTTCTCTCAACCAAGGGAAGGCGATACTTCAAGCAATTCTAGAAGTAAGGCACAGAAAAATCCGGGTAGAGCAGCATTTGGAATAAATGGGTGCAATACGACAAGGAGCCAGGTCAATCTCAATGGTTTGGTGGCTTTAGATGGGAATAATCAATCAGCGGTTGAATCCAATACACTTTCTGAGGTTGCATCAGAAAATTCATCGTTGCCCTCTTCTATAGTGACGAGTGCAAACCATTCAGTTGATGATTTTGAGACAGACATTGTATGGCATTACCAGGACCCAACTGGAAAAGTTCAAGGACCATTTGCACTCGTGCTGTTGCGTAAATGGAATACAGCTGGGCACTTCCCTCTTGATCATAGAATATGGAAGATAGATGAGAATCCGGACGACTCCATCCTTTTGGCCGATGCATTGAATGGACAGTATAAAGAACCCTTATTGCCACATGACAGCCCATTACTTTCTCAGGGATTTACAGCTGCCTCGGATGATAGAAACAATGGTCAGGATGATGGAAGGAACAAGAGTATGAACACAACTCCAGTAGATGGTAAACAGGTTGAAGAGAGCTGGAACACGAAGCAGGATGGCCAAAGTTTGCAAAATAGTGGCAACAGTGAACTTTTAAGGAGCACTGCACCTGCAGATGTTGTCAATTCTAGTGATGAACAAACTGGAATCGTTTTGCAAGGCCGGGATCCATTGAAGGATAATAATTCTTCCCCCAATCAACCCCAAGAAAGTAGTTCACAACCTTCCCCTGCATTTCCTGTGAAACCATCTGAAACTTTGTCCCATCAAGAAGGGGAGAGTAGAGGAGAGGAAATTAACTCTGATCAGAAGAATGGAAATTTGGATCCCCAACAGGCTGCTCAGGCTCAAATTACAAATGGACAGCGTAATGAGAGCCGATCTGACAGTGAGGGCCATTCAGGTCAATCTTCCGGGCAAAACTGGAGGCCTCCACCTGTAAGCAGTCCTTCAAACGGCCGGCATTCCAACTCGGATCTTGTTCCTTCGATTAAATCACTGGAGATTCCGGAACAAGATCAGAAGGAACATAATTTTTCAGATATGCCCGATCCCACTCCAAAACCAAGCAATGGAGACTTACAAGGTCAGGCAGCTGAAAATAGACAGTCCGTGCCTTCAAATGTTCCTGTTCAGGATGCTGGCCATAGCTGGAGCACCTCTTCTAGTTTAGTGGGTGGTGGGGCACCACTTCCGGAAGTAGGTGGTGACTGGGCCCAACCATCTTCTATAGAGGAATGGGAATCCAGTCTTGTCTCTGCATCTTCTTTTAAACCAAGCGAGATGAATCAGTTTACGGAACCAACTGAATTTTGTACTTTACCTGACGAATCAGTTTCAGATCTTCTGGCTGAAGTTGAAGCAATGGAGACTCTCAGCAGCTTGGCTACCCCGACTTCAATCATGAATTGTCGAGGGGACTTTACAGAGGGTTCAAAAAATGATAGTTTCAGTTCTGCAGATGGTTTCAGCCCAGCACCGGACCCTGGAAAAAGTGATGCTTTGAGCTCCACTGGTGATTTACGGGCTTCCGTGGTGACGGATGAACCACTTGGGGTATGTCAGGGAAATGCACTTGATTTGAGCTCCACTGCTAATTTACAGGTTTCCATGGTGACTGACGAACCAGTTGGGGCATGTCAGGGAAATGCTCTTGATCTAAAAAACAGATCCGGTGTACATTCGTCCACAAGCCCCGAAATGGAGGGAGACAGAAAGTACAGTGATGTTTCAGTTAACCAATTTGAGGCAGGTATAGAGATGCGAACCACTGCACCATCGGACATAAACAATCATTGGAACAATAGGTCAGAAAGCACAGGAAGGAGTTGGGAAGCAGTTCAGCCAGTTCCGATAAATGCAAACATGGGACGGGGAGGACCAGACCAAAGAAGTGTAAACCTGGGTTGGGGAGGTGGTCAGGGGATACCGCACGGAAACACGAGCATACAACCAGGTCATCAGTTGCCCGCCGCGAGAATGTGGGAAAACCAACCAAGGTACGGCGGAGAAAGATTATTGGGTCCAAGAGATCGTGGTTTCCAGAATAGGGATATAGGTATGGGTAGGGGTAGGTTTGGATGGAACAGGCAGACAATGCATGGAAATGGAAATGGAAATGGAAGTTCGTTGAGGCCTCCTCCCAAAGGGCAGCGGGTTTGTAAATATTACGGGAGCGGGCACTGCAAGAAGGGAGCATCATGTGGTTATCTGCACCCCTGATTTTTGGGTCTCAATTCTCAAACAAGAAGATTAGACACATTTAACTATGTAATCATTGCTCATAATTAGGAGGCTCCTTGTTGTCAATTGCTGTAATTTAATATGTAAACGTAACTTACGTAAGCCGTCCAAGTGGCTTAAGTGAATAAGTATTATTTTTGGGGGGATAGATTTAGCATAATTTTGGAGTACCATATTATTTCTGGTATTCATTCCATGTTTCATGTAATATCCGACGTCCACAATGGACCTTTTACGTTTTACCAGGTGGGTTCAAAAAACCGAAAACCGAAAAAAATCAAAAATCGAACCGAACCGAACCGAAACCGAAAAAACCGAACCGAACCGAATTCTTTTGGTTCGGTTTGGTTTTAGTGGTCTAGAAACCGAACCGAACCGAACCGAATTAATTAAATTAATATCTTTTAATTTTATTTATTTAATTATTTGTTTTGGGTATTATTTTTTAAACCCAATTTGTAAGCCTAATGCTCTCATTGTATACCAACTCAACAAGTTAATTACTTGTGTTATCTGTTCTTTTTAATCGACTGAAAGTGTTTTTAGATGAATTTTTTTTGAAATCAAATTTTAGTAAAAATACAAGTTAATTCTGAAAAAATATTTGAAGCGCTTTCAGCAAGAAGCATATAACACGAGTTTTTAGCAGTGATTTTGAAACTCAAAAATATTTTTTCTAAAAACGATTTCTGTCATTTAAAAACACTTACCAAACGAGTCGATAATCATAAAAAATAAAAAGAATTGTCCGGTAAATTCGTAAGCGAGAGAGCATTCCGTGCGAGTAGAAAACCATGTGTGAGGGCACCCGAGCAAAATGGGGGTACACAAACGAGAAAGAGACCGCGACACAACGAGAAGAAGACAGTCACAGATGACACAGTGACGACGACGACGACGACGGCGACGACGGCGACGACGGCTGCCATGGATACGAACAACAACAGCAAAGACGAGCTCCGGGACCAATCAAAAGCCTCCAAAAAAGGCAGATCATGCAAAGGAACACTCTATTATTCATCCGCCCTCAAATCCAAGGCTTACAATCCTCTCTGCGTCGGCGTTCCTCGCGCCATCCCCGAAGGTTTCATCTCTCCCTTTTCTCTTATCTTTGCTATTTTCTGTTTGGTTCTCGAGAAAGTTTTATACGAAAACATTAGTTTTTTCACCAACGGACCTATTGTATCACCAGAAATTTTATCGATTGCGCAACTTTTGGTTCTCCTTCTTTTGGATTTTGAGTTTTAGGGTTTCAATTTCTAAAATCTGAATTCTGATTTTGTGTTTGCTTGGATTTATTACGGAAGTTGTTTTCTTTTTGTCATTTTATCATTTCGCCTTAAATTTGAGATGAATTGTTGATAATTTCGCGTAGGGAATTAACCAAGTCATCATCTTTGAGCTGCATTCTGATTTATTTTTCCATTTCCCAGAAAGGGTTAATCTTTCTCCGCCATTTTTGTGATTGGATTTTATAGCCGCCTTATTTTGTAGTTGAGATTGTTGGTTTGGTGTTTTTTCTTCTTTTTGTGAGTTGAAATTCGTTTATCAAAGTTGTATTGGACTAGTTACTAATATGTAGATTTTGGTGACCAGTGCCTCAGTCAATAGTTTCGGAAACTGAGACGAAAGCTTCTAAAGATGATCGACATCTTACTGAATTTCGTTACGCTTGTGCTGGTTACTCGCTGTACTTGGATCGAATTACGAAAGACCATTCTGGAAAGGAACAACCAGAATTGCCTGTTTGCTACGGTCTCGAGGTTTAAAATTTCTCCTCTCTTTCCTAAGCTCTCACACACAAAAACACACAGATTAAAACATTGTATTATGTGTTAATATGAGATGTGGGGGGTTCGTGTGCTTGATTGTTGACCTTAACTGATTGCTTAAATGCATGGAGCTGTGCAAGTCCCTTTTTGGGTTTCTTTTATATTAATTGGATTAGCTATTAATTTTAGGGCTCGTTTGGTGCCTAGGACCGGACCAGAATGGATAACTCTTATAATTCATTTGAAGATAGAGGCGAATGATTTTTCATTTTGAGGGGAGTAGACATGAAGGAGGTTATCCTTGTAATCCTACAATTTTGGGGTGATTGCAAGGGATAAGTTTCCTTGATGAGTTACATATCTTCTATCTTCAAAAGTTGGACGCAATTTTTTCGTTTATTCTTTCAGCATACCTTAAATATAGTACAGTATCAAACCTAATCCAATCCCAGACACCAAACAAGCCATGGCTTTAGAGTTTAGCTAATGAGATCTCGTCAGATCGTGTTATACAAGATCTAAATATATTGCATGATAACAAGCTATGAACCGTTCATTAGATGATCCGACTTGTGAGCTTCTGGTGCAAATTGGAGTTGGATCAATGTGTTTAGTGCTTAGAAAACTGGAAGTAATTAAGTCTATGCAGAAACTGACTTTCTCGACACATGAAATTTCTACATAAAATGCTTCACGCTACATTAATCTTTGTTAAGCATTCTGACTGACAAGAGTTAATGCAGCTTTTGGTTGGCAAAAGAATGGTTCAAAAGACACCTTCTGCTGCTCCCGTTTCTGCCCATGTCCATCACAAACAGGGTAGGGAATTGAATTTTTGTTTACCCGTCTTTTTTTCCCTTGTCTTTCTCCTTCTAGGTGTTGCTTACAATAGTTCGCCTCCAATGTAGTCAAGATCTTCCTGCAAAACTAGCACTTAGATAGTGGGGTCGAATGAGTTACTTCGGTTGAACAGACTTTCACATTGGTTAAGAATCTTAGATATATAAACTAGTGTTTGGTTTCTCGAAATGATTTCAAAAAATTCTTGTGCTCTAAAGTTAAGGTGAAATGTTACATTTATCATTTAATATCGGCTTTATTTATCCTTTGCGATTACCTTTTAGATGTTCATGAAGTCCCTCGGACTCAGAGGCAGCAACCGACTCAGTCTGCAGGGAGTCTTTTCTTCAACAGGCAAGCATAAGATTAGACTATTAAAGTGAACAATCGGAATCCTAGTTTTCTGAACGTTATGCCTGATTTGTTTATCTGGTGTTTGTTAACGAATGTGTAGGTTTACAAGAAACGCGGATCTTGTTGCTTCAGGGGTGACTAAGAACATACGTAAAGTTGGGAACTACATAAAAGGAAGTGTCGATGATTTTCTATACCAGTACAGAGGGCGACCAAAGTAAGATCGCTTGTTGAAAAAACCAGATGAATGAAGAAAATAACTCGAGAAGCAGGATTCGGCTTGACTCCATATTTGCGGTATTCGTCTTCGATTCGTCGTGGTTTTTGTGCCGTTTATAACACCACTGCACTCCATCCACATTTTGAGCAATAGAATGTTAGTGCAACTGCTATAGGCTTAGAGGGCTTCTTATTTGTCTTGTAACTGTTTAATAACTTATCTACGGTGATTATTATTTATTTGGTTGTGGAGGGAAGCAAGAGATTGTGCTATTTTCTAATAAGATTATTATTTCTGACAATCGTTGTATACAGTACTTTTACGCTTCGATTCTTGTGTACAACCTTGTAGGTAACTTTCCTCTCGTAATGTGAGCCGTTTAGTGTAACCGTTAAGAGGAGTTATATGCGTCGGTTGTATACAAGATTTTCCTGGTTCAGATGACGTGAGCTTATTAATAAGAGAAACACTTGTATGAAAGTTGACTGAGACAATTAGAGCCTCTTTCGGAAAGGTTAAAATCACTTAGACCAACTTCAACTCTTGCGCTAAAAGTCAAATTTTTTAGTCTGGAAAATTTAGCTTTTAGCCCAGAAACAGTTTTTCTACCCCCAACCCTTCTGGTCTAAAATTTTAGCCCCAGATTATTAAATAATGAACTTAGGCTAATTTTTTTTATTAAATTTACTTTAAAAAAATAAAATTATGTAGACCATTGTAAATTAATTTTATAAACATTTTAATCTAAAAATATTTAAATTTCGATAAATATTAAAAAATCACTAAATCGATACATGAAACTCATGAAATATTATGGAAGAATATGAAAATCATGATAAAGATGTATCAACACTGTTTGTACCATACTTGACCAATCCCGAAACTACCAAGCACCGGTCAACATTATACCGCCAAGGATCCCGAAACTACTGAGGACCGGTCAACGTTATACCGTCAAGGATCCAGAAGAGTTTCCCTCCAACCTGGAGGCCAATCACTAAGCGACACGTGTCAAGATCAGAAGCCAGTCAGAGCGCGACACGTGTCGACATCAAGGACCAATCACAAGATGGCACATGTCAATGTGACAAAGCTACAAGCTTTTCTATAAATAGGGGTCATTCTCCCACAATATTTCCTAATGTCATTGTATTAAGCAAATCACTAGAACTCACTAAATTGAGAGCTTGAGCCTGTATACTTGAGAGCTTGAACCTGTGTACTTGTGAAGACCCTTCACTATTAATACGAACTCCTCTGCTCCGTGGACGTAGCCAACCTTGGGTGAACCACGTACATCTTGTGTTTGCTTCCCTACTACTGTCCGTTTACATACTCATACATATTAGTGACCTGAGCGATCTAGTGAAGGTCATAAACTTGAACTTTTGTTGAACCAAAGTCCTTGCTGATTTTGTGCATCAACATTTGGCGCCGTCTGTGGGAAAAGACACTTATTCCTACTCTCTCCAGTTTTGTCAAGCTGGTTTCCACCATTCGTACACTTTCTTTTGATCAGGCATCCCTCTCCAACATGGGAAGCGAAGGAAGCCACAGCACCCAGAACGACACCCCTCTCGCACCTAGTGTGAAGCAACTAAGGAGGAAACGAAAAAGATTTGCTCTTCAAACTAAAATCAAAGAGCTGGAGGCTCAGAACAACAAGACAGCAATGAAGAATGAAGTCCTCCAAGAGCAGTATGGGAAGCTCTTTGAAATGCTCCACGAGGCTAGGCATACTCGAACTCATGAACTCAGTACCCCTCTAGGAGCCAACCATCATCTGGGTACCCCTCTAGGAGCCAACCATCATCTGGGTACCCCCCAAACCGGAGGATCGCCAGTCTCAAACATGGAGGTTCTTAACCAGGAACGCGCAACTCATCAATATGTTAATCAACATGAGACTTCTCTCAACCCATCTACTTCAACCCGAAGCATGAGAAATGAAGGGAGACACCTCCTTGCAAAGGGAGTGGAAGGATCGAAAGCTATTTATCGCGACTGCAGAGACTTCCTGAGGCAACGTCGGGAGTCTCCCATCCACATAAACTCAAAGACCAATGACCCAAGGATCTTTGACAGACTCGGTCCCCTACCACGACCCAGGTCAGCTACTGAGCCAAGAAACGAGCGACAGGTCTCAGAGAAACATGAAGGTATAGGGGACTCGGAAATATTCCGACAGGCTTACCTTGGGAGCCAGTATGATGGGTCCAGGGAAATGCTACACACCTTCGACCAAACTTTCCAAATCCTGAGAAGTGATGGAGATTTACGAAAGAAAGCTCCAGTGATACATAACTCCATTCCGGACCCCCTTGTCTTACAACTCTTTGAGGAAGTGAACAAGTTGAAGGCCGAACGTCAGGCTGAGATACCTGATTGGAACCAACCCAGGCCCGGTCCTCTTACAATAAGGATCCTCGACACCCCCCTCCAAGCCAAGACAAAACAGAAACTCGGCTTACAACTCTATACTGGAAGGGAGGACCCAATTGAACACCTCAACCTCTTTAAGTCCACCATGGCGTACCGGATGCACACCGATGAAGAGCGATGTCTCCTCTTCCCCTCCACCCTCTCTGGAGGAGCTCTAAACTGGTACTGTCGTCTTCAACCCGAGACGGTGGATTCGTTTGAGGAATTAAGGAAGCTGTTTGTCTCTCAACACATCTTTCAGACCGACCGTTTGCATTCTGCAGATGACTTGTACACTATTTTTCAGAAGCCGGACGAGTCGCTACGAAGGTATGCTGGCCGCTTTAGCCATGAGTATTCACGCTGCGCCGAGGCAGACGACAAAACTGCCCTCAAGGCCTTCACGGCGGGCCTACGTGACTGTTTCTTCAAGTACATGATCAATGCTAACACTTGGAAAACTTATTCTGAAGTGATGGCACAGGCTTACAACCATGCCTCGGCCGAAGTAAGGACGTACCAAGGGAAACATCCTACAGCTATCCCTTATCAGCAAGTGGGGACTGGAAGCCAGATCCAACCAAATGACCATAATGCTTCACCAGGTCAACAGATGTATCAATCTCAGGGCAAGAGGAAAGATTTCCATCCTCATCAATCTCACTTTAGTAAGAAGAGTAAGGAGCACTATCATGATAATCAGGAATATCGCCATAATAATACCCGCCCCCAAGCAGTCAACGCAGTGAGCCAAACATATGTCAAGACAGGCCCTACCTCGAAGTATGAGACATACACACCTTTGAACGCCACGTGTGAGACCATTTACCCCAGTATAGCTCACTTGATACCAAAGCCAAGACCAAGGCAGCCAGATTACAAGTCTACAAAGAACACAAACATGTTTTGCTGTTACCACGATTATAATGGCCATGACAGCGAGAAGTGTGTCACCCTCCATGACCATATTGAAGCTTTGGCACGCGAAGGAAAAATTGATCAATTTCTTCTCCGCCCCTGAACGAGCAACCGTAGCTAGCGCCAAGTGAACGTTATATATTGAAGAAAAGATTACTCTGAGAAGCTCCAATGATAAAGTCTTTGGCCATCCATGGAACACCGATCAATTGAAGTACAATTACAAGTAAACTCGCATTGTGCAAGTGTTAAACTATAACCGTTCAACATCTTTTGTAATGAGGATCATCTGGCTCGAACTCAATAAAGAGATGATTCAGACAACTTGGTCTTAACTATTTTACATTCCCAGCACTGGGGTGTTTGGTCCATACTGACCTACCTATATACTCTAACTCAGAGCTTCAACATGCATACTGTGGCATAAAGTAAGTGAAACTAAGTGTTACAACCAACATGGTTCACATATCAAAAGCATGGTTTCCTTCATGCAAAACATTCATAAGCATCACTCATGTCAATCAACATAAACACCATACATTTTAGCACATTCATACATAAGCCAACCGAGCTTCGGAAAGGTACAACCCGTATTCTAATATCATCAGGCAACCTGCCACTCTTATCACCAACCAGGTGATGAAGGAACTCACTTTTGTGCCACCAACCAGGTGATGAAAACATATCAAAAGCATGGACTCATTCATGCATAGCAAAACATTCATAAGCATCACTTATGTCAATCAACATAAACATCATACATTTTAACACATTCATACATAATCCAACTGAGCTTCGAAAGGGTTCAACATACTTTATATCATTTGGCAACTTGCCACTCTTATCACCAACCAGGTGATGAAGGAACACACATTCAGGCCACCAACAAGGAGATGAAAGATGACGAATGGTACAACTGGTACATGTGAACTCCTAAGCATTCACAAATAATCAAAAACCCTCAAGTATTACAACTCAACTAGGGGATCACTTACACCCAACAAGAGGTATAGTCACCAACAAAGTTTTATTGCAAGCTAACAACGGCTTCGATGCATGGTACACAAAGATCAAGCTCTTCAGTCCTCTTGCATCTGCTTCAGAGCACATTTAGAAAGGGAAGGCATCACTGGCCACCCTCATCCGAGGTTGAACCTCTGACGATATCACTCTGTATCCCACCACCATCCTCCGCATCGTCAAGGTCATCTTCACCCTGCTAAGTCTGCTCGTCAGCACTAGCCTCATCATCAGACCCCTTTTTTCAGCTCAGAAACCTCAGCCAGGGCACCATCCAACTCCTCCCTAACCTTGGATACCTCAAGGCATGTCGTCACATTCAGTCATGACCTGCATAACAAGAGCATCACTATTACAAAAAATAAGGGGGAGAACACAGCAGCTTCATCAATGGAGTTCAAGTACAATTCTCAAAAAGCTTCACACACTCTTGATCAAGGCAGTGTGAAGCAAAACCAACTTATGGTGATCAACCACAAAGCTTCACCTATAAAGCTTCAACCACAAAGCTTCACCTAAAAAGCTTCACCTATAAAGCTTCAACCACAAAGCTTCACCTATAAAGCTTCAGCCAGAAAGCTTCACCTATAAAGCTTCAACCATAAAGCTTCACCTATAAAGCTTCAACCACAAAGCTTCACCTAAAAAGCTTCACCACCAAAGCTTCACCTATAAAGCTTCAACCACAAAGCTTCACCTATAAAGCTTCAGCCAGAAAGCTTCACCTATAAAGCTTCAACCACAAAGCTTCACCTAAAAAGCTTCACCACCAAAGCTTCACCTATAAAGCTTCAGCCAGAAAGCTTCACCTATAAAGCTTCAACCACAAAGCTTCACCTATAAAGCTTCAACCACAAAGCTTCACCTAAAAAGCTTCACCACAAAGCTTCACCTATAAAGCTTCGCCACAAAAGCTTCACCTACAAAGCTTCGCCACAAAAGCTTCACCTACAAAGCTTGGCCATAAAAGCTTCACCTACAAAGCTTCGTCACAAAAGCTTCACTTACAAAGCTTCGCCATAAAAGCTTCACCTACAAAGCTTCGCCACAAAAGCTTCACCTATAAAGCTTCGACCCTCAAAGCTTCACCTATAAAGCTTCGACCAACAAAGCTTCACCTATAAAGCTTCACCCTCAAAGCTTCACCTATAAAGCTTCGACCTTCAAAGCTTCACCTAAAAAGCTTCACCCACAAAGCTTCACCTATAAAGCTTCACCCTCAAAGCTTCACCTATAAAGCTTCACCCTCAAAGCTTCACCTATAAAGCTTCACCCTCAAAGCTTCACCCTCAAAGCTTCACCTAAAAAGCTTCACCCTCAAAGCTTCACCCAAAAAGCTTCACCCTCAAAGCTTCACCTAAAAAGCTTCACCCTCAAAGCTTCACCTATAAAGCTTCGACCTTCAAAGCTTCACCTAAAAAGCTTCACCCACAAAGCTTCACCTATAAAGCTTCACCCTCAAAGCTTCATCTATAAAGCTTCACCCTCAAAGCTTCACCTATAAAGCTTCACCCTCAAAGCTTCACCCTCAAAGCTTCACCTAAAAAGCTTCACCCTCAAAGCTTCACCCAAAAAGCTTCACCCTCAAAGCTTCATCCAAAAAGCTTCACCCTCAAAGCTTCACCCTCAAAGCTTCACCCTCAAAGCTTCACCTATAAAGCTTCACCTATAAAGCTTCACCCACAAAGCTTCACCTATAAAGCTTCACCCTCAAAGCTTCACCTATAAAGCTTCACCCTCAAAGTTTCACCTATAAAGCTTCACCCTCAAAGCTTCACCTAAAAAGCTTCACCCTCAAAGCTTCACCTAAAAAGCTTCACCCTCAAAGCTTCACCCAAAAAGCTTCACCCTCAAAGCTTCACCTAAAAAGCTTCACCCTCAAAGCTTCACCAAAAAAGCTTCACCCTCAAAGCTTCACCTAAAAAGCTTCACCCAAAAATAGCTTCAACCATCTAAGCTATATACCCACACAAAAACCACCCTTGAACCTGTACAAAAATACGTGGGTAAACATAAACATTTCCTGTTCTACATTCACAAAGCCCCTGTCATAAGCAAACATACAATTATATATATGTTCCCAAACATATTATAATGGATCAAACAAGAAGCCAAAGTCCCACATTTCAATAAAGGACACAAGTACAAGAAATTCACCAATAGTGAAGGTGCTACAAAAATGGGAACCTTCCACAGATTACAAATCCAACCCAAGCAGTTTTTTTTTCCTATCTCCCTCTTTGTCTCCTTTCATATATCAAATTTCTGCAACTTCTGCTCTTCCTCGGTGGAACTCAATTTTGGATATCTTATAGTTCTTGAGCAGATGAACAACTTTCAAGAAGGAACTATCTCTGTTTAAGTGAAGAAAATTGGAGTGTTGAAACTCCAAACATGACAGTCGGATTCCCGCAGATTTCAAAGCTGCTGTGATGTTTCGAAGATCTGGAAATATTTAACCGTTAGTTCATTCTGAATTTTTGATATATTATAGAAGAGACAATGGGGAACAACTTTGATGAATAAAGTATGTTGATCTGAGCAAAAGAAACAAGACTGACGGGTTAACAGCCAAATAATGAACAGTCACTCATCATACCTGAATTTCTGGACTTGTACTACTCCATTGGATCTCAAATTTGAATATGTTGTAGTTCACAAGTTAAGGAACAACTCTCATGCAGACGACTTTGTGAGTTGAGCTATAGAGGATGGTGTTATATTGAAAAGTTACCGCTCCCTCTACACCAACTCCCCCCCTCGACTTCCCAGGCTCCAATAACCCTGCAGCAACTCAGTTGGCCGGTGGAAATGAAATGCAATTCCTCCAAAGAAAAGAAAAGCAAGACAAAATGGAGAGATGACATATTATAAAACAGAAAAAGTGAGGATTAATGATGGAGCATGCTCCCTTGGATCCGGCCACAAAAGAAAATATGATCATGAGAAATGATGAGAAATGATGAAGAGGCATGCCCACTTTCCTCCCATATTCGGCCACAAACAAAGCAAAATCATGATGGGCCATGGCACTCCCCTCCTCTTTGAATTCGGCTGTACAACAAAGCCATATAAAAAAAATATATATATATATGTACATGCAATCGAGCCATGGGCCCCCTACTCTTTCCTCTTTGGACTCGGCAACACAAAAAAAAAAAATTGTGTATGTAAACACATGCAATTAGTCAAAAAGAAAAGGTGGGGCCGAACCTACATTCAAAATATGCATATACTCAGTCAACAGAAAAAGAAATGGAGTGGAGCTACAGTGGGTACAAATGACACAAAGCTACCAACTACATGGTGCACGGCAGCAAGGCATTTTACATGTGTGATCATTACAAATCAAATCTGCCAGCGACACATGAAAGCATCCTGATGGAGAAACAAAAATCATGTTGCTGAGAGCAACATATCCATGGGTTTATGCGTGTGACCATTGCAGAACTCCCTCAGGCCAATTTCCAAACAAAGGCTGGGCCACACCTAGCCAACATAAAAAGAAAAAGAGGGAGACGAAATGAGATAGCAACCCGAATCACATCAAACAGACATTGGGACCTCGGGCCGAAGAACAACAGCCCACGATGAATTTTGTTTGTTTTTTTTTTTTACAAGAATAACTTCAAACAAGGGCTAGGCCCGACAATTCCGAAACTAGGCCTCGGACAAAATGAAGTTCGTGGCCCTATCTATTCCTTGTATAACAAATGTCAACACCAAGAGGTTGAACCTAAGTTTGGACGGCTTTGGGTTTCTCACATAACAAGAAAATGATGGGCCTTTGTCCAAGCTTCATTATTTTGGCAACGTGACTACTAGCAAGACACCTCCCTCGACAACTCTCCTCACTTGGAGACTTGGGGGACTCCCACCATATGCTACTATACTTCGGTACTCAAAAATTTCACAACTACTCAGTGACTAGGATCTTTCAAGTCCCCAACCGAGAACCCTTCCTCACTCGGGAAATTAGGGGAGCACTATTTCAACCTACAAGGACCCATCCACAAAGTTTCAACATGCAAACTTCAACAAAAAAAATTCAAAAAAGTTCAGTGCAATATGCCGTGGTGCGTTTAACACAATACGTTGAACTGAAGCAAAACTTATTTATTGATAAGTCCCGACAAATTACAAACATGTGCGTACACATGAATCAAACAAACAAACAGGAGGGATCCCTCACAAAGATTGCTCAGAAGCAGTCTCGGCACTAGACAGAACACTGGAAGAATGAAGCACCGACGTTTGGTCATGTTGAGCCTCAGCACATGGTACAGCCCTAGAAGACGAAGGCGAAAAATGCCTTTGGAACAAACCCACAAACTTCTGATGATCACTCAAAATTTGACCATCAGATTCCTGTAGCTGGTCAAGTTTCCTTTTCATGCTCGTAGCATAGCTATGTGCAAGCCTATGCAACTGCTTATTCTCGTGCTTAAGCCCCTTGATCTCCTGTTTGAGGCTTACCACTTCAGCCGCCAATGATTCAACTTGGCGGGTGCGAGCAAATAGGCGTTGGGCCATATTAGATACAGAATTCGCACACTGAACACTGAGAGCCAAAGAATCCTTAACAGCCAACTCATCAGACCGTTTGGCAAGTAATCTGTTATCTTTGGGTGTGGCAAGATTCTTGCCCACCACAGCAGCGGTCATGTCACTCTGCATCACCGAGTCCTCAACAGTAAGAGGACCAGTAGAGGATAAGAATAACGGGCGCCATATGTTGTCTTGGGGAAACAAGGTTGTCTCTTCCCCAACATTAAAGCCCAAACGAAGGTCAGATGGGCCAGACATCTTCAGAAACAACGAAAGAAGAATGAGGTCCAATAAATCTCAGAAATACAAGGCAAAGGAGGTTCCTACAAGCAGTAACTCTATGAACGTACCTCTCAAACACAATTGGTACCCTTATAAAAGAAAGGACAGCAGGACTGTTTGTTCAAAAATCGAAGAGGCACCACTCTCCGAATTTCGAGAAACAGAGTTTCCTGGGCAATCGTCACACGCAACACCAGCTCCTCGAATACCAAAGATAACTTTGCCGAAAGAACTCTGACAAAGTTAAGGCACGAGAATTTCGAAGTTCCAGCTACCCTACTATTTCTTACAGGAGTAAAAGAACAGCACCACTGCTCGATAACTGGAAAAGCTCTATGTGTGTCAACCTCCATGCCCCGTGGCAAAGCAGACTTACAAAAAAAAGGCCCAACCTTTCCCCGCACCCGAGAAAGTACCCCCAATGGGATTGCTTGCTAAAAAAAAAAAAAAAAAAAAAAAATCAAAGAGGCACCGCTCTCCGAACCTCGAGAGTCGGATTTTCCTGGATAAAATGGTCAACACTGTTTACACGCAACATCAGCTTTCCAGGTGCCACAGACCACTTTGTCAAAAATCTCTGACAAAGTGAAAACGCGTGAATTTTGCAGCTCCCACTATATTGCCATAACCAAGAAAGGTAAAGGAACAGCGTTACTACTTGTTGTTGAGAATTTTCTATATGAAGAGTTTCATCCTCCACAGTCAAGCGGACCTGCCAACATGCTCAACTTTTCCTCACATCCGAGAGAGCACTCCCAACAGAGCCTTCTCAAAATGCTCAGCCTCCTTCCCCCCGATAATACCTCTGCAAACAAGCTACACTAGAGCAAGAGTATCTCATATCATCAGGGTTAAAAGCAAGAGTATCCCATATCATGCTTTTTCCCTGTCCTTTCCTTTGCCTTTGCCCTTACTCGCAAGACAAGGAGAAAGAACGCAATCAGTCGGAACCTGAAATCAAACATCCGGTCAGGAACTGATTGCTAGGGACCTTTGCACAATTGGTCACCAAGCATTGCTCTCGAATACTCATCTTCAACTGTTCTCAAGGTCACGAATTCCTTCGGCAAACACCTCAGAACAGCTGGTATGACATCGGCCCTTTACACTGAAGGTGCCAAGCATGGGTGAGTCGCTGAGAAGCAAGTGCTCTGATGGACCATTTAAATGCAAAGGTTTCACATCACCCCTGCCAGGCAAGAGATTGAAGCAGAAGGTTCAACAACGAGCTGGAACAGATCACTACAGCACGGTGTCCTTCATGCATAACCGCACAATCCAGACGGAGGAATCTAGGTCAAACCCAAGCTCGGCATCCACCATTTTTCCAACAGTAAAAGTATCCCATATCATCAGGATCGAGCGTACTCAAGAGTTGACGGGTTTGTTTTGACCCTCAAGTTCTTGAGTCAACTCGCTCCTCCGGAGGAAACCAGAAAACCCTCCAACCCAGTTCAAGAATAACCTGTGGAAAGTCAACAACTACTACAAACACATGCCGATTCACCGACTACTCCTTTGAAAGCAAGAGTATCTCATATCATCTTTTCTCCTAGTCATTTTCTTGTCCTCGTTGCTGAATGAGAGACAAGTAAAAGGAGAACAATCAGATGGAGCCCGAGGCCAAACTTTTGATCCGAGACTGACTGCCTGAGACTCTGATTGCTTACCGTGTCTGTCACCTCTTTCGGCAAATCTCCTAGCTCGGTGACTTGGGGGACTCCTACTATACGGTTTGCATAGCACCTGACCAAGCCCGAAACTACAAGTAAGCTTCAAGCGAAATTGATACATTACCTTGTACATCAACATCAAATAAAAGTCTGCTTGTGAAAAAAACTAGAGAGCATACTGCTTCTACCTATGGGAAAAATAAGACAAGTGAAAACGGTAGCACATTTCGGTACTTAGAAGTTTCGTGATTACTCAGTGGCTTGGATCTTGCAAGTCCCCAACCGAGGAGCTTCCCTCACTCGGGAACTTAGGGGAGCACTGTTTGTACCATACTTGACCAATCCCGAAACTACCAAGCACCGGTCAACATTATACCGCCAAGGATCCCGAAACTACTGAGGACCGGTCAACGTTATACCGTCAAGGATCCAGAAGAGTTTCCCTCCAACCTGGAGGCCAATCACTAAGCGACACGTGTCAAGATCAGAAGCCAGTCAGAGCGCGACACGTGTCGACATCAAGGACCAATCACAAGATGGCACATGTCAATGTGACAAAGCTACAAGCTTTTCTATAAATAGGGGTCATTCTCCCACAATATTTCCTAATGTCATTGTATTAAGCAAATCACTAGAACTCACTAAATTGAGAGCTTGAGCCTGTATACTTGAGAGCTTGAACCTGTGTACTTGTGAAGACCCTTCACTATTAATACGAACTCCTCTGCTCCGTGGACGTAGCCAACCTTGGGTGAACCACATACATCTTGTGTTTGCTTCCCTACTACTGTCCGTTTACATACTTATACATATCAGTGACCTGAGCGATCTAGTGAAGGTCATAAACTTGAACTTTTGTTGAACCAAAGTCCTTGCTGATTTTGTGCATCAACAAACACAAAATACATAAAACGCATAAGACACATAGAATACATGTGAAGCACGTACAAAACATATGTGAAGGACATATAAAACACATGATAGAGATGAAATACACACAGAACACATGTGAAACACATGACACACATGAAACACATACAAAATACATAGGTATTTATAGAGTTTTTGGGTGAATTTTGAGTTAAATATATATATTTTAAATTATTTTAGCCGTTGGATTTAAATTTGGGCCGTTAGATCTTTTTTTAACCATTAGATTTGATTATATTCGATCTTAGCCGTTGGATTCAATGTATTTTAAAACTACTTTAAAAAAAAATTGAATTTGGAATGTTGGATCAACCAACGGTCCAAAAATCTCAGTTGTCGGATGATAAAAAGAGCCGTTGGGCTCATGATGGTGGGCGACAACGGCCTTGATAGTGGGTCCCACCATGTCGGGTGCTGAAGGCCTCAGCTCGCGTGGGGCGAGTTGGGTGCATGATCGGGCCGAGAGTGGGTTGGGTTTGGGCGAGTCCACTCGCTTCTGGACTAATTCTTAAGGGGTATTTGACTTTTGTTTGGCATTTGGCTTTAGGTTGGGTTGGGTTGGGTTTTTGTGGAGGGAGGGGGGGGGGGAATAAATAGGAAAATTTGGCAAATAGCCTAGGGTTGGGTTTGATCTTATAGAGAATAACGCTTCTATTATGCTTCTTTATAAGTGATTTGGGTTTTTTAGGGGGGGGGGAGTGAATAAATAGGAAAATTTGGCAAATAGCCTAGGGTTGGGTTTGGTCTTATAAAGAATAACGCTTCTATTATGCTTCTTTAGAAGTGATTTTATGCAAGACGATCGAAATTAAACATTGAAACAAGTGACAACGCAAGTGCCCCCAAACACGATTAAAATCGATGAATGCTCATGTGAAGCTAAAGCGTCTGCCACAAAATTAGCTCGTTAACCATTCGGGTTAATGGAGATTCCTCTTTCACCAAACCATTATGATAATCTATCAGTAAGCAGCACTAGGGCGACCAAATCGACCTGCATACAGCTCTGGATTGGATTATCGCAGACACGATTAAACACTTAATTAAGAAGGATTAAACACTTAATTAAGAATCACGCTTACAACCGTACAAACACAATTAGCGGCTTCCGAGAAATAGAAAAATAGAAAAAGTTTGCGCCCTGTTTGGCACGGAAGCTAATTTAACCAGAGGAGGAGACAAAGCAAACCAAACAAGCAAACCGCGAAATCAACCGGATCCTCTCTGTACTTATATTTTGCGAATTCCGAGACGGACAAGGGACAACAATCCTATCCAATCCAATCCTGCAGGATTTCTCAGCTGGAAAAATAGCATATATTTGCTCGTAGCTCTCGGGATACAGGTACGAACTGGATCGGATTGAATTTTCAAACTTTTACTGTTTTCTATCGTTTTCTCGGTAACCAAGCGGTCAACATTTCTCTTCCGTGCGTGCAGATTCTCGGCAACCAACCGATTGAAGGTTTGAGGTTGAAGTTAGCATTGGGAATCAGGTGCGGAAATCGAATTCGAATGGCCGCTGCCGCGGCTTGCAGACGGGTCGCCCAACTGAGGACCGGGTCGGGGATCGGATTATCCGGTTTCGGAGGGGCCGGTGGTACCTCGAGAGCGGTGTCTCCGTCGTTGGAGTACAGGCATTTGGATTGCAGGCTGACTTCTCAGCTGGTCAAATCAAATGGAAAGCGGTTGTTTCTCGTCGATACATTAGCATTGGTGAGTAATCGAATTGCTTTCTCTTTAGAAATATGATAATTCGAGTTTTTTGAAAATTGCAAGTCAAGTGATGAAAAATTAACAGTGAGATTAGAGAGGTTGTAATTGTTGTTTATTATATGTTGAATTGTGTTTAGGTTAGGAGATTAGAGGGACAAGGAGTGCCATCGAAGCACGCGGAGGCGATAACATCTGCCATTACTGAAGTTTTGAATGACAGCTTGGAAAATGTGTCTCATTCATTTGTTACAAAAGGAGAGATGCAGAAAGTAAGGAGCTTTCATGTATACTCTAATTTTCCCGTTTAGTGATTACGTCTGTGCATGTTGTCGTTCATCAAATTATGATGGTTGTATCTGAATGTATGTCCTGCGTAATTGTTTATAGACGGAGATGATCCAAGAATCCAACTTGTCCAAATTCAAATCCGAAATTCAAAGTGCGCAGGTACTCAACAGCTCTTTCCGTTAGTCATTACCATGAGATCGTGGTTTGTGTTTAGTTGTTGAATTTCTTTTTCTTGATATGTCGATTTGTGGATGATTCTGTTCTAGTTGCCGTTCCAATCTGTTTACTGTTTTGTTTGTATGCAAACTTTATGCCTGGTTGACGTTTCTATAATAAGCTTTGTAATTGGTTTTTATCTGCGTTTGTCCTGTGTATAAAAGTCGCCAAATCACTGATGGTTTTCTCGTTGGACTGCATTTTGGGTTTCAACTGATGATGTTGTCTCCAAGATCCCGTTAACATCAGTAGACATGAATGCATTGCTGCTCGTATCTAATTTTCAGTTGCACTAAATAGCTGCCATTGGTTCTCTGAAATAATATGTTATGCAGGGACACCATTTTTCTTTGTTGCAACACGAGACTGAAAAACTTCGGAATGATATAGAGAAGATGCGGAGTGAATTGAGGTCTGATTAATGGAGTTACTTTACTGTCATTTCCTGTCTGTTTCCATGTGAATATGTATTTGCTTTCTATAATCGTCATCACAGTGCAAATGTTTTCATTGTGATGCAGGTATGAAATCGACAAAGTTACTGCAGGACAGCGGTTGGACTTGAACCTGGAAAGAGGGTAAGTGAATACGTTAAGTAAGTGAATACGTTAAATAAAACATAGTATTCTCTGAGTTCATCAAAGTCTCTGTTTTGAGTCATGATCTTCACTCGCCTTGTTCATCCTTATGGTTAATGAGTACAGGAGGATACGAGAAGAGCTATCAAATCAGAATGCTGAAACCAATAACCTCACTAACAAACTTGATCGGGTAAGAATTGGCTGACTACTTTTTCGATTTGAACTAGGAGCGCACCATACAATCGTTTTACTAATTCTTACTACTATCAGGAAATTCATGCTTTAAGGGCTCAGGTGGAAGCAGCAAAATACGAAGTCATAAAATACTGCATAGGTTCTCTTGTATCGATATCTGCTGTCGGTCTTGCTGTACTCCGTATCTTAAAGTAAACTTGTTCTATAGTTAACGATGACAAGTCCCAATAGGGGAAAACTGGGAAAGGTTTCATTCTTTTCAAGCTGTTGTAATTTTAAGAAATGTGATAAAGATGTGAAAGATAAGGCAAAGTCATTACATTGTAAGTTGGATCAAGGAAGCATTCAATTACGCAAAACTCATATTTTTGTCCATTGTTTTTTTCTTTTCAATATTCTTTGGTAAATTATCTGTAAATAGTTTCATTTTGCACTGTCCGATTTCTTATATGCTGCTTTTGCTTTCTGATGAGTTGAGCGTTTTGTTAATTTTTTCTTGACCTTGTTGAGATTTGCGGCTCAAAATTAGGATGTTGCAAAAATTAAGTTTATGTTACCTATTTCGTATTGGTGTTCTATTTGGGTTTGGATTTGACTTCTTGGTTGGATTCCCTGTTTGGTGGAGAGATTTTGTTAATTACCTATTTGATTAAGGTTTAGTTTATAGTGTTGTCACCATTGCTTTAGAGAGTTTTCTCTAATTGGGTTTTGGAGTCATGAGTGTGTGGCAAACTCATTGCTCATTTGTTTGGCAATTTGATGAGAATAAATTTGTGAGTTAGATAACAATTTGGGAGAACCTTCTCTGTTTGTTGGGGGTTCTTTACTCGTTTGGTTTAGTGTTTGTAATTTGTGGGATTTGAGTTGTGAGAGTTAAATCTTATGCGTCACACCTGAGCGTTCTCGATTGGACGACATTTAGCTAACGTGGCTAAGGTACTTTTGTGTATCGGGGTTCATTTGAAATAAAATTCCTCTTGAAGATTTCTTAGTTTGGATGCCTCACTCGGACTTGCTTAGACACATGGTGTCGCATAACGTACTTGACTTAGTAAGTTGGTCCGGGATGTAAATAATCATACTTAGGGTGGAGTTCAGAGTCACCCCTGAGATGATTTTCAAATCGCCCTTTCCATTATTCCATTGAATAGCGTAGAGCCAAAGTTTTGAATGTTATAACTCAACTTTTTGGTTGCATAAACTTTTGGGAGGCTGGATGGTGCATTAGATTTTCGGGTCAGGGGGTCATGTCCCCGTGTCCGTAGCCAACCTATCGTAACCGCGCTTAATACGGCTAGAGCCTCTCAAATTGTTAACTAAATACTATGAAATGGGACAAAGGAGACTCCTTTGACATTATCACCTTGCAATTATGCGAAGTTTCAAAGCTTGTATTATTTGGGATTTTAGGGCATCCCCTATAATGCAAAAAAGAAAAGAATGAATAAATAGACAAAAGTTGTAGTGTAATCAAACATTTAAATTAAATATGGTAAATTGATAAGAGGGTATGATTGAAATCAAATAGGATTGCCTGCATATCTCCGGGCAGGAGAATCAAATCAATAGTGTAGTTTTAGTTAAAAAATGATACAATGTAGGTTTGACATTGGGATCATCTTTGACAATAGCCTATTGTGAGGCGTTGAGCAAATGCGTTCTTTATGGATTTGTCTTCACACAGACTACGACGTTTAAATTAATTGTTATTGAAATCGAAACGGATGGCCTAAATATTTTCCCATGTCATCGAAGAATCAAACTATGTGTAGTTTTGACAAAAAAAAAAGGGTTATTTTAGTCAGTTTGAATCACTTAAGGACGGTCCACGTCAAGGTAGTCGGAATCCCCTAACTTTGCTCAGATTTGCCAGCTTTTCTTTATTTGGGCATCTCTTGTTCTCCATAGATGCAGTTGATGTTGATGGTAGCTTATTTGTTGTGTCATCCTCATCATCAGTAAGCTTGTGCCAGTCAGACTTACTTTGGTCTTTCCCTTTAACGGATTCCTCATTCCTGGTGCAAGAAGCTCTTCAATTGTGGTCTTTCAAAGTGCTACAGTTTCGAGTGGTGTGATTAATGCATTGGTGGAGGGAGCAGTATTTGTTCGACCTTTTCTCTGCTAGATGTTTTGGGAGGGCCTTTGGCCACTTGGGGAAAGGTAATGTTTGTCCCTGATGCTATGGAGGATGTTGATGATAGTAGTGTTCAAGGCAATGACATGGATGAGGCTGGCTTGTCTCTACGTCCTCTCTTGTCATCCCGACGAGGAAATGGAGGTGGAATGTCACAATCTTCCTTCTTCCCATCAGGTTTTCTGTTATGATCATGATTGAGGATCAACTTTCGGGTCTTATCATCCTAGTCAGTAAGAGCAACTCCACCCATGAAGCCCTCCCCCTGGCAATCCACTATTCAATCCACCCTATTGAACAGTAACTGCCTTTAATGAATAGTAACTGTCATTAATGAACAGTAAATTGCCATTTGCATCTCCACCCTTGGAGCCCTCCCCCTAGCAATAGGCAATAAAATATTAGTTTTTTTTGTTTGTTTAAATAATACAAAATAAAATTATTTGTAATTTCAGATAAGAATTTTTAAATCGTTCTAGTTGCGCCACGTGTCATTTATAAAAAAAAAACAATTATTTAGCGATGTATTTCGATAAGATTTTTATCCAATGTCATCGTGCCACGTGTCGTTATCTTTTCAGAATCTTTGACGATAGATTTCGATCAGATTTTAACTCGTTCGAAATTACGCCACGTGTCATTATCCGAAAAAGATAATTATTGGAGATCGATTTCGATAAGATTTTTATCCAATACGATCGTGCCACGTGTCGTTATCTTTTCAGAATATTTGAGGATAGATTTCGATCAGATTTTTAACGAATGACGGCATGTCACGTGGCCCTATCTACAATCCAATCCTTTCTGAATCGTCCATATAATCCACCATCCATCCTCACAAATCTCACACCAATTTTCTCAACATCTCTATCTCATTATTCATAGTTTCTGCTTCTTCTTCACCATCCATCATTTTACAATGTCTTCTTCTTCATCAAGGATGATGTGGGAAATCGATCAGCAAGATGAAGAATTGTTTAACCAATCTGAAGGAATGTTCAACCTTCATATAGCCCAAAATGAGATGGAAGAGGATGAGGAGCGTACAAGGAGAGATGACGAAGCAAGAATGGCCAGAGCCTCACATTCCCGTCGAGTCAACCAAGCTTTTGCTCAGATATGCAGGCCCAACCGTTCCTGAAACCTTGATAGAAGCAGGCAACGACGGGGTGAAGAGCTGTTGGACGATTACTTTGTCCATAACAGTGCATTTTCTTATACGTACTTCAGACGTCGTTTTAGAATGGAACGACATTTGTTCAATAGAATCATGACTGATGTTTGCAACCATGATTCTTACTTTGTGCAAAAGAAGGATTGTTGTGGTGCTATGGGTCTCCTGCCTGAGCAAAAAATCATTGCTGCGTTGCAGATGCTTGCGTATGGAGCATCTGCAGACCAAGTGGATGAGATAACGAGGATGGGGAAATCAACCATTCTTGAGGCCCTGATGAGGTTTTGCGGAGCAGTCGAATCTTTGTACACCGCAGAGTACCTCCGAAAACCTACTGACATGGACTTGCAAAGGCTTCTGAAGAAGGGCGAGATGCGAGGTTTTCCTGGGATGATAGGAAGCATCGATTGTATGCACTGGACGTGGAAAAACTGTCCAAGTGCATGGCAAGGCGCATATGGGGACATAAAAGGAGCAAAATCTATCATTTTGGAGGCGGTGGCATCTTTTGATACATGGATATGGCACGCCTTTTTCGGGGTTCCGGGGGCTCAAAATGATCTCAACGTCCTTGCCCAATCCCCAGTGTTCAACGACGTCCTGCAAGGAAAGGCACCAAAAGTCACGTACGTCGTCAACGGACGTAGGTACGACGGGGCATACTACCTAGCTGACGGCATTTACCCACGGTGGGAAACATTTGTCAAAACAGTGCCACGTCCGCGAAGTGCAAAGGAAAAACACTTTGCAAGCTGTCAAGAGGGGTGCAGGAAGGATGTGAAGCGTTGTTTTGGTATCCTCCAAGCTCGTTGGGTGATCGTCAGGGGTGCTGCCAGAATGTTCGATGTAGAGTCACTTCGATCCATCATGATGACGTGCGTCATTCTTCACAACATGATTGTGGAAGATGAGTTCGATTATGATGCGGTTGATGAATATGAGCCAGAGACAGACACGATGAACAATTCAAGAACACAGATATATTGTGCGCATGATGCCACCGAAGAACCCGTGCCACACGAGCCATTAGAAAGGGATGGACGTTATAATGAAAGAGTCATTCAACGATATACTGCACTTCAAAGGTCATCTATGCACAATGCTCGGCAAATTGACTTGATAGAGCACCAGTGGGCATTGAAACAAGCTGAAGATACTTAAGTTTATTTAGTATGTTTGTTTGTATTTGGTGTGTTTATTTATTATTTGGTATGTTTATTTATTATTTGGTATGTTTATGTAATTTTATTTGGTGTGTTTCTGTAATTTCATTTGGTGTGTTTTTTATTATTTGGTATGTTTATGTAATTTCATTTGGTGTGTTTATGTAATTCCATTTGGTGTGTTTTTTATTATTTAGTATGTTTATGTAATTTCATTTGGTGTGTTTATGTAATTCCATTTGGTGAGTTTTTTTATTATTTGGTATGTTTTATAATTTCATTATACGTGAACAATTTGATGAATAAAGATTCTATTATTAGTATAAATATATTACGAAATTAAATAAATGTACTCTCACTTTAAATAAAGTACTAAATTCAATAAATTGGAAACAACATAAATAATAAATTACAACCCAAAGTGATTGGAAAACTATGGGCTCCGATTACAAAAGTACCCTATTCATCATCACTTAACCAATTTGTGGTGCCAGGATGATCTTGTCTTGTTGTGCTAGGACCATCTCCTCTTGATCTCGCTTGTGTTGCACACCTCCTTTGCACCACATCATCTTTCTCTGACTGCCAAAAATATTTAGAATTTGGAGACTTCCCTTCTAAAGGCGTGTTCATAATGTCACGATCTCGTTGTGCCATTCTTTCTTCTCTAACCAACTCCCGTTCTTGCCCAAGTAGCTGTCTTTCCCTCTCATTAGCTTGAAATTCTTGTTGAACAGCTGCAGCTTTTGCCTCATCTCTAGCCTTATCAGCCTCATATTTCGCCAATTCCCGCGCCAAAGTCAATTCACCTCGGCGAGCAAGTTCTTGCATGTACTTTCCATAATCATTCTTGGAAGCACTCCCTTTCCTCTTTGAAGCCTTCTTACCTTGAGGCCTAATTGGATAACGGGTCGACCCTGACGCTTGTTCAGAAATCGGCGTTTCAGGAACTTCTTCTCGATCTTCTTCATCAACATGGGAGCCATGATCGGGTGTAGAGTGTGGAGGGGTGCTGTGTAGAGGGGTGCTGTTCATGTATACTTCTGGACCAACAGGCACAACTTTGAATTTAGGACAATCTTTAACAATATTCCAACATTCCCACCGGTTGAATGATTTTTGTTTTGCTTTGATTTTGGCAGCATACCATGCTTGTGCTTGAAGTTGCTACAAATGAATAATAATAATGAAATTATTAGGTAACAAATAAATAATACAAACAAATAATAATAATGAAATTAGGTGACAAATAAATAATACAAATAAATAATAATAATGAAATTAGGTAACAAATAAATAATACAAACAAATAATTATAATATATTCTTACCTCATCCGCATAATTTTCCCCACTTCGAAGATTACTACTAGCTTGTGTCAAGGCGTCTCTCCACGTACTAAAGGAATGGCTAAGTAATTTCCAACGACTGGACACCGATTCTTTGGTTCTTGTCCCACCCATTTGCTCAAGAAATTTGGTATGTATTAAACTCCACATTTCTCGCAACTGCATCTCATTACCCGTAAGGGAATTATGAGTAACTTCAACCCAGCTAGTGCACAAAGCAACATCTTCAAGAAGCGAACAATTCGTACCTGCATCAGTAGTCATTTTGTGGAAAAATATTGGATTGAAACTTTGAGAGAAAGATAGGAATTTGATTGAAAGTAGTTGAGAAAATATGAAATTGTGGTGTAAGGTAGATGGAGAAGAAGTGGTATTTATAGAAAAGTAAAAAGAATTTTTTACAAATTATTTCAGAATTTTTTGCAGATTTTTTACAATTTTTTTTCGGATTTTTTACATTTTTTTTAAATTTTTATTCAAATAATTAATCTCTGCCGTTGGATTTTAAAAAAATTGAATTCCAACACTCCAGATTGTGCCACGTGTCACAACGGTAACTTTTCTTAATTATTAAACTATTTTTTCTTTTTCTTTTTTAAATTTGAAATCAGATTTTTTTTGGGATCGGACGGCTAGTATTTAAACGAAATTTGATCGAACGGACCGTGGGAAGCCACGTGGCTTCCTAACGGTCACTGACGACGTAGCAGCAGCAGCAGCTTTCCGTCTGAACCGGTCAGGCGACGCGCCCCCACTCGCGAGTGAGGAGCACGCGCCTGACACAAAAAAAATAAAAAAATGGTTGGCCCTCGGGCCACAGGCCCGTCGATTCCCCACCCCCCGGCCCTCGGGCTCCCACCCTCACTCGGGCTCTCCAAGGCTGGAGCACAATCCACCGGGCCTCAGGCCCTTTCCTCTCCCCTGTCCCCCGAGCAATCCACATGGGTGGAGTTGCTCTAAGGTCGTCTGTCACATCAAAGCACTCCGCCAAAGTGGCATAGCCATACTTTTTTTTTTTTTAGCTTCTGAGAGAAGGGCGAGTGGACGTAGAGTCCCTGCTTAAAAGCCATGGCAGCGAGGTTGTCGTCAGGCTTTTCCTCTTCAGCCAACTCATCATGAAACCACTTTAACGAGGCCCTGAGACTTTCATCTTTGTTTTGAACGGCCATGCTGAATATCGCTTTATGACGTTTCCGGACATCACGGTTCACTGAGTAAGCTTTTGCGAAGATGCCGGCTAAGCTTTCAAACAATCGAAAAAAATGGGTTGGCAAATTTGAGAACCATCTCATGGCGGGTCCCTCTAGAGTGGATGGGAACATCTTGCACATTCATGTGTCGTTGTGCTGTACAATGCCATGGCATTCTGATTATGCATAAGGTGATAATTTGGGTCGGAATCACTGCGGAAGTACTTAAACTGGATTGAGAGAATTTCCCAAGCGGAGGTGCCGACTCGATTGTCGAGAAAAGTTTGCTTCTGGCCTTGGTGACAATCTTGCTAGAGATGCAAGGCAGACTTTTCCTCGGTGAATACCTAGTCATGTCACAGTTCAAGAGTCGTAGTCTCTCCTGCTTTTGCGAAAACTCCAGATCATTAAGATTATACAAAAACTATTACATTATGTTTGGATGATGGAAATAGACTTGGGATTTTGACAAAAGTCCAATTTTATAAATTGACATGCACCAATTCCCTTGTTTGGATTCATAAAACATAGAAATTTGGAATTTCTACGTGGAAAAAGAACTTGGAATTTGGGACCTCCAATTCCTAAGTTTAAATTCTACGTAGATATGTGTCATTTCCCAATTTCCATGAGTGAGAGTTTAAAAATAACAATTTCCGTATTCAAAATTCATTGTTCTTTTAGGTTACCCAAACAAGAAAATTCACAAATTCTAGATAACAAAATTACATCATTTCAATTTCCGTTATTTTAAAATTCTTTAATAATCTTAAATTTTCTCATCCAAACAGATTGTTAATGTTATAAAAAGGTTAAAAATATGTCTACTTTAGGAAGCTAACTTAATATGTCTATTTTAGGAAGCTAACTAGGAACAGAATACCAACAGTGGCAGGCACTTGGTCGTCTGTTGCCACAACTCAGTGCTTCAGTATTTCTTTAATTTTAGGGAACTAAGTCATGTAGTGATTTAGACACATCTATAGATTATTGGCCATAAAATGATTTCAACTAATATGTAGTGTTTCGGTGCTTATCAAAGATTTGAAAAGGTACAGCGCTCACTATTAACTAATATCGATGTTATTTTAGTTTAACTACATGTCCAATGTAATGTGTGAAACTTAATTTTTTTTTTTTTTTAATAAATTTTTGTTGTTGTAATTAGTACATATTTCAACAGTGCTTTGAGGCTAATTTTCAGTTAAAGACGTAAGCATTTCAATGTGTGGTTCACACGGATCATATAAAAATGAATATTAGGTGAGAAGTGGGAGAATTATTAAACTAATAAAAGATGTTATGGTGATGCTAAAACGTGCAGTCTAATCTAGTAATGTAATGGCGAAATAAAACCGTGATTAATGGCTGGAGTTATTGTCTAAATTCCTTGACAGCACTTGTTATAGCCAATTATAAGGTCCGGAATCAAATCTTTCACTTTTCACCTGTCGCATACAATATATACTTAATTACGAATGGATTAAGAATTCATGCACGATTCACATTGAAGAATTCATGCATGATTCATGTTGAAGAGAGGGTTAGGTATAATTTCTTCATGTTGAAGAGAGGGTTAGGTATAGCAGCCAATTAGGGTTTTATCCTAAAGACAAAAAGAAACCAACAATATTAAAGATAAATCATTTAGTATTATGTTCTAATGATATTTTTCTTCACTTATAAGTAAAAGGTCTTAGGTCTAATTCTCGCCAACGGTAAAATTGAATCACATTATTATGACAAACCCATTGTAAAGCTTACCCTGCTCTTCCACCCTTTTAGTGTAGATATTATTATTTGTTAAAAAAAGAAGAAGGGAAAAGACAGAAAAAACAAATCCTTGAATTAGTTTAATTCTAGATACTGACCCAATAGCACCAAAATAAAAAATAAATCAAATAGTAGCTCAAATTCTGCATATAAAAGGCCCCAATATATCTCTTACAACTTAGCAACATTTCTGAGTTCCCTACCACTTCTACTATGCGGCATATTCCACCTCCGCATGAGGTTTTTACACACGGTTAATTGGAGATATTGTCTTGGATTTGGAGGACTTGTCGTCCATGTTAGAGTTGGAAATGGTAACCGTGTGTAAAAATCCCATGCGGAAGTGGAATATGCCGCCGTATTGGCCAGCTTGGCGAGGCCACGGTGGGTTAGTTGGTCCATCATTAACATGTTGCCAATGAGGATTAGGCCTTTGGGGCCGGGCAGGTACGGTGATTGTCACCGGAAACGGCAAATTAGAGGAAGGAGGAATAGGAGTGGGATTATGAACAAGAGTGTTGTCATGGATTGTAAGGGCTGCAAGGATTGCAGAGGAGAATCCATATTGTGTGTGAATCTTTTGTTCTTTTTTTGTTTTTACCCATTTTGTGTGTATGATTAGTAGAAGTGGTAGGGCAACTCAAAATGTCACTAAATTGGACGACATATTATGGTGCCTTTTATATGCAAAATTTGTGCTACTGTTTGATTTTGTTTTTTTATTTTTTTGGTGCTACTTTAATGAAATGAGATTTCCCTAACTTTTTTTTTTTTGAAGCAGCAAAATATGATGTCATAAAATATTAATATTTTAGGTTTTTTTAGTTAAAATGGTATCTAAGGTTGATATAATTCTTTACTTTTATCTCTGAGATTTAAAATCGATAGAAGTGGTCCCTGAGTTTGTCCATCAATCATTTTGGTCATTCCATGAAAAATCTTTGTTATATAAGGATTAAAATGACAAATATACCCTCAATTTTGTCAAATCATTTTGACTAATTATTTATTAAGTTGATGATATTTTTGTCATTTGACCTTTATTTAACAGAGATTTTTCACGGAAGTACAAAATGATTGATGGTGAACAACCACCTCTATCAATTTCAAATTTAAGGGAATAAAATGAGAAGTCATGCAAATCTCTGATAAAAAGCCTTGATTTTAAGGAGTGTATTTCCATATATGAAAAACAAATCTAACGTTATGTCATCCATCTCACTCTCTGCAGTCTGCACATCAACATCTAGTATCGAGATAAGAGAAGACGTCAAGACAATTTATATGATCTAACAGGGAAGATTGACTTAAAAATCGTAGTCGGGAACAACCCCGACAATTCCAGGTCATGATCTTGATGGATAAACAGTAACAATGATATTGGTACTCAACCATGAAAAGTGAAAACACCAATATATCAGTCAATAAATCTTAATTACGAAAGGAATCAGCTTAGCCATGTCCACACAGTGGGTCCTATTTCTTGAGCACCAAGCCACCAAACCTTAGAAAATCCCAGGTACTACTTGAAGGCGGAAAATCTTCGATGGATTCCCTTCCAGCTCTCGCAGCTACATACATAAACTGATAAGCACAATCTTCTTTCACACACAAATAAATGAGTAATGTTAGGGAGATTAAAAACTAAATGACATAGAAGTCAATGATTGGATTATTACTTAAACGTTGATAAACGTGCTCATTTCTTATTAGTGACACATCACTTAGTTTGCAAATTTAATCTATAAATTTAGTCTTCATTGCATTACTCCAAACAAATATATCATTGTGACTTATGATCATCGATATATTTTTATATACTTAAAGAAAACATGGAAAAGGCCTCACGTCTTTTTCACTTGAGTCCTCACTTCCCACCTAAACTCAATATTCCATTCTCTCTCTCTCTCTCTCTCTCTCTCTCTCTCTCTCGGTAGTACACACATGTTGTTGCGAGTTATATATTAGTTAAAGTGTAAATAGTAGTCTGTTGTTCCACATTGACGAAGTGCACATGTAATACCAATTGTAACTCCTATATATACTCCACTTTGGAGAGTAATGAATATATAAGAAATTCCCAAATAATGTCATATATATTTTTGGTATTTACCATGTTTAGTTTGACATGACATCAAAGTAGTTCGCTCTTGGAGACTTGTGTGCTTTAATTTTGTGCCCACATTTTTCGTGATTTCTTTCGTTTAAAAAAAAGAGTGAATAATGCCATGATACAGTACAACGAACAACGCCTTGCTACAATGCCTGCTACAGTGTTCTGGTAAATTGTTTTCATTTTGCTGCGTATCTTTTATGCCTTTATTGTTCGTGAATTAGTTCAATGGCTCAAAATAATCATAGTGTTGTTATGCATCTTGGTGGAACAAATATATGGATAATTGACACTAGGGCCACTGATCATATGACTAGTGACCCTAGAGTCTTTGATGAGTTATGTGACTATGTTCGTGATCCGTATATTACTAGTGCAAATGGAGCACCTACCCCTGTGAAGGGTGAAGGAACTATCTTTCTTACTCCGACCTTATCATGTTCGTGATTTGTAAATTACTAGTGCAAATGGAGCACCTACCCCTGTGAAGGGTGACGGAACTATCTTTCTTACTCCGACCTTATCACTGGTCCACACTTTACTTGTTCCTAATGTTAAGTGCAATCTTTTGTCAGTAGAAAAACTACTTGATACCTTATATTGTTTTGCTCACTTCTATCTTACGTATTGTTATTTTCAAGACATTCAAACTCAGAAGATAATTGGTCATGGTAAAAGAATAAAGGGTTTGTACATCTTGACTATGGATGATACTGTTGTTTCCGGTTCAAATAATCATCAAGTTTTAAGAGCTAAAGTTGATGACAGACATCAAATTTGGTTGTGGCATCGACGATTAGGACATCCATCATTCAATTATATGAAGCATCTATTTCATTCTTTGTTTTGCACTTGTAGTGATTCAGAGTTCAAGTGTGAAACATGTGTCATGGCTAAGAGTCATCGTGCTTCCTTTCCCATAAGTGATTCTAAAGCTACATTGCCATTTGATTTAATACATTCTGATGCGCGAAGGTTACTTCTAATGGATTACGTGGGTTTGTTACTTTTATTGATGATTGTACTCGATTAACTTGGGTGTACTTGATGAAGAATAAGAGTGATGTTCCTTTGCTTTTTCAAGAATTTTGTGCAATGGTGTCTACTTAGTTTTAGACCAAAGTTAAGGTCTTCAGGTCTGATAACAGAGGAGAATATGTGAATCACACTTTGGCATGCTTTTTATGTCATCAAGTATTATTCACCAGACGACTACTCCGTTTACACCCCAACAAAATGGTGTGTCCAAACGGAAGAATCATCAAATAATGGAGGTTGCTCACTCCTTGATGTTGGATAAATGTGTTCCTAATCATATGTGGGGTCATGTTGTTTTGGCTGCTGTGTATTTGATAAATCGTGTTCCAAGTAGGGTTCTTGATTTTCAAACACCACTTGATGTGCTACAAAAACATGTTTATCTTGTTTCTGTATCAAAACTTCATCTGAATGTGTTTGGGTGTATTGCGTATGTGCATGTCTACTCTCATCAGCAGAGTAAACTTGATGCATGTACTCTCCGATATGTATTTATTGGGTATGCTAACAATCAGAAATGCTATACGTGTTATCATCCTCCGACTCAGAAAACTTATATTACCATGAATGTCACCTTCCACGAGGAAGTTTGGTATTTTGTGAAGCCCTCTTCCGCCTTTCCACTTCAGCGGGAGAGGGGGAGTGAAATGCAAATTCGTTACAGGCAGAGTTGGGGACATAATCTATTATGTTGCGTGATACTGGTGAGTCGACTATAGATAGTGATCGGTCAACTGTCATTCTCGAAACTATTTCTACTGACGACAGATTAGATGTGCCCATCGAGTTGCCTGTTAGTGTGTCTGACGAATTACCTTCTGATGACCGGTTACCTGCTGCTGGTATGTCTAACGAGTTGCCTGATGATGGTTCGTCCAGTGATGATTCTTCTAACAATTTGGTACAAGATGGTGACATACATGAGGTAAATTTTGATGATTTTTCTACTTAACAGTTGCCTTCACGAGCTAATCTTGGAAAACCTAAAGTACAATATGAGCCTGATATACATGCCAAAGCCAAATATCCTATCAACAATTACGTGTCTACTCATCGTTTGTCCAAACCATATGCATCTTACATATGTCAGCTATCTAGTATATTAGTTCCAACAAAATTGCACGATACTTTGTCTAACCCTAAGTGGGTTAATGCCATGAGAGTTGAGATGGAAGCTTTGGAAAAGAATTCCACTTGGGATTTCTTTCCTTTACCAAACGGGAAGAAAGCTGTTGAATGTAGATGGTTGTTCACTATTAAGCACAAAGCAGATGGTTCTATTGATCAATATAAAGCCAAATTAGTTGCCAAGGGTTATACTCAAACCTATGGGGTGGACTATCATGAGACTTTTGTTCCTGTTGCCAAACTTAATACTGTGTGTGTTCTTCTATCCTTAGTAGCAAACCAGGATTGGCCTATATTGCAGTTTGATGTTAAGAATGTTTTCCTTCATGTTGATCTCAAGGAGGAAGTTTATATGAATCTCCCACCTGGTATCGGAACATCTCCTAGAAAAGGTGTTGTATGTAGGTTGCGAAAGGCTTTGTATGGTTTGAAACAATCTCCTAGAGCGTGGTTTGGGAGGTTTACAAGTTCAATGAAGAAGTTTGGGTATGTCCAGAGTCATTCAGATCATACTTTGTTTCTAAAGTGACAAAATGGTAAGTTAACTGCATTGATTATTTATGTTGATGACATGATAGTGATTGGTGATGATCAGAAGGAGATACAACGCCTTCAAAAGTACCTAGCTACTAAATTTGAGATGAAAGAATTGGGTGAATTGAAGTATTTTCTTGGAATTGAGGTTGCATAATCCAAGCATGGTATTTTTTTGTCTCAACAGAAGTATGTTCTTGATTTGTTAGCTGAAACAGGTATGTTAGATTGCAAACTTGTTGATACTCCAATCGAGCAGAATCATCGTCTGGGCTTATTTCCGGATCAAATTCCTACTCATAAGGAACGGTATCAGAGGCTTGTGGGGAGATTAATTTATTTGTCTCACACTCGCCCTGACATTGCTTATGCAGTTAGTGTGGTAAGTCAGTTTATGCACTCACCTAGTGAAGCTCATATGGATGCAGTAATCCGTATTTTGAGGTACTTGAAGATGGCTCCTGGCAGAGGCTTGGTTTTCTCCAAGAATGGTCATTTGAATGTCGAAGGGTATACATATGCAGATTGGGCAGGTTCTACATTGATCGGCGATCTACATCTAGATACTTTATGTTTGTGGGTGGTAATCTACTTACTTGGAGAAGCAAGAAACAAAAAGTGGTGGCTAGGTCAAGTGCTGAAATTGAGTTTCATGGTATGTCTCATGGTGTATGTGAGTTGTGGTTGAAAAAATTGTTAAGAGATCTTGATTTAAACCCAAGGGTGCTATGGAGCTCCATTGTGATAACAAGGCTGCTATGGAGATTGCTCATAATCCAATGCAACATGATCGAACAAAACATGTGGAGATTGATCGACATTTCATCAAGGAAAAATTGGATGCTGAAATTATTATGTTTCCCTTTGTGGGATCTGAAGATCAACTCACTGATGTACTTACTAAGGATGTGTCTAATAGTGTATTTTCCAACTCGCTTGACAAGTTGGGCATGCGTGACATCTTTGCTCCAACTTGAGAGGAAGTGTTGCGAGTTATATATTAGTTAAAGTGTAAATATTAATCTGTTGTCACACATTGACGAAGTGCATATGTAATATCAATTGTAACTCCTATATATACTCCACTTTGGAGATTAATGAATATATAAAAAATTATCATATATTGTCATATATATTTTTGGTATTTACCATGTTTAGTTTGACACATGCTGATGCAGCTCAACAAGGGCATTCACTGCAACATTTCCTGCACGCATAGGTTAACTAGTGCACTGTCCTATATAAATGAATAAGATAACGCATAGTTGTACACAGCTAGTCGTAAACAAGATCTCTTCAGGTCGCTAGCTAGGACACGCTTATATACCAAATAAATAGTATTTACAAAAGGCGCACTTTTCTTGCAAATATGGAGCCACCAAAGACATTGATCTGACTGTTTTCCAAAAAAAAGAAAACATTGATCTGACTGTTTTCCAAAAAAAAAAGGGCACTGATCTGACTCGGGCACCATGCCTTCTTAATTATTTTTAAGTTTATATGTCAACGTCCTCACCAACATTCATTCATTCTCACCAACCTCACAATATCACATCTTTAATATAACAAATTCAACCTCTAAATAAGTATAATCGAAATGAGTCAATTAGTGTCAGTTTTCAGAGCTGCTGAGGACAGTATGAGCTACTTATATCGCAAGCACAACTGTACATAAATCTACCATTCCTACCGACCAAAAAAGAAAAGAAAAAATTGAAATCGTAACATAAGCAGTCCATCAATTATTACACCATGACAAATAATTTCGCAACTCATCCACTAATTTTATTTCAATACAATAATAACAAAACCAAAACAACAAAACAAAAAAAGTTAAAGATAAATTTGCTTACATATTAAACAAAACAAGAGACTGTCTATATACACAAAGATAGAGAAATAAAAAGTTTTTTTAAAGTCTCTTTGTAATTATTTTGTTTTTCAATAGAACAATTAAAAACGCGGGCAATTTACCTGCCGTTCACTGTATGCATACTTTGACATTGCACTCCAAACAAGTTGCACACTGTTTCTCTCTCCTCAATCCAACTCTGTTTTTTCATCGCCATCAGAGTGGACAAACCACCCTTTTACTCGGTACTGCGATGAGTCGACTCGCTCTTGGAGCGGTGAGTCCAAACACGTCGTTCGTGTCAAGCTCACTAGGTTTCATCCCATCAGGCAACTCCCATGTAAAACAATGAAGCAAGTGCGCCACCGCCATCTCCAGTGCGTACAACCCTAGCTGCATTCCTGGGCACGACCTCCGACCGGACCCGAACGGAATGAACTCGAAGTTACTCCCCTTAAAGTCAGGCACACCTTCTTTCAGAAACCTAGAGGGCTTGAAGGACTCAGGGTCTTCCCACGAGTCCTTGTCACGCCCAATGGCCCACGCGTTAATCATCACGCGTGATTTTTTGGGAATGTGGTAGCCAGCTACTAGAGCTTCCTGCGAGGTCTCGTGGAGGAGTAGTGGAATTGGCGGGTGGAGTCGCAGTGTCTCTTTTAGGGCACATTTTAGGTATGTCAACTTCTCGAAGTCGGCCTCTTCAGGTCGACGGTCTAGACCCACCACATTAAAAAGTTCTTGTTGGACCCTCTTTAGTTCCTCCGGGCTCTTCATGAGCTCCGACATGGCCCACTCTATTGCCGACGCCACAGTCTCCGTCCCGCCAAACATCACGTCCTGCATGTACATAGCATATACAATTAGCTTACTAATTTGCATAAACAACATGTTATGTAATCAGATCGTCAACCTAAACTATATATTATTAATTTTTAAAGTTAAATATGTTAGACTTTCTATCATCATAATCTCAATCAGCACAATATATTATATCTGATCAGATAAAAAGAATAAATTAACCAAAAGTTTAGTTCAAGAATACAGGTTACAGAGACATGCAACCTGAATGCGGGGTTATAATATCCGATATAATTAAAAATGTGTAATAGTTATATACCATGATGATGGCCTTGATGTTATCCCTAGTAAGTTTGATGGCGTTTTGCAAATTATCTTCAGATTCATTTACTTTTGCTTCTTCACTGTAAAAAGCCAGCAAATCATCCACCATGTCCATCTCACCATCATTCAATCCCTTATTGTTCTTCTTCTTCTCCATGTGATCGTCTATGATGGTGTCAATAAACCGATCCAACGACTCACGAGCCTTAGCGAGTCTATTGTTTAGCCCCTGAGGATCAACCCACCCTAGGCTGGGAATAAAATCAGCAATATTAAAAGCTCCAAACAACTTTGAGAATTCCTGCAGTATCCCAATAAACTCATCCTGCCCCTCCTGCGAGCTCGTACCGAACGCCGCCCGATAAATAATATTTTTCGTGAGCGAAAAAACCAACTCTCCGATGTTTACAGCCGAACCAATATGAACTGCGACGGTCCTAACCGCCGAGTCCACTTCGTCCCTAACAGACTCCCACGACTCGGCGCGTTTGCGACTAAAGAGCTTCATGACGCAGAGCTTACGCATCTGGCGCCAGAAGGGCCCGTAGTGCGCGAAGGCCATGTCAGCACGGTCGTAGGTGAGGTAGCTGATGGCGATGGTGGCCGGGCGGTTGGAGAAGATGTTGTCTTGGACTTGGAGGACTTGTCGTGCCACGTCCGGGTTGGAAATGGCAACCATGTGTAAAAACCCCATGCGGAGGTGGAATATGCCGCCGTATTGCTTGGCCAGCTTGGCGAGGCCCCGGTGGGTTAGTTGGTCCATCATTAACATGTTGCCAATGAGGGGTAGGCCCTTGGGGCCGGGCGGGTACGGTGGTCGTCGCCGGAAACGGAAAATTAGAGGGAGGAGGAATAGGAGTGGGATTATGAACACGAGTGGTGTCATGGATTCTAAGGGTTGCAAGGATTGCAGAAGAGAATCCATATTGTGTGTATTTCTTTTGTTCTAGTTTTTTTTTCCACTTTTTTCAGCGGGTATACTTGGTAGAAGTTGTAGGGCAACTCAAAATGTTGCTAATTTGGAAGAGATATTGTGGTGGCTTTTATATGCAAATTTGTGCTACTGTTTGATTTTTATATTTTTAATTTTTTGGTGTTGCTGTTGAATTGGGTCATGCTATCTTGAATTAAACTAATTCAAGGATTTTTCTCTTTTTTTGTTTTTAAAATTGTATGGTTTGAAAGTTGGACTATTTGTCTGTAAAGAAAAAGAAATAGTACCATAGTCTGGATGGGACAAGAAGAAGTTTACCCATTTTTTGGATTGTCGTTTTCCCTCATTATCCAAAGGTCCGAGTCCTCTTTGGCATATAAATACGATTCCGGATCCTCTTTGTGAGGATCCCGATGATCTATCAATCTTATTCGTTTATCGTATGTCGTGCAGTCAGAAATTATTTTAAATATTTTTATTTAAAATTAAACGCAAACAGTACTTGACAAAAACTAACCGCATGATGTACGATATACGGACAAAATTCACGGATCCCCAGGATCCTCACCAAAATCCTCACCAAAAGGATCCGGAGAGGATCCTGTTGGTATAAATATCGAGTAATTCTACACTTATAGCATTTTTCATACTATATTTGTACCATATTTTTTGTATGAGTAATGTTAGAGAGACCAAATTTTTTAAACCAAATTTGCAAATTAAAAGATGTGGTTGTAGATGATTGAATTATTAATTAAGTGTCAATTAACGTGTTTGTTTTTATTGGTGACACATAATTTGATTTGCAATTCGGTTTAAAAATTTGGTCTCCCTAGCATTACTTTTTTAGTAGAAGTATTAACCCATCAGCACACGTGAGTCTCACTTTATTAGATAGGTTTACAAAATCTGGTATGAAAAATGTAATAAGAAAAGTATTTTTGATTAACACGTAAAAAGTACGAGTATTCTATACTCAAAAGAAGAAATGAGAGAGTTGGTAGAGTTTACTCACAAAAACGACCCTTCAGATAATGATAGGGAGGTTAAAATTTTAAATTAAATGAGATGTCACCAATAAGAAATAAGTATGGTAATCAATACTTAAATAATAGTCTAATCATTAACAACCACCTCATTTAGTTTAGAAAATTTAATTTAAAAAGAATCCTAGCGTTACCTCATAAAATTGCTTCAATTTGACTTTGTCTAAAGTAAAGCAATTGAATATTTATAAATTATTTTCTCAGCTACCCTCTGTACGTATTAATAAATTATATTATACTTTCAATATATTGTTTATTATGCTACCAAAATTATGACTCAAAATAAGATAGTGCTTATTAGGTTTCTTTTTGTCTTTAGGGTAAAACCCTTGGCATATTTAACCCTCGCTTGACTGTAAATCATGCATGAATAATCCGTTAGTAATTAAGTATTGTACGCCAAAGGTGAAAGACTTGATGCTCGACCTTATTAGCTATGCCAAGTAGTTGTCAAGGTTAGACATTCCAGCCATAGACGGTTTCATTTCACCATTAATTACAAGATTAGATGGATTAGATTGCGTGTTTTTGCATCACCATGTCATCATTTATTAGTTTAATTATTCTTCTGGCGCCATCGGATTTGATTTTATATTCTCCCACTTCATTTCTCCTAATATTCTTTCCATTGTGGGATCGGTGTGAACCACACTTTGAAATACTTGCGTATTTAACGAAAATCAACATCAAAGCACTGTTGAAGTATCTCCTACATCAAAGTTTTGATGAAGTTAAATCTTGAGTAATATTGTCCAGACACTTATTTTTATTTTTTACATATCTCTCTCAATTTTCAGCTGTTAAATATAATAAATTAAAGAATATCAATGATAAAAAGCTAACAAGGGTGTGTGCGAAAATAAAAATGAGTGTGTGAATAGAACTACTCTAAATTTTCTTTATACTAAATGGTTTCACTACTAATTATATCCATATTTTTTTTTTTAAAAGTTTCACAGATATTTAGATTGAACATCAGTTAAATTGAAACATTATTGATATTAGTTGATAGTGAGCGGCTAAACCCCTTTCAAAACTTTGAGCAGCACCCGGAAAACTACATATTGTTAGTTGGAATCATTTCATGGCCAATACTCCCATGGAGGTGTCTAAATCATTACAAGACTTAATTCCCTAAAGTTAAAGAAAAAGTGAAGTCTTGAGATGTGGTAGTGGACCACCACTTTGGGCATGAACATCATTCAAGTTTTGACACGTTTTTAACAATAATGCGTTTGAGTGTACTTCCTGCCTCGTTTGGTCTTCTGTTACTAGTTAGCTTCCTAAAACAGATGTCAAGTTAGTGTCTGGAATTGAAAAGGGATAACGACTGCCTCATCATCATCAACTGCCTTGTGTGGAAATTCACATTTGGGTTTTAGATGAATTTTGAAATTAATTTCTGTATAATATTATGGTGGTTTGAATAGGCAGCTTGTCCAAAAACAACAAAAATTGTTAGCACGATACTTAGATATTATCATAATACTTTCAAACTGTCGTACACTTAGTGAATTTGGGTTTTAGGTTTGTCATACAACTAATGAGATATAGAATAATTGAGAAGTGATAATTTGTCACATAATCGAGGAAACATATTGTGTCGTGGACACATGTAAATGAGTTGTGTTTGTAATGTTCGTGTTGTTTTCGTATCAATCTCATTATTTCAAGACTCGAAAACGATCCGATCAGTTACCGGATAGATCCAAAACATGTTATTTTTGTGTCGGGTTAACGAGTAATGCAAGAAATTGCTATGCTTATGAAGATTGTTGTTAAATGCAGAAAAACACACACACAGAGAGAGAGAGAGAGAGATTTGTAGCTGAAATGTTTTCTTGATTGATCCATTCAATGGATTACAGTGATCACCTATATAGGTGTTGTCGTTTACAAACTTGCAGAGCAAGTTACTCTAACCTCCTCCTTATACCAACTAACTATATCTATAACAAATCTTATCAAAAATTTATTCCAACTAACTACATATAACAACCTATTTAATCTCTTGATAAGTGGCATTGATCTGACCATTGATTACTTTCTCACTTGGATCACAATTTTTTGTTTCATCTTTCTTACATCCCCCCTCAATCTGATGCTTGAGGGAATTGAGCATGAGATTGCTACAATGCTGTTGGAACAATGGTGCAGATAAGCCCTTTGTAAGAATGTCTGCTAATTGGTCTGCAGAAGATACATGTTGAACTTGAAGATCTCCTCGAGTAACTCTCTCACGTACAAAGTGGTAGTCTATTTCACTATGTTTTGACTTAACATGAAACACAGGGTTTGTGGAGTGTGCAATGATTGAAACATTATCACAATATATAATTGGAGATGAATATAAAGGAATATGAACATCACAGAAGGGTTGTCGAATCCAGGCAAGTTCAGTAGCAGTGATTGCTAGAGCCCTATACTTAGCTTATGTGGAAGATCGAGAAACTGTATGTTGTTTCTTAGATACCCAAGAAATAGGATTTGAACCAAGAAACACTACAAAGCCTGAAGTTAATCTCCTATCATTTGGATCACCTGCCCAATCTGCATCATTATAAGATTGCAGATGCATTGGTCCTGGTTTGAAGTAAATTCCATAGGTAGATGTACCTTTGAGATATCGAATGATTCTTTTAACTGCAATTACATGAGAAACGATGGGATTGTGTATGAACTGACAAGCTTGATTTACATCATCAACATACATAAGGAATATGATAGTTCTTTTTTAAGATTGTTGCACAAACAAAGAAGGATCAGCTTGTAAAACTTGGAACCCCAAATTTGGTAAAAAAAAAACTTGTAAATCTCTTATTCCAAACTTTGAGAGCTTGTTTTAGATCATATAATGACTTCTGAAGCTTGCAGACATAATTTGATGGGTGTGTTGAACTCTCAAACCCTAGAGGCTATGCCACATAGACTTCTTCTTGAACTATGCCACATAAAAAGACATTTTTGACATCTAATTGTCTAAGAGACCATTTGAGTTGAGCAGCTAATGCAAATGTCAACCTTATTGTTGTAGGTTTTACCACATGACTGAATGTTTTCAAGTAATCTACACCCTCATCTTGGCTATATCGTTGTGCCACAAGTCTTGCCTTATAGCTTGTCACAGACCCATCTGCATTTTTCTTTATTTTATATATCCTTTTGCATCCAACCAGGTTCTTATCTGGTGGTAATGGGACTAAAGACCATGTTTTCTAAGAATGAAGAGCAACTATTTCCTCTTTCATTGCATCCTGCCATTCTGAAACTTTTAATGCAACTTTGAAGGTCTTGGGGTTCTGAAGTGACAGTTGCAGATAAAGCTTTCTTTTTGAACACCCTATTCTTAAATTTTGTTTGCATGGGATGTACATTCATTGGCATCAACAAGACTACACTTAGTACCTCATATTGGAAATCAAGTCTTTGAAAACAATCTGCAGCAACATGGCCCTTTTTATTGCATATTTAACAAGTAGGAATCTTAGAAGGATGATTCGGACAATGATATTGATATGGCTTTGGTGTGCCAAAAATGCCAGGGTTACCATTTGAAAACCTTGAACCAGAATTGTATTGAAATCCTCATCTGCCTTTGCCTAATTGTTACCCTTATAGCTACCATAGTTGTGTGATAACCTCCATTGAAATTGTTATAAGAACCATTGCCAGGTTTATAACTAGAAGAACTTGATCCTCCATTGGTCTTGAAACATTGATCAGAAGAAGACCCTGATTGATCTTGATCAATAACAAGAGCTTTTCCTTTTTCAGATTGAACTCCAGCAACCATAGCACTTCCAAAAGACAAAGTAGATGAACTCTCAAAAGATTGAGCAATAATAGCCTATTCTGCCAGTAATTGAGACCTGAAATCTTTTAAAGAGATTTCATTTTCCCTTCCTCTGATCACACATCGAAAAGTGTTGAATTCTGCAAGCAGCCCTTTCAAAGCTAGTATGATAATTCATCATCTTCAAAGATTACCCCTGCGGTAGCAAGATGATCTTTTGCATCTTTGATTTTCTGGAGATAAACAGAAACCGATTCAGACCCTTTCTTGATATTCTGAAGTTCTGTCTTCATCTGGAAAATTGTTGCTTTTGTAACTGAAGAAAATCTTTCAGTGAGATTCAGCCACATCTCAGATGAACTCTTGCTTCTAATGATGCAAGAAATAGCAGCCGTAGACAACATTGCAATGAGCAATTGCGTAAGTGCATGATCGTGCATTTTCCAAATCAAGTAATCATCATTTTCAACCCTTTCAGTGATAGAATCATTGTCAAATCTTGGTGGATATTTTCTTGAACCATCAATGAACCCCATAATTCTATGGCTTTCCATAAGTAATCTGATCTAAAAAATCCAAGTGAGATAGTTAGAATCATCTAGTTTCACTATAACGGAAGTGAAGACAGTAGAAAGAAGATTGGTGATTGATGATTAAACAATATGCAACTGTCACATACACATACTCTAAAAACTTGTTTGTTACTAAAAGGATACGTCAATAATTTTGTCATAGGATACAAGCTAGATAGATGAAGTAGAAAAGTGTATTCGACATGTTGTGTGACTGTTGTATGTCACTTAAGTTCAAGGGAAAATTTTATAGGACAACAATAAGGTCGGCAATGCTTTATGGCACGGAATGTTGGGCGATGAAACATCAACACATACATAAAATGGGTGTAGCGAAGATAAGAATGCTTCGTTGGATGTGTGAGCACAAGAGAAAAGATAGGATTAGGAATGAGGATATCCGAGGTAAAGTAGGAGTAGTCGAAATTGAAGGAAATATGAGAGAAAATCAGTTACGATGGTCTGGACATGTGAAACGAAGACCTACTGATGCTCCTGTTAGAAGATGCGATTACGGGACAGATGTTCAGGGTCGAAGAGGTAGAGGAAGACCTAGAAGGACTTTGGAAGAGACTCTAAGAAAAAACCTAGAGTATTTGGATCTAATGGAAGACGTGACATTGAACCGAACGCAATGGCATTCTAGGATTCATATAGCCGACCTCACTTAGTGAGAAAAAACTTTATTGTTGTTGTTGTTGTTGTTGTTGTTGATATTGTGGTCACACACACTGATGTGCTCCGGTTTGCAAAGGGTTAAAATTCACACAAGCTTTTTGAAAATTGAATAGTTGCATGTCAGTACGAGACTGATGAATCACAGTATGTAATGTGTCCATGGCTGAAAATTACTGGACTAGTGTTAGACTTTGTAGAGGCCTCTAAGGTGGGCTGGAGAAATTTTCAAAGTGTTGTTAACAAAGTTTTAAAAGGCATTAGGAGAGGGCAGAGACTTAGCACCTAGGTATCTGGGTGGGGCTGATCTTTTTAATTTTAATTAAATTTATTATATAATATATAAATAAATATCTGTTTATACAAAAAAAAAATATACTTATATCAAGATATATAAATTACAAAGTAAACTGACATATAGATTATAAAATATTAAAACATATTAAAAACATGATGAAAAAACATATAATAAGTGAGTCTAGGAGGGCGCCTAGGCAGGTATAGGAAGGCACCTAGGCAGGTCTAGGTTTCATTTCAATTTTCCAATGCCTAGGATTTGTCGGGGCAGTGGCTAGGCAAGGATTTTTAGAACAATGGCTGAGAACAAGGCTTAGTACACAAGTGTAATGCAATTGTTTGGAAACATAGAAAAAAAATTTCAAGAAATTTTATTATTAGACTTGGTGTATTGGTCATGTTCCTGACACATTAAAATAGCCGGTAAATTACATGCATGCCTTGGCGTGCACACGATCAAAAAGGTAAATCCGGAAGTTTGACAAAGATATATGCATGCCTTGGTTTTAGCATGGTGCACATGATCTAGGACAATTTTTGGTGCATGGTTTAAGTTGCTTAATATGAGATCCCACATCGATTAACGGAGAGTAGGTGATGTGTCTTATATGTACATACTTCTCTCCCTATAGCACGAGGCCTTTTGGGAACTCACGGGCTTCGGATTCCATCAGAACTCCAAAGTTAAGCAAGTTTGGGCGAGAGCATTCCTAGGATGAGTGACCCATTGAGAAGTTCTCATGTGAGTTCCCAGAAACAAAACCGTGAGGGAATGGTAAGCCTAAAGCGAACAATATCGTTCTACGGCAAAGTAGAGACTGGGATGTGACATAATGGTATCAGAGCCACTCTGCCGTTCGGTGCGGATGTGCCTGCGAGGACGTCGGGCTCCCCTTAAGTGGGATGGATTGTAAGATCCCACATTGACCAACGGAGAGGGGGTGATGTGCCTTATATGTACATGCTCCCCTCCCTATAGCACGAGGAAGTGGGGTGGATTGTGAGATCCCACATCGACCAACGGGGGTGAGGTGCCTTATATGTACATGCTCCCCTCCTTATAGCACGAGGCCTTTTGGGAACTCACTGACTTCGGATTCTATCGGAACTCCGAAGTTAAGTGAGTTTGGGCGAGAGCATTCCTAAGATGGGTGACTCACTAGGAAGTTCTTGTGTGAGTTCCCAGAAACAAAACCATGAGAGAATGGTAAGCCGACTGGGATGTGACACTTAATCTCATATAACTCTCTCGAATAATTTATTTTTCTTCGTCTTCAAAGAATTTATACAAGAAAACATCACAGTAGATTTTAAGAACAAGAACTTAGAAAATAACAAAAGAAATTCAAATCTCATACAATATTTTCTTTATTTTTATTTTTCAACACCCTTTCAAACTTATAATGTGGTATCAGTATCACGTTGCCCACGTAAAAATTTAAGCTAGTTCTAAATCTAATAAATTTAATCATTAGTTCTCAATATTAACATATTACAACATGTGTTACTTACTGCTACAGTTTTAAATTCGAATTGCATAAATAAGTTTGATACTAGTTTATTTCATTCCTCTTAATATAAATATACCTTTATATAGAAAAAAAAAAACTATTATTTGCGTTATAAAAATCTAATAGCACATTCTTTATAAGATATTTTTCTTTCTAAATATAAAAAATTTAGAGTACATAATTAAATTTTTTGAATTGCCAATAATAATTTTCTAAAATAAACATATTACAACATGCAAATTAATCTCATTAAAAAGTTGTAAGACATAGATAGAAAGGGTCCACCTTTCATTTTTCATGAGTTATCACTTTGCATCAGTGGCGGCGTTGGGGAGAGCAAAATGTTGAGCTGCCCAAAAAACTTTTGTTAACTATATATAGCAAGCATTATATCTGAATAAACAAGTGGGGAAAAAATCAAGTGGGGCCTACAACCTTTTTTCAATATTTTTTTTACCATTTTGTAATTTTTGTAGCAGTTTAATATTTACTTTAGTGGCCCTTACGACTACAATTTAATTGATGATTTTTACAGTAAAGAATGCATGAAGAACCATCTTTAAGTGAAACTTCAATGTTATACTTTTTGGAAGGTTTTGTTCATTTGTTTTCTTAAGATTGAACTAGTTGTTAATTTTTGTTCCTTTACTTAATATATGCAATAATATTAGGAAACTGATAATTGACGTGAGTTTTAAAATTTATCAACAACAGAAAGTTGTAAAAAATTCATAGCTAGAAAATTCATATTCGACAGTTGATAGAGCTTCATCAGACCTAACGTAATACCAACTCGAAAATCATAACATTCATGGCCAGAAAACCCGAAATAATTGGAAATATATATGCATGCGCAACCACATGTCGATTATCTTAATCATTTTTCTTTCTAAGAGTTTTTATTAGGTTTTCGACACTTTTCAAGTTTGCTCGTTCTTCTTTTATTTTTAATTTTTTTTTTAAATGAAACAATTATATTGAAGTGAACTCAGTGAGAGTTACAAATATCTTGGAGAAGGACCTCCTGAATAAGAGTAGAAGGCTCCTTAGTCCAAACTAGTTCATATGGTGACCTAGTGGCTAGGGACGAATTACAAGCTCGTATTTCACACATAACACATTTTAGGTTCGATTCGTGGTGCCAGAGAATCACAGGATGGTGGCAAAGGGAAGGCTGAAATGACTATGTGAGTCTTCTCAGCCTCTGGAAGGGTAGACTGCTGCAACAAAGCCACCAGCTAGTCCCATTTTTTAATAAGAAAAAACACCAAATGTCACTGGGTTTTGTTGAAATCTCATTGGCTAGAGAAAGAAAGAAGAGTTTAAATATGCTAACTCCACTTCAACTAATATCAAGGTCTTTTGTGATAAAACCTCACACATGACGAATTGTGCAAGTGGTAATTACCAAGTTGGTCCGGTGTTGTTGGAAGTGGGCCTTTAGCCCATATCTCTGGTAATTCTACATGGTATCAGAGCCAAGAAGCAGACCCGTACGTACTACGTACTGCCCCGCGCAATGATGGTGGGTCCTTTAGCCCCACTGTAAGGTGAGTTCCCTTAGCTCCATGTGGTTGCTGATATGTGGATCTCTCACATATAACCCACTAATCGGGTCCCACGTGAGGGGTCATGTTGAAATCCCACATCAACTAGAGAAAGAAAGAAAGAAAGAAAGAAAGAAGGGTTTAAATATCATAACCCCACTCCAACTAATACCGAGGTATTTTGTGATAAAACCTCACATCTAACGGATTGTGCAGGTGGTAATTACCAAGTTGGGGATAATATCGGTATTGTTGGAAGGAAGCCTTTGACCCCTCTCTCTGATAATTTTATAAGTTTATATATTAAGATTTAAGGTGTGTGTGTGTGTGTGTTTATAACTTTATGGAGTTTTATTAACTGGACCTTAAAATGATAATTATACCTTGCGAGACTGGCATACAACCTATTTTCATTTCATTGGTTTGATCAGCTAGGGTTTTCCTGTCCCCTTCATGTCCAGGTTGTGATTCCGTAAATCAAGAACTCCCTCCCTGTCGGCATCTTAATAAAGCCACTTGATTATTGATTGCTCATACAAGAGAATGATACTTTGGATTTCAATTTTAAATAATCCTAGCTAGTTTGACCCCAAAAAATAAAATTAAATAAATAAATAAATACTAGCTAAGCTAGCTGACATATCTTAATAATTGTTTGCTTGGGTTAGAAGTAAATGACATTTTTTTTTTATTTTGGTAAAATGACATTAAGTAAACTGTATCTTTGAAAAGTCCACTCGCTACATCCCATCTTAACTGAAATAAAAAACTTCAGACCAACAATATAAAATTCTAGCTTGAGGTACTAATCAGAGAAGAAAACAGAAACTATAAACTAAAAAATCATATACAAACAGTGACAAAAAAGGAGTACACACGATGTTGCTGTCATGGATATTTAACAAGGCAGTTGGGACCGTCAGAGTATTATTCCTGCATTACTTCTTTTCATTGTTCTTTGTTTAACATGTTAGTCATCCATACGTGTTGGGGTACGTGCATGATGCTTCGAAACTATTTATGTTTTGTTTAATGATTCAAAAACATGTAGGTTCTCTTTTTTGGGCAAATAACAAATGCTATTCGACTCGCAGAAAGTTTGGGCATCTATATACCCAACAGGCAACAGATAATGCATGCATGCTAGCTCAAGCTTTTTTTACGAACTACAAATATTGCATACAGATATATGCATGCATGTGGCTTAAATCCTACAGTTTTAGGTTAATTACTCTTGTTTTTTAGGAAAACTCATTTTGATATAGGCCCAATAGACGCACACATCTTTAAGAATAACCTAATTTTAATTTTTGTAAGTGAGAGGTCTTAAGTTTGATTCTTGTCAAAAACGAATTTGAACCACATTATTGCTAATCCATTTTAAGGCTTAGCCACCTTCCTCACCCCTTTAGTGTAGATATCGTTTGTTTAAAAAATTCTTGGTTAATTAATATCTTTATTCAGGTTTGAATGTTTTATTATTTATTCTTTATGTCTATTTTTCCCTGGAGGGAAATAAGGGAACAATTTAAATTTCATAACTTGTACATCTTTGACTGACAATTAAATATTTAAATGAGGTTGTGGGAATCATAAAGAACAATGTTAGGGAGACTAAATTTGTAGGTTAAATTTGTAAACTTAATGACATGAAAGTTGATGATTGGATTATTACTTAAGCGTTGAAAAACATGTTTGTTGATGAACAAAACCAGTTAGACTTTGGAACAACATAAAGTGTCAAGTTTGTAACTTTCGCACGGTTGCTCGGGTCACTAGGTGTAGGTATGTATGTAGAAAGATAAAGATAAGGAAACAAATACATGATGTACGTGGTTCATCCTAACCTCTTACACCACCATTGTCATTACCACCGTCATTGTTGCCGCCACCACCACACCACAATTGCGCCACCACCACCATCACAACCATACTCACCACCACAACTACGACTACCAACACTGCCGCTATCGCCACCACCAACACCATTGCTACCACAACAACAACTGCCACCATCTTTGTTGTTGCCGGCCGGTCCTACCGCCTTGTTACCTCCGCAACCCAACCACCACACCCCTTTATCGGCACCACCACCACTACGGTCACAACCCTTGCCCTCACTACCATTGTCGTCTTCATCGCCCACATTATCATGTCCATTTTTATCATTATATACAATAATATATCTTTTACATTAAAACTTACGAAACCTTTTACACTGCTTTTATACTCACAAGACTTTTAAAAGTACAGTTTATTAAACGTTCAACAACTTTTATTTTCAGCTCATTTTTCCTAAAGCACATCAGAAGTATTTCTTAAAAAGTACATCAATTGCGAACTGGCCCTTAGTTTTTATAAACTTCTTTCACAAGTTTGATATCTTCATCGTGGATATTGTTTGTTTGCTGGAGATTGGTTCCTTTTTGAACCTTCACCACTGGCTTGAATTGAAGGGCGGTGAACCTTCACCAGTATATGGTTTGAAAATGTTAATGAACTTGTGATGAAGGTAGTGACCTTTAATTAGGTTGGTAATGTTAATAAATTTGTGATGAAGGGTAGTGAACTTTTAGTTAGGTTCGTAATGTTAACAAACCTGTGTTGGTTTATAAATCTATGAACTACGTGGTATGCAAGGCGGCCCTGAAGGTAACCGAGTGAGGAGATCGCCTAGAGGCCCCAATCCAGTCGTTGATTACAAACAACCATCATCCCAGTGAAAACGCTTTTTTTTTTTTTTTCTTATTTTGCTTTTCAAGTTAACCTCCAATAACAATTAACAAAAACAAAAAAAGAATCATAAAAGGTTCGGACAAAAAAAACACGTATCATATTTTTCCTTCCTTCTCCAACATATAAAGTAATAAAAGAAAGGAGGAGAGTTCGAAATTATAACAATAATTTAGAGAAGGGGAGAGTTTCGAACTTAGGACGCATGAGTAGAAACTTAATACCATATCTACTAGGATAGTGGACCACATGCCTAAGAATTCAAGGGCCCTTTTTTAGTAGCTGACATCGGGCCCCCAAAATCTCAGAGCCGGCCTTGATGATATATAAATTCGATCATACAAATCATTGGTATTCCAAATTATCATCCTACTTGGTGGAAGTTAGTGGTAGTTCTTGAACTACAATTGTAAATTCGATTAGGCGGCCTATTATGTGGCTTACCGAACTCCCCCTCCCCCTTAGTGTAAAATATATCGTTATACAAACAAAACAAAAAAGGAATTTTTTTTAAAATGTTGTATGAACTTGTACCCATTTTTCAATTTGTCGTATAAACTAAAATTTTAAGCATTTTGTCATACCAACTTTCGAAAATCATTAATTTGTCATCTCACCGTAACTCCATTAAGTTTTCTATCCAAAAGAAGTCATGTGCCTCACACATGACTTGTGTTCAGGGTTAATTTTGTCATTTTAACACCCCACTTTCTTCTATTAAGTCGCATTCGATCAAAACAATTCTAGTGTGTTCAGTTTAGCATGTCATGAAATCCTGTAATATGAGAAACAAGTTCAGGTTTTGTGCCAGAAATAGAGTCGTAGATGCATATACGCTGCTCGAACATAACGATCTGCATGAATACCCTCGAACATAAAATTTAAGGGTTTTACTAAAAAAAAAGGTAAAGAACTTGTAAAAAGATCTTAAACGACAAAAATAACCTTGAACACAAGTCATGTGCCTCGCACGTGACTTATTTTGGATGGAAAATTTAACGGAATTAGGGTGACATGACAAATTGATGGTTCCAGAAAGTTGGTATGACAAATTGCTTAAAATTTTAGTTTATATGACAAATTGAAAAATGTGTACGAGTTCATATAACATTTCAAAAAATTTCCTAAAAATATATATATATATATATATATATATATATATATATATATATATACGTACATACGAACATACGAACCAATGCATATCATTTGATTCATTTCTCAAAAGCAAACATAGAAACAAAAGTGAAAGTCAATGGTGTAAATAAAATAAATATACCTTAAATTGGGGGTGTATTAATTTGCAGAAGGGTGTACATGGTATTAACTTTTATTTTATTTTTTGTAAAAATACCCTTAAAAATAGGCTGACTCATTATTATAAAATAAAAAAGTTGTGCAATTGAGACCTTTAAAACTAAATTTGTAAGTTTCAACTACTTTAAGCTCAATTAACGTGCTAAATAATTTAGTGTTAAAGCTTTGAGACGGTTCTCCAATTAATTGGCCAGCAATTCGTTCCCATCTTCAAGGAGTTGGAATTAGTACTATGATCGTCACAAACTGCTTGAAGAATTCGTTGCTGCTATTGGTAATTACTCCACTACCTCCCCCCCCCTGGGGGCAACCCCTTTTTGTCTTCCTGCAGTGCCTTTGAATCATAGATTCATGGTTAAGTGATAGGTAGGCCATGAACATAGGCCATGAACATCATCCACCTCCCCTCTTAATCAACACACCTTGTTTCATCTTTGTCAATGATCAAGATGGCAACACTTGTTTTAATTTTGTTGGCATCTGATGAAAAGGACGTGGTCTCCAATTGGCTCTTTGTAGTACCGACATGAACACAAATTAATTAACACATCAATTGAAAAGTTTAGCGATGTCCTGTGAACTTGCCTTCGTTCAATTCACCACCTAAATTCGGTTAATGGTTATCATCCTCTTAATCTTTTAAAACGTGATAATTTGTCGGTTATTACTAAGTTCGTCAAATTTAACATTTACTTTCGTCAACTCAGGGTAGATTTTTCTTTGGAAATAAAAGAATCATTTGAAATCATTTAAACAGAAACATCTAGAAGTGTACTTGTACAATGGGTGATATCTAGTCGCACCACACCACCTCTATTACTTCATGTGTTAGTCATACTGACCTCACCATTGATGTCAACTTCAATTTGCTTCTCTGCAAATTATTTTCTCTTGTTGCATAATGATTTCCTCACCATGATGGATCCATTTGCTTGTATTGCTTCCAAAATGTGACCATTTTCAATTTTTATTTGCTTTTTTAATAATACAAGTGTTGATAACTGGTACATATAATAGTGGTGGGAACATGTCACATTTCAGATAACATTATTTTCATCCGTTGGTATTGTCTATCTTTCAATCCAAATCCCAATCTTCATCTTTATTTTTCTGAAACACACTATTAGTGGTGGGATCCCCATGATTTGCTATTGGCTTCCTAGGAAACTAGGGTTTCATCTCCAGAAACAATTTCTGAACCGGTGGAAGTCAAATTAGGGTTTCATTTTCACTACGTGTCCTAAAATTTGCAGCTCAAATCAATTGCAATGCTCTCAAAGTTTCTGTGTCTATGGACTTTACTTTTTTTTGTGCATTTTTTTCAATGCGAAGAAAAAGGAGCCCAATGTTTGATCTTTAAAGGCAGAATTATTAATGTGATTGTTGTGGATGCAAATTTTCTCCTCTTCGGTCTTGGACGATTTTGCACCTACAAAACAATTAACACCTTAGGTCAAGGCCAAAAACCTCACGCGCCCAAGATGAATGGGGGGGGGGGGGGGGCTTTGGCCGAAGAACCTCCGATGCCAAAGTTAGAATTTTAGAGAGAAAAAGTGTTTAGAGTATTTTTGCCAAATGATTGGAATTAGGTTTTTTGGTGAGAATAGGAGAGTATTTATAGGAGATGGCCGGTCCCCTTTGGAGAAAAGGTGGCCGGCCCTTAGAGGATTTTTGGGTGTGATCTAGGTTTTATTAGCCCATTTATTGGCTAATTAAATCAAAAGGGAATGTATTTGTATTTATGAAAAAGGGTTATAATGAGTAATTGAATGATTGGCTTAAAAAATGAGGAAAAGAGGAAGGAAATATGGGAAAAAAGAAGGAAGTGGCCGGCCCCCTTTGGAGGAGGGATGGCCGGCCCTTTATGGTAGATTTAGGGTTTAAAGGCTAAGTTAATTGGCAAATTAATGAGGAATAATCCCATTAATTTGCCAATTATCTCCATTTATGGGGGATAATTGGTGGATTTATGAGATAATTGCCTTAAATGTGGATAGATGAAATAATTCGGATTTGTTTACCTTTTATGGGCGCTTGTGACTTGACCGACGATAATTACCGGCTGCTCGCGCATAGGATTTCTGATGCACCTCAAGGGCATTTTTGTCTCCTTAATCCGAAAATCCACGTGTCGCCTTGTGATTATTTTTGGCTCCACAAATGCCCCCACACCTGTTGGGCTGCTCGCAGAAAAGGGCAACGGGTGTAGAGACTCTCCCACTTTAGGAAACTTCAAGCTGTTTCCTGTTTTGTTGATTTTCCTCTTGTAATAGGAAGATAAATCCCTTTAGGAAAAAGGGAAGTAAATTTCCCTTAAAGCTTATTTAAGTCCACCTTAAGTGGATTATTAAATCAACCTTCAGAGAAAAATTTACTTCACCTTACAAGAGAGAAAGAGAGCTTAGAGGATATTTGTTCCCCCTCCTTTAGCAGTCTTCCACATCTTGCCCGTGTAAAGGATCGCTCCTCGCTGCTTCTAGGTAAGAAAAAATTAATTAATTTTTTTTTTCTTCCTTGAATCTTGGTATTCGTCAATCCATGAAAAAAAAAAAAATATATATATATATATATACACACACATATATATACATCTTCTGCTCCTTCCTTTGCTTGGGCGCGGGGCGTTGATGCCTTGAGAAAGAAGACCAGGCTGTGGGGCCTGGCTGGTTGCTGGGTCCTGCGGCAAGGCTTAAATTTTTTTTTTTTTTTTTTGTTTGCAACCTTCTAACGAATCTTTCTCGTACCTTTCTTTGTAGAGTCTTCTCCACCATGTCTTCCTCGGACCTCAGGAATGATGACGGTGTGCCGCCATTGTATCGTCAAGGCGGGTCTTTGAGCAAGGTTGCTCACTTCAAGATCAATTCCGATGACTCCTTTAGAGACTTCCTTGAGACGTATTGGCATGCCATTCCATCTGGAGGGCGTGTGAGGCGAGTCAAGGATGGTAGCAGTCATGAGCCATGTGATGAGGTTCGGAGAGCCATCAAATTCCACCCTTACTACTTCATGCTAGGGTTCACATTTCCCATGCCGCGTTTTTTCCAAGAAGTGCTCTGCTCCATGAGATGTGCGCCTGCTCAATGTTCTCCAAATGCGGTTCGAGTGATGGTGGGGTTCCACAACTTGAGCCAATTCTTTGATTTGGGACTAACCACCAACGAATTCTGGTACTTCTTCGACATAGGTCGTGTTGATGGAGTTGGGCAGTTGTGGACTCGTCATCGACTTTTTGACAATTCAAGTAAGGGTGATCATGACTGGGCCAGGGAGACCTTGGAGATAAGCGGCGAGTGGGAGTCTGATCACTCCCCTGAGCTGCGGGTGTCTACAGTCTTCATATCCGGTAAGCAGGCTGCTTTAATTTCCTTCTCGGCTGCTTGGTTTTGATGTTAAACTGCTCTTCAATTTTCTGATTGCTCTTTGCCATCCTTGTAGATTCGGAGTTTGGCTCAACTCCCAAGGTTTCTCCAGACATGAAGAAAGTGCATGTCGCTCTGGGCATTCCTTCCGAGTACCGTGAGTGGCGCTGGCTGCTAAGTCCTCTTCGTAGGGAGAAAGATGGATTGCCCCCAAAGGAAGAAATAAGACGGATCAAGGCAACTGCGTTGGCTCGTCCTATCACCGTAGTGGAGCCTGCTGCCAACGATAGTGGAAGAAAGAGGCATTCCTCGCCTGCGCAAGAGCCGCCTGCTCAAAAGAAGCCACGGGTCGCTCGCGAGGGTTCACCTGCTGCTCAGGAGGGGTTTGATGTGAAGAGGCCAAAGACTTCCTCCGCTGCTCTTGGGGGTCCACCAGCTGCTCCCAAGCTTGTGATTGACTTAACTTCGAAAGAGACTGCCGGACCTGTGCCAGTGACACATGCCATTCCGAAGGCTGCTAGTTCGATTGCCGATAGGATTGCTCAACGCCGGGGTTCGTCAGTGCCGAAGTTTGTGCTGAAACGTCCGCCTGGGGTTAAGTCTGATTCTCCTTCAGAAAAGCTTGCGTCCGTGAAGAATGGCACGACCTCCTCGTCTGCTAAGGTGGCGCCAAATCCTGCTCCTCCCGCTGCTGAGACCAAGCTGCCTTCTGAGAGGGGTAAGACTGTTAGCGTCAACGGTCCTGGTAAGTCCGCCAAGTCTAATTCCAAGGAAGCTGTTGAGATTTGTGCGCTTTTGAGGCCAAACCTTCTTGAGGATATGGATGCGTGTGCTAAATTTGTTGATGGCGTCAAAGGGATTATTGGTCCAGGCTCCTTCGTGAAGCATACGCCTGAGTACAGGAGGGCTGCTTTGTTGACCATGATGCAAAAGACGGCGATCTTGGCTGCCGAGTCCATGGTTCTTGATCAAAAGGATATCAAGGCTGCCCAGGAGGTGGCGAAGTCTATGGCTGCTGAAGCTTACTCCTCGGTTGAGAAAGTTAAAAATTTGGAGTCTGAGCTTGTTGCTTTGAAGGGGTCTAACGTCTCTGCCCCCACTTCTCTGCAACTTGAGACCGCTCGCCACGAGATCGCGAACTTGAAGGCTAGGCTTGATGCGACTCAAGTAAAATATGAAAGTGCAGAGAAGGAGATTGAACGTTACATACCTCAGATTCAGGATCTCGAACGCTCCATCTCTGAATCCCGCTCCGCTGCTTATGCTAAAGATGAAGAACTGGTCGCTGCTTACAACCAGGTGATACACCTCAAGAAAATTGTTGACAGGCTTGAGCCTCAAGTGCTGGAGCTTCAAGGTGCTTTGAAGATCAACGAAAGTCTGAAAAAGGAGGTGGAGGAAATGCAGCGGGTCCGTGCTTATCTGCTTGAGGAAATGGAGCAGCTGAAGAGCGAGAAGGCCGGGTTTGAGGCTTCGCTGACTCAGAACCAGTCCGACTTCTACAAACTTGGTTATGTTGATCATCTCTTTGGGCGGCCGTCTGACTTTGAGTTTTCTGAAAAAGACTTTGAGACTTTCTCCATTTCTCCAGAAGACCTGCTCGCCTTTACTTTCGAGTCATCCATTGGTGAAATATTTGGAGACGGGAGTATCCACGACGGGGCAGTCGGGAGTGGAGCGCCGGATGGTACCACTGCTGAAGCTGCCGTGGTTGCCGAATGTGTGACAATGGAGCAGTCGTCAGATGGCCAAGCTGCTGAAGAGTAGTCTTCTAGGTAGCCTTTAGGATTTATTTTTTTCCTTGTTGCTTTTGCTTTGCTTGAACTCATCCAGTCTTTGTCAATTGTTTATCAATTTTGCTAGAAAATTTATTGTTTCCTTCGCTTCTTTTGTTCATGCCTTAACCTTTAGACTTTATAGGCCAGTAGCAGGCGCGCCACTTTTTTATAAGCAGACAGGCCGCGTAGCCTACATAGCCGTAGGTGTTGGTGTAGAACTTTTTTTTGCAAAGTTGTTAGCCGTAGGGTCGGCAGCCGGACGCCTTACTTACAGAAGCAGACAAATCCGCGTGACCCCTAGGTTGTTAACCTTCGCTTTCCCCAATTCCGTAGGTTGCGCAGCAAGTGTCACAACACTTCAGGACTTGGTGCAAGTTGCCGCAAAGTCGTTAGCCGTAGGATCGGCAGCCGGATGCCTTACTCACAGTAGCAGACATATTCGCGTGATCACTAGGCTGTTAACCTTGGTTTTTCCCAATTCCGTAGGTTGCGCAGCAGGTGTCACAACACTTTAGGACTTGGTACAAGTCGTCGCAAAGTTGTTAGCCGTAGGATTGGCAGCCGGATGCCTTACTCACTATAGCAGATACATTCGCGTGATCACTAAGCTGTTAACCTTGGTTTTTCCCAATTCCGTAGGTTGCACAGCAGGTGTCACAACACTTTAGGACTTGGTACAAGTCATCGCAAAGTTGTTAGCTGTAGGATTGGCAGCCGGATGCCTTACTCACTGTAGCAGATACATCCGCGTGATCACTAGGCTGTTAACCTTGGTTTTCCCCAATTCCGTAGGTTGCGCAACAGGTGTCACAACACTTTAGGACTTGGTGCAAGTGAAGCTTATCGACTACATAGCATGTCGGTAGTGGATAAAACTTCACATATGCCTGCTAGCTTGTTTAACCTTTCACAAGAATGTGCGGTTGTATAAGTCTAGTGTGGCTTAACTGCTTGAAGGGCAAGCCGTAGGCAGTCTTCCGGAATCGGTAGGCTACCTTAGTACGCTCGGTAGCAGCTTTAGGGTTCCAGGGATAATGTGCCCCCTCCGTCTCTAGGACCCGGTTCCCCGCGGATTAGGCCAAGAGACCCAAAATCCTTCAATTAGCTAAGCCTTGAAAAAGACCATTGTGGCTACTTATAGGAATTCCGGCGCAAGCCATCATGCACCTAGTTACACTAGGGCAACCAGGCTCATCCACGTCTGGATGTTCGGAGTGAAGAGTTTATCCTCCCGCTTTGGAGAGCAGATTGGTCCCACGGGGGGCGCTATTCCTGCAGTGAGTCCCTAAGAAGGGCACAAGCTTCTTTTGAAGCGCAGGAGTTGTCAGTTGCCGCAATGGAATCAAGTTGTAAAAGCGTTCCTTATTGAAAAACAAGTGAACAAATAACTTAATTGTAAAGATTGCGGAACAACTGGTAGTCCTCGGCTTGCGAGGGTTGTGCCCGTCTGAGCTGCTTGAGCCTTCGGGCGTCGGTGGAGATCACACGTGGTACTTCCTCAAGTTGTAGGCGTTCCACTGCTTTTCGATCTCCTTGTCATTCATGGTGGCGAGGGTGTAGCTTCCCTTGCCGCCTACTCTGCTGATCTTGTAAGGTCCTTCCCAAATGGGGTCCATCTTCTTCGATCCCTCCCTTCGAGCAGTGATGAAGGTCTTCCTCAGAACTAGGTCTCCGGGTTGAAATTGCAGTATTTTGGACCTCTTGTTGTAACTAGAGATGAGCTGCTGCTGGTAGGATGCGATGCGGGCTATGGTCTGCTCGCCCCTTTCCTCTGCCAGGTCTAGGTTCGTGGCCATCTCTTCACTGTTCTGCTCGACATCTGGCAGCAGGGTGGTGATGCTTGGCATGATGATGTTGGGAGGGATGATTGCTTCCGAACCGAACGCCAAAGAGAAAGGGGTTTCTCTGGTTGCTCGCCTTTGGGTGGTACGGTACGCCCACAGACATCCGGGGAGCGCGTCCGGCCACTTTCATTTCTTGTCGGCAAGGGATTTTTTGAGGCAGTCAAGGATCGTCTTGTTGGAAGCTTCGGCCTGCCCATTGCCTTGCGGATACCTTGGCGTAGACATATGTTGCTTTATACCGTATTTCTGGAAGAATCCCACCAAGTCTTTGCCTACGAATTGCGGGCTGTTGTCGGTGACGATGGATTGAGGGATACCAAAGCGGCAAATGATGTTCCTCCATATGAAGCGTTCTATGTCCGTTTGAGTTGTCGTCGTCATGGGCTCCGCTTCTATCCATTTGGTGAAATAATCAGTTGCCACGATCATCATTCCTCTGCCCCCAGCAGCGGACGGCATGGGCCCAACCAGGTCGATCGCCCATTGCATGAACGGCCAGGGACTTGCTTGTGGATGTAGCTCGCTGGCAGGCAGGGTCGGTACAGGCTTGTAACGTTGGCAGCGGTCGCACTTTTGCACTAACTCCCGGGCATCTTGATGCATGGTTGGCCAGTAGTAGCCTGCGTTGAGAGCTTTTTGCGCCAAAGATCGTCCTCCAGAATGGTTCCCACAAACGCCTTCATGGATTGAACTTAGGACCTTCAAATCATCTGGAGGTGCCAAACATCGGAGCTGCGGTCCGGTGTAGGATCTTCGAACTAAAATGTCCTTCCACATGTAGTAGCGTGCTGCTCGGGTTTGAAGTTTCCTTGACTCCAATCTTTATGTGGGGAGCGTGCCGTTGACCAAGTAATCTATAATAGAACTTTGCCAATTTGGAGTTGCACTAACCTGCGTCACCTCGGCTACTGGCACGGACTCTATGCTCGGCTTGTCTAGGTACTCCACCGGAATTGAACGCTTGAGCTGGTGATCGAGGGCAGAGCCCAGGCCGTGTAAGTCTGAAATGCCTTCAGCTGCTCGCGTACCTTCTCTAGATATTGCGCCATCCTTGGATGCTTCGCCATATATTCCCCCGCGGTTTGGCTAGTAATCAGCTGAGAATCAGAATAGATCGCCAGCTTTTTCACCGCTAAGTCTTTCGCCATTCGGAGGCCTGCCAGTAGGGCCTCGTACTCTGCTTCATTGTTGGATGCTTTGAAGCCTAAAGTGATCGCCTACTTGAGCAGTGAGCCATCTGGGGTAATGAGAACCACGCCTGCTCCCGAGCCTTTATGATTGGATGCGCCGTCGACGTGCAGATGCCATATGTCACCATTGAGGGAAGCGGGCGGAGCTAGGGACTCGGCTGCTTTTGGGACATCGTCGGGCTCCTCTGCTGCGTTGCTTAGGCCAGGCGCAAACTCTGCTATGAAATCTGCCAAGCCTTGGGCCTTTATCGTCGTACGGGGTCGGAAGACTAAACCATATTGGCCTAGTTCAAGTGCCCACTTCATCACTCATTGAGAAGCATTCGGACCATGCAGGATGGATCGTAGAGGGTATTGGGTCATGACGATGACTGTATGAGCTTGAAAGTACGGTCTGAGTTTCCGAGCTGCCACAACTAGAGCCAAAATTAATTTTTCGATCTTCGGATATCTTGTTTCCTCATCGAGGAGAGCTTTTGAAGTGTAGAACACCGGTAGTTGGGCCCCCAGCTCTTCTCGTATGAGGGCAGAGATCACCGCTACTTCGGAGACTGCCAAGTAGATGTACAAGTCCTCCGCAGCTTCCGGCTTGGACAATAATGGAGGCGATGTGAGATATTTCTTCAGGTCTTAGAAGGCTTTTTCGCATTCTTCATCCCATTTGTCACGTTGCGCCCTCTTGATGGCTTTGAAGAAAGGCTTGCATCTATCGGTGGATCGCGATAGGAAACGGTTGAGGGCGGCTGCTCGTCCGGTCAAGCTTTGGATCTCCTTCAAGGTTGTGGGAGACTTCATTTCCAGAATTGCTCGGATCTACTTGGGATGCACCTCGATCCCTCGTTGGGTGACTAAGTACCCTAGGAATCGGCCTGAAGATACTCCAAATGCACATTTGGCAGGATTGAGCTTCATCTTGTATGCCCTGAGGATGTCAAACGTTTCCGCCAAATTGCGAATGTGGTCTGACCGCTGCTTGCCTTTCACCATGATGTCATCGACATAGACTTCCATGGTAACCCCGATCTGCTTTTTGAACATCATATTCATTAACCTTTGGTAGGTTGCTCCTGCGTTTTTTAGGCCGAAAGGCATGACTTTGTAGCAGTATGTACCTCGCTCGATTACAAACGCGGTTTTCTCCTTGTCAAGTTCGTGCATGGCTATTTGGTTGTAGCCAGAGTATGCGTCCAGGAAGCTGAGCAGCTGGTTTCCAGAAGTCGAGTCCACTAAAAGGTCGATTCGGGGGACCGGATAAGGATCCTTCGGGCATGCTTTGTTGAGGTCGGTGTAATCTACGCAAACCCTCCATTTGCCTTTCTCCTTCTTCATGACTAGCACGACGTTGGCGAGCCATGCGGAGTGTGCCACCTCTTCTATGAATCCGGCCTCCAGCAGCTTGTCTATCTCGGCCTCGATGATTACTACTCGCTCGGGCGCAAAGTGCCTTCTCTTCTGGATCACTGGTTTAGCAGCGGGGTCAACATGTAACTTGTGGCGAGCCACATTTGGGTCAATGCCGGGCATGTCTGAGGGTGACCATGCAAAGATGTCTCAGTTCTTCCTGAGGTAGGTAGTGAGCTCTTCTTTCTCGGTTGGGTTCAGGCGAGAGCCAATCCTAGCGGTCTTTTCTGGCTGCTGCGGATTGAGAGTGATTTCTTCAGCGTCTTCTTCGGGTTTCCAGCCTATCCCGTCTTCTTGAGCACCGTCTTCTCGATCCTCTTGCTGTAATTGTTATTTGGCAGCTTCGTCATCTTTTTGGACCTCGGTGACCTCCACGGGAGTGAAGGTCTTCTTCCCTGATTCTTTCAGCATTTGCACGGTGCATCGTCGAGATGCGGCCTGGTCGGACTTAATTTCTCCAACTCCTCCACCCGGGATGCGGAAGCGGATTTTTTGGTACTTGACTGAAGTGACAGCATCTAGCTTGATCAACCAAGGCCTCCCAAGGATCCCGTTGTAAGGAGACGGGTCGCTCACAATCGTGAATGTTTGCTTCGAGACCACTTGCGATGTCTTCACGTCAAGTGTGATTTGGCCGATTGCAGTTGAGGTGTGCCCATTGAATCCAGTGAGTACCTCTGCTCGCCGTGTTATCGTGCTCTCCAGGCCCATCTTCTGGATGACCGAGAATTGAAGTAGATTGACCGCACTTCCGTTGTCCACCATCATTCGGTCGATTATGGCATGGGCTATTTGGACTGATACAACTAGGACGTCGTCATGAGGTAAGTCAACGCCTTCTGCGTCCTGCTCAGTGAAGCCGATGATGGGCCCTGGTAGTGCGCCGGCCGTCTGGACTTGTGAGATCAATAAGGCCTGCTGGATCTTCCTCTTTTTCGAGTTGTTGGTGGCCCCCAGGTGTTCGGATTCGGCAAAGATACCATTAATCCGAATTATCTTGGCTGGTGGCTCCTCCCCTCTCTCAGCATTCAGTCTGGGCTGCGCTGCTGGCTTGTCCAAATACTTGTCGACTTTGCCTTCCTTCACAAGCTTCTCTAGATAATTCTTCCAGGTGTAGCAGTTTTCTGTGGTGTGACCTGGCCCTCGATGGAACGCGCAATATTTGGTGTGGTCCAGCTTGGAAGTATCTTCTCTTGGTTGCTTCGACGGCTTGAACCACGGCTCATCTTTTACGTCGCGGATGATTTGATGGATCGGAATTGAAAACTTCGTGTAATTCCTAGTTGTCGAGCCGTCTCTGGTCATGGGCCTGTCCCTCCGCTTGGCCTCCTGTCTGCTCTTGTTGGGCTGCTTTCCATCTTTCTTTCTTTGAGCCATCATCAATTCTTTTTTAGGCTGCTCGGGCGCCTTTTCTGCTTTTCGGGCCTCGTCCCATAGTGCATGCTTCTCTGCTAGGGCGAAGGAATCTGCTAGAGTCAAGTCTTCCTTCATGATCATCTCTCCAAATAGAGGGTGATCTGCAGGGAGGCCTTTCTAAAAGGCTGCACTGGCTATTGAGTCGTCGCACCCCACGATATTCGCCTTCTCAGCTTTAAACCTCTTCACGTAGTCGCGGAGTGATTCCTTCGGGTTCTTTTTTACGTTGAACAAGTGATCGGATTTTTTCTTGATCGAGCGGTAAGACGAGTATTCTTTGGTGAAGACCAAGGAAAGATCGTCAAAGCTCCGGACGGATCGTGGCGGCAAGGTAGCGAATATTTTGCACATAAGGGCGTCATTACTCCGGTAAAGGACCATTGCACTTCGGTAATGCTTCAAGTGCCTCTCTGGATCTCCATCTCCTTTGAATGAGGTAAAGTGCGGCATGCTAAACTTGCGTGAAGGGGGTTCAGCTTATCTTGGTCATCTCCCGCCGCAATGCTTCATCGGCCGTGTTGCCACGTCGAAATTCGCGCAGCCGTTCGTTGAAAAGTTTTTCCACCTCTTCTTGGATTTGTCTTCGTTGGGGCAGCAGAGCCCTGAGCGGTCCCAAGTCTTGGCCTATCGGTCTAGGCTGCTCCTCCGGACGCTCCACTTGTCGCTGCCTCGGCTGCCTAGCTGGTGAGGGGTCTCTCCGTGGGCTGCCTGTGGAACTTGAAGTGGATCGAGTGACTGCTCGCATTCGTGCGTCACGTGGCATCCTCTGAGGTGATGTGGAATATGCTCTTTGCGGGCTTAAGCGTGAATGGATGCTCTGCCTGGAAGGCTGCTCATGTGGTTCTTCAAGACATGGCCCCAACCTTGATTGTATGCTCGCTCGCGGGCCTAACCGAGAGTGCAAGCTCCTCCTCGCGCTAAGACGGGAGTCCACGCTATCTCGGGGGCCCAGCCGAGATTGCACACCGCCCGACTGCTCAGTCTGATTGATCGGCTACTTGCCAGGACGTCGCCGGAAAGATTCCTCGTCTGCCCTCGTCCTACTTCGGGATACCTCGTTCGGAGCGCGTTGGATCTCGGTGCGCTGCAAGAGTCGATTCACCAAGGTTGTCTGTTGTGCTAGGGCGCTCGTCAACTCCATGACTTGTCGAGACAAGTTTTGCTCGCCACTCAGATTGGATGAACTAGATAGGAAGACTCCTTCTTGAGCGGTGGACGGGTGGTTGATTCCGGGCACGAGATTTGGGTTGATCAACGTCAAATCTGTGAAGAAAGGCTGTGGAACTGCTCTCGACTCAACGGTTGGTCTGGATGGCCGAGATGGTTTCGGGCCGACTCGGGCTGCTTGGGACACCACTGGGGCAGGCCGGGCTGCAGGGGCAGGCCGGGCTGCAGGGGCAGGCTTGGCTGCAGGAGCAGGCTGGGCTGCATGGGCAGGCTTGGCTGCAGGAGCAGGTTGCTCAACACGAGGTGCGCGTGAGTGCGAGGCTTGGACTGCAGTAGTGGTACCATGGACCTTGCCACGGGTGGTCACCGCGGTGGTTCCCATGGTGGAGCCTCGTGGTAGTGGCGCCATCTCCCCTAGAGTTACATTCAATCTCGTAGATCGCCGCGGTCCTACGTCTTGAATGTTTGAATTGTTACTCGTCGAATTTTCTAGATTTCTAACCATTATGTATTTTTCTTTTTTTTTTTATACGCTTTACCAAAGAACTTTTTACAAGTAAAAAATTCTAATAATAAAAACGTACGAAAGAATACAAATGGACTAGAAATTGAAGAAAAACTTTTGTGTGCGAGAGTCTTTTTCGAGCGTAAACTTCTGCTCTCAATGAAAGCACCAATTTGTGGATGCAAATTTTCTCCTCTTTCGTCTTGGACGATTTTGCACCTACAAAACAATTAACACCTTAGGTCAAGGCCAAAAACCTCACGCGCCCACGATGAATGGGGGGGGGGCTTTGGCCGAAGAACCTCTGATGCCAAAGTTAAAATTTTAGAGAGAAAAAGTGTTTAGAGTATTTTTGCCAAAAGATTGGAATTAGGTTTTTTGGTGAGAATAGGAGAGTATTTATAGGAGATGGCCGGTCCTCTTTGGAGAAAAGGTGGCCGGCCCTTAGAGGGATTTTTGGGTGTGATCTAGGTTTTATTAGCCCATTTATTGGCTAATTAAATCAAAAGGGAATGTATTTGTATTTATGAAAAAGGGTTATAATGAGTAATTGAATGATTGGCTTAAAAAAGGAGGAAAAGAGGAAGGAAATATGGGAAAAAAAGAAGGAAGTGGCCGGCCCCCTTTGGAGGAGGGATGGCCGGCCCTTTATGGTAGATTTAGGGTTTAAAGGCTAAGTTAATTGGCAAATTAATGAGAAATAATCCCATTAATTTGCCAATTATCTCCATTTATGGGGGATAATTGGTGGATTTATGAGATAATTGCCTTAAATGTGGATAGATGAAATAATTCGGATTTGTTTACCTTTTATGGGCGCTTTTGACTTGACAGACGATAATTACCGGCTGCTCGCGCGTAGAATTTCTGATACACCTCAAGGGCATTTTTGTCTCCTTGATCTGAAAATCCACGTGTCGCCTTGTGATTATTTTTGGCTCCACAATTGTGACATTTATGACATGGTTTAAACGCGTGTTTGTGTTCATCATCTGCACGTAAAGGTCGTTTTACATTGACATTTTGAGTGCATGATCTCGATTTTGACATGTTTATGAGTTGTTTTGTTTTGAATATTTTCAGGACCAATTCATGGAACAAAGCATGTTTGATTTAACTTTTTAATTAAGTCTCCTTGGAACTTTGAAATGGTCACACCACTAACACAATTAAAAAAAAAAAACCAAAGGAAGACAATGAACTTTGTTTATTAGTTTGAGGGAAAAAAAAGTGAGGGTTGGAGTGGAAATTCATGGCAACAAAATCTTCTTAATATTAAAAAAAAGTATACAGCAATTAACCCTTTTTTGATCTGGTTAGATTATTCACTTTGGGGAGTTTTCTTTGCTTAAGATGTGAAAGCAATGTAATACTTTTATGACAATCAAATATGTCACCACCTTGCCAGCTCCGGGTCGAGTAGATTGGAGTATGGTTCTCTCCCTTCCAAATTTCTCTCTCCTTCAACCCCCTCTTATTTGAACTGTCATGATTAAGTCACATCTTGTGTTGATTTCTTTATAAAAAGAGAAAAAAAGAGGAAGGTGAGAGAGTAGGGAAGAGGAGGGGAAGGGAGGGAAGAGATTTGGAGGAGAAATAATCTTCCTTCGAGTAGATTAGATCGCATTTTCTGTAAATAGCTACACAAAAGTGAAACAAACAAGAGCATAAACCATAGGTGAAGACTCATATGTGAATGCTGTTATTTTTGGGAAGAATTTAGAGAAGGAATTAAGTGGACAACGATGACAAAATCTAACATAACCAATGCACTGGATTCTAGTACTGAGATTGTTGAACTTAGTGTTCATAGGTTTTTAAGATGTGATGTGAGACAACTATCACGTGTCTGGTTTGTTTGTTTTTTTTTGTTTTTTTTGTTTTTTTTTTTTTTTTTTTTTTTTTGGGTATCCAAGGCCAGGGATCAAACTCAATGTTTCGGCTCATGCCCTTGATTACGGTTTGGAAATTCAGGGCAAACATTTTGTACTTGTTGCTGGCAAAGCTAATAGACAGCTAGGAGAAGCTCTAATAAGTTGTGCTGTTGAAATGCCTAGGCATGCTATTGTTGAAAATATGGTAAATACAAAGGAATAAATGTAATTTAATATTTTAAAAGAAAAATTAGTATCCGGTCCCTAGTTACTAATGTTTACTAACTGAGACCTTATTAGTTTTCAAATTTTGATTAAAGTCCCTAGCATTAATATGATAATGAATTTACATGTTTATTACATATTTTCAATTCAAACATTTTCAAAAAAAAAAAAAAAAAAAAAAAAACCGAAATTAGAATAAGTTTGTACCCATTAGTTTTATATAAAAAGATTCTTAATTTTTTTTAATCTTAAATGTACCCATTCTGACACACCCCGACCGGAATCGATGCGTGCTGGCCGTCACGTGAGGGTGACGTAGCCATGTGCATAGTGCGGAAGTCATAATGATATGAAAATGTGGGTAAATAAAAACCAAACTAGCTAACTTACACTAGACAAATATATAAGTGCGAGGGAAGATATTTAAAGTATAGATACACATATTCAGAGCATAGGTAACCTAGTTGCAGTCCAGCAAGCTAAATAATAATTATACAAGACATGAAAGAAATTCCTACATTATTTGACGTCTGTCAGAACAGCCGTAGAGTCCTCGTAAGCCACCAACACGAACATCTATCTAGAACCTGGAGGGGCGCAAAACAGAAAACGTGAGTGGGCAAAAACAAAGTTTTTGAAAACATCTTTCTTTTTAAAATATAATAACCCCTCACCGTAAAACCCGTATAATTTCCCAGAAAATAATAATACATACGTATACAGAAATCATGCTCGAGAGCAGTGAAAACTAGGTATATGCCATGTCAAGTATCTCATAAATGAAATAAGTAAGCCAAGTGAAATAAATCAATGTAAAATGATATATCAGCTGGAGTCACCTAACATGACTTGTACGGCTGAGCCCATAGCTCATATACCAATTCATGCACACGAGTCGAAACCACCTAATGTGGTCTGTATGACAGGCTGGGTGTAAATAGATGCGCTCAAGTGCTACGATCACATAAAGGTTGTGCGAAGTATCGCAAGTCACATACGAGTCGGAACCACCTAGTGTGGTATGTACGATAGGCTGGCACCTGCCTTGGATCCAAGGTGAGCGTGTGGTGCGGGAGGTGAACGATCACGTGACGGCTAGGCCCTGGCCTCGGGCAGAGCACTAACACCAGGGGTGCAGGATAATGAGCACTAAATGCATCTAAACATAACCATACACACTACAATCACTATCATCAATATGTACTCACCTGAAACTTACCTAGGCGTCCGCAGCGTCATGTAATAATATGCATATCTATACTAATGCATATACTAAATTGTAATGTAATTGACATGGCATTTAAAAACGTAAATCCATTTAAAACAATTTATGGGAAAATGTAAAGCATATATACGTATATATATATATATATATAGAAAACCAAAAGCCCACTCACTGGTATGTAGCAGGATCGTAACCCTCGAGTCTTGCCTGGCTACACTCATCCTCCGGAAACGTTTCACCTATATGCGAAACAACTAATTTAACGTTAATTTTAAGTACATAACCAAAATCGTGTAATAACTTCTCATACGTTGCCCAATTGGGGTGTTTGAATATACCATCGTGGCCTACTCAACACCATGAGCATCATTATATTTTTAGAAAAAAATTTCTGATGTCCCACGCGCAGGCATGTGCCTGACACACTGACGGATTCCCTAACGGCGTTAGGGAATATTCAGTTAAATTCCTAGAATATTCCATTAAAGTTACCTGACGCCGTCAGTATATTCCATCAAAGTTGACGGAATATTCCCCTTCCTTCTCCGGTGACTCGCCGGAAACCGCCGCCGGCCGCCGTCTATAATTCCGGATTCTGGAAAATTTTCAAACTTCAATATCTCACTCATTTTTCAACCAAAATCCATGAATTTTATATGGATTTGAAGCTCTCAACAAGGAGAACATAACCTTACCGAACTGAATCCTAAAATCAATGAAAAGTGGTCGGAAAATCCTTCGAGATTCCGGCTAAACCTGCAACTCAGTGAACATGTGTGTCCTAACGTCCACTTTACTCCAAAATGCTAGGGAAGTTCAGAGAATACCTTCTTAAGTCCCAAAAACTCAAAATCACGTCCAGATCGCGTCGGAGCTCAGAAGTTCTCACGATTCCAACGTCATTTCTTCGAACAAAGGATATGGTTCGGCTCGCGGCTTTCAAGGAACTCGAAGGTGGTCTCCAACAGCTCGATCTGTGCTACATGAAGATGGTTGGGTGTATGCATATTCAAGAATAAATATATACAATAATTCAGGACGGGTCGTCACAACCTACCCCCTTAAGAAAATTTCATCCCCGAAAGTTCTGTACACTGGCACAACAACAACCCATTAATATCCATAAAATAGGCGTGGATATAACTCTCGCATACGATCCTCCATCTCCCAAGTGGCCGTCTCCACTGAATGGTTCATCCACAAAACTTTCACCAAGCGCACAGTCTTGTTCCAAATAACCTTATCCTTCCAATCTAAAATCGTCACTGGTTCCACGTCATATGTCATGTATGGATTAATTTCTAGTGGCTGAGGAGGTATCACTTGCGATGGATCAGAGACATAATGACGAAGCACAGAAACGTGGGAAACATCGTGTACCCTTGATAGCTCTGGAGGTAACTCAAGTCTGTAGGAGACTTCACCGATTCGTTCGGTGATCTAGTACGGTCCAATGTAGCAAGGAAAATGGTAACTGCAGAACTAAAGATCTTATGTCGTACTCTTCTGCCGATCATGGGCAGTTTTCAAGTTAGCTTTAATCACCTGAATATTTTGGGTAGTCTCATCAACAATCTTAGGGCCCACTAATACCTTTCGCCGACCTCTGACCAACATAAAGGAGTACGATAGGACTTACCGTAGAGTGCCTCGAAAGGTGACATACCGATACTAAAATGGTAATTGTTATTGTAGGCAAACTCAATTAAATCCAAACGCTTATGCTAAGTATCGCCAAACTGCAGAACTAAAGATCTCAGCATGTCTTCTAACGTTTGGATAATTCTCTCGGAATGCCCGTCTGTCTGTGGATGATACGCCGTACTATACAGCAATCTCGAACCAAGAGCTTCCTGGAAAGCCACCCAAAACTTAGAAGTAAACCTAGGATCCCGATCAGAAATAATACTAATTTGAACCCTGTGGTATGTAACAATCTCTTATATAAATAGCTCAGCTAATCTGCGTAAAGAATAGTTCTCTCGAACTGGTATAAAGTGCGCTGACTTGGTAAGCCGATCCACTATCACCCAAATACCGATGTACCCATTTCGCGTACGAGGAAGTTTGTATACGAAGTCCATAGTAATATTTTCCCATTTCCATTGAGGAACGGGAGCATCCATCCAAAGGCTTCTTTCTCTCAACTTTGACTTGATGACAAATTGCGCATCGACTCACATATTCAGCAATTTCTCTTTTCATGCTAGGCCAATAGTAGAAAGGTTGAATAGTGTGGTACATCTTGGTACTCCCAGGATGCATTGCATAAGCCGATACATGCACCTCATCAAAAATGTCTTTCTTTAGTTCTTCAACATTAGGCACGTACATACGATTCTCTAGCATCAGCATCCCATCGGAACCCTTAATCTTGAGATCCTTCTTTTTCCCCCGTGAAACTGCTTAGATTAATTCTTGACTTTCCGCAGCATTCATTTGAGCTTCTAGCACGCGATCCAACAAAATTGGCCTAACTTGAAAATTAGCAAGTAGAGTTCCCTGGTAGCGTGACCCCAGTAGATCGCAATTCAGTCAACAATGGAGCACTGCGTGCATAAAGTGTATTGAGTCGACCCTGAGTTTTCCGACTTAAAGCATCAGCTACAGAGTTTGCACGACCAGGATGATACTCAATCGTGCAATTTTAATCACTGTGCAATTCAACCTATCTCCGCTGCCTGAGATTAAGATCTCTTTGAGTAAAAATATATTTGAGGCTTTTGTGGTCGGTGAAGATCCGACACATTTCACCATACAAATAATGCCTCCAGATTTTCAATGCAAAGATAATAGCAGCTAACTCAAGATCATGAGTAGGATAATTCATCTCGTGGGGCTTTAGCTATCGCGAAGCATATGCAACATAACCTTGCCATGATGCATTAACACACAGCCTAAGCCATTCAAAGAAGCATCACTATAAATCTCAAAATTACCACTATCGTCTAGAAGCGCCAAAACAGGTGCGTGAGTGAGACAATACTTTAGTTAGAGGTGGGCACGGGCCGGGCCGAGCCCAAATTTGGAGAAACCTGGCCCTACCCGTTTTAAAATGTAATGGGTAGGGACGGGCCGGGTAGAAGCATTTTGAATTTTGGAACCGTACCTAACCCGGCCAGTTTGAAACGGGTCGGTTCGGGACGGGTCCACGAGTCCAACTTTTTTTTTTTTTTGGGTCAAAGAAACTTCAATAACAACACAAATAATTAAACAACATGAGGCCCAATTATAGACAACAGAAATGGACCCCAAAATCAAACAACAAAGAAGCCCAAAACAAAGTTTTAAGCGCAACCCAAAACAAACCTTAACTGTCTGCATCCACCGCCCTCGCCAGAGCGCTGCATACCGAGCCTCCAACAGCCACCAAAATTCAAGTTGATCACAGCGCCATAAGTGGATGAAATGAAGACTGGATCATCTTCCAAAGAGCACCCACGATATTGCAGCCACCAGTGGATCATCCTCATGGTGGAATGTTTCCGTCAAATTGAAAAATATGTCAGTGGATTATTCAAAACAGCCAACAGTGGAATGAAAATGATACGAAAAACAAATGAAAAGGATATTCAATTTCAATATCAAATGAATACAATTCCATCCCCATAACTTTCATTGTGACAGCTACAAATCTTGTATTCCCCAACCACAAATTTAGAACCCAGAACATAATCTATACCATTCCTGATTCAAAAACCCTAGATCCTTAAACCAAAAATTCACATAAATAAAAAATGCCGAATTCAAAATTACCAAAATTATAGCAGACGACGGCGGTGATGGGTGATGATGATCACGACGGCGGTGTTGTCGTCTAAGAATCAAGATGGGTGGTGCCGACGAGGAGGAGAAAATTGAGATGGTTTGTGCAGTCGTGGTTCTAGGACCTGGGTGCTTTGGGATATCATCAAGGAGGAGAGAATGATGGGTAATGTCGTTAAGGAGAAAAAGACAGAAGAGGAGAATGATGGGTGGTGCCGACGAGGAAGAGAGAGTCGAGATGGGTAATGTTGTTGAGGAGGAGAAGACAGAAAAGTGTGAGTGGTATGGACTTTGAAGAGAGGATTGGACCGGGAAACTGAGTGGGCTTGAGAGAAACGAGTCCTGCTGGGGCCCTATTTCTTGGGCCTTTTGGACCCGCCCCGTCCCGTTTGTGTTTTACAATTTTAAGACTTGTCTCATACCCGCCTCGAACCGCATGGACCCGCCCCGCGGGTCCAGCACCTGTTTGCCCACCCCTAACTTTAGCAGCTGGAAACTCCGCTCACAATCATCACTCCACTTAAATTTAACTCCCTTCCGGGTTAACCTCGTCAACGGCAGAGCTATAGCTGAGAAATTCTTCACAAAGCGTCGATAATAACCCGCAAAACTAAGAAAACTCCGTACTTCCGTGACCGTACGAAGTTGCTCCCAATTGTCTACTGCAGCTACTTTCTGAGGATCTACCAGAATACCTTGAGCTGATATCACATGCCCCAGAACGACACTTGATCCAGCCAAAATTGACATTTACTAAACTTGGCGTACAGCCGATGCTCCCTCAACTTTTTCAAAACCAGAGTGAGATGTCGAGTGTGCTCCACTTTGGATTTAGAATACACCAAAATATCATCAATAAAGACAATAACAAACTTATCGAGGTATGGCTTAAATACTCGATTCATCAAGTCCATAAAAGTTGCGGGTGCATTCGTTAACCCAAACGACATCATAAGAAACTCATAATGACCATATCGAGTCCAAAATGCGGTCTTCGGAACATCCTCACTCTTAATCTTTAACTGATAGTACCCTGACCTCAAATCAATCTTGGAAAACACGCAAGCACCTCGAAGCTGGTCAAATAAATCATTTATACGAGGCAACGGGTAACGGTTTTTAATTGTCACTCGATTCAACTGTCGATAATCAATACACAGCCTCAGAGTTCCATCTTTCTTTTGTACAAATAAAACTGGAGCTCCCCAAGGTGAAGTACTAGGCTGAATAAAACCCTTATCAACTAATTCTTGCAATTGGGTTTTCAATTCCCTAAACTCAGCAGGAGCCATTTGATATGGAGTTAAGGAAATAGGATCTGTACCTGGAAGTAATACAATAGTGAACTCTACTTCCTGATCTGGTGGTAATCCAGGTAAATCATCACGGAAAACATCAGGGAAGTGCCTAACTACCCGAACATCCTCCACATGAGTAGAAGTACCTTCATTTAATACCACGTGAGCCAAATAACCCTAACAACTTTTCCTCAATAGCCGTTTGGCCCTCACAACAGAAATAACACCATGTTTTAATCCACTACGTACACCCACAAAGGTAACCACATGCAAACCGATGGAAAGTAACAACCTTCTCATAACAATCCATCTTGGCACGATTTTAATGTAACCAATCCATGTCCAGTATAACATCGAAATCAACAATATCTAATGGAACAAGATTAGATGGCATAACGATGTCCTCCACCAGAATAGGACATCCTTGATATACCCAGCTAACATAACATGTCTCACCTCTAGGCATCGAAAATTCTAACTCATAACCGAGAAGTGTGGGGTAGGGTTGCGTCATTTGAACAAACGTATGAGAAATAACAGAGTGTGTGCTACCAGAATCAATTAATACTCTACCAAAATAACCAAGAATATTCAATGTACCCATAATCAGATCAAGGTTGTTCTGAGCATCTTACATAGTGATATGATAAACACGACCATACGCCTGATGTCGACCTCCACGACCCATGTTGCCTTGGTTTCCACGACCCATGTTGCCTTAGTTTCCACGTCCCTGCATACCTCGTCCCTGACCAGGCTGGTTAGGCTGCCTATTCGATCATGCACTACTAGAAACAACCTCAACGTTCTGGGACTGTCCTCCGGGATACCACTGTGATCCACCACTTGGATACGGCGGATACGGCGGATACGGCGTGTAACCTCCTGGATACTGAGGGTAACCGCTCTGATGATACGGATCGTGTGAGTACTGATACAGTCCACCAGAATATGGGGCTATATCACCCTGATAATGATATGCTCCACCATAACCCGTTGAGGTATAACCACTAGGCCCTGGAACCTGCTGAATAGGAACTGATGGCGGTAAGGCAGGTGGCTGGGACTTCTGCTGGTTCTGTGGGCATTGATTAGCCCGATGTCCCGTCTGACCACAAACAAAACATCCTTTGTTGCCTTGTCTACACTCCCCAAAATGTCGACTATTACATCTATGGCAGAATGAAGTACCAGAACTGTTAAAATCTCCCTGTCTCTGAAAAAGAGAACCTCATGAAGGCCTGTCGCCCCTACGCAGCGCAGTAGAACTCGAACCCCCATTAGATGAGCCAGAACTAGTACCACTTCGTTTAAAACTCTGTGTCTTGCGAGGACCATGCGATGACTACCCTTTATCTTTATTATTATTTTTCTTCTGATTATTATCTTTTTCTTCCTCCTCATCACTATCATCTGAAGCATTCTCAGAGTCCTCAACCTGATGTAGAACTTCATAAAACTCCTGATATGTAGAACAGGGAGTCGTAGTCGCTTTAGAACGCCACTTCTTTCGAGTACCCCACTTAAAACGTCGAAGCATCTCAGCAGGATTTTCAGCAATCTCCGGACAATATCAGGACAAATCAGTAAACTTTTGATAATACTCATTAGCTGACATTTTCCCTTGCTTTAGATGCGATTATTCTTGCTTCTTACGATCCAAATACTCTTGGGGTACAAATCTCTTCTGGAATAATTGCTTAAAAACCTCCCAATCTGTGGCTTCTTCTGGTGACAACTGAAAAGATTCCTGCCTCCACCAAGATGCAGCCTCCTCACCCAAAAACCAAGTAGTCGTCTCGATCCATCTATCCTCAGGGAAATTCCCATGTCGCTGCACCACTCGATAGGTTTTCTCGACATGGTTGAGCCAACGTTCAGTTCCCTCGGGCCCCTCAGTACCAACAAAATTATTCAACTTCAAATTATATACATTCTCCAAGGGAGTTCTCTGGTGATGACGAAGTGAGGACTAAATAGCATTAGCAATAACTTCCCCAAATTGGGAAATATCTGGAAAATTAGACTCAGAAGAAGTACATGGCTCTCTACGAGGCGGCATGGTTCTGACATAAGACATCAAAATGATTAGAATACTTACAAAATATGCAGGACTACCAAACCTGGCTCTGATACCAAACTGACACACCCCGACAGGAATCGAGGCTTGCTGGCCGTCACATGAAGGTGATGTAGCCATGTGCACAGTGTGGAAGTCATAATGATATGAAAATGTGGGTAAATAAAAACCAAACTAGATAACATACACTAGACAAATATAGAAGTGCGAGTGAAGATATTTAAAGTATAGATACACATATTCAGAGCATAGGTAACCTAGTTGCAGTCCAGCAAGCTAAATAATAATTATACAAGACATGAAAGAAATTCCTACATTATTTGACGTTTGTCAGAACCGTCGTAGAGTCCTCGTAAGCCACCAACACGAACATCTATCTAGAACCTCGAGGGGCGCAAAACAGAAAACGTGAGTGGGCAAAAACAAATTTTTTGAATACATCTTTCTTTTTAAAATATAATAACCCTTCACCGTAAAACCAGTATAATTTTCTAAAAAATTATAATACATACGTATATAGAAATCATGCTCGAGAGTAGTGAAAACTAGGTATATGCAATGTCAAGTATCTCATAAATAAAATAAGTAAGCCAGGTGAAATAAATCAATGTAAAATGATATGTCAGCCGGAGTCACCTAACATGACCCCAATTTCCTGCACATGAGTCGAAACCACCTAATGTGGTCTGTACGACAGGCTGGGTGTAAATAGATGCGCTCAAGTGCTACGATCACGTGAAGGCTGTGAGAAGTATCGCAAGTCACCTACAAGTCTGAACCACCTAGTGTGGTCTGTACGATAGGCTAGCACCTGCCTTGGATCCAAGGTGAGTGTGTGGTGCGGGAGGTGAACGATCACGTGAAGGCTAGGCTCTGGCCTCGGACGAAGCACTAACACCAGGGTGCAGGATAATGAGCACTAAATGCATCTAAACATAACCATACACACTACAATCACTATCATCAATATGTACTCACCTGAAGCTTACCTGGGCTTCTGCAGCGTCATGTAATAATATGCACATCTATACTAATGCATATACTAAATTGTAATGCAATTGACATGGCATTTAAAAATGTAAATCTATTTAAAACAATTTCTGGGAAAATGTAAAACATATATACGTATATATATAGAAAACCAAAAGCCCAATCACTGGTATGTAGCAGGGTCGTAACCCCCGAGTCTCGCCTGGCTACGCTCGTCTTCCGGAAATGTTTCACCTATATACGAAACAACTAATTTAACGTTAACTTTGAGCACTTAACCAAAACCGTGTAATAACTTCTCATGTTGCCCAATTGGGATGTTTGTATATACCATCGTGGCCTACTCAATACCACGAGCATCCTTATATTTTTAGAAAAAAATTCTGATGTCCCACGCACCCTCACGCGCCGGCCACGCGCAGGCACATGCCTGGCACACTGACAGATTCCCTAACAGCGTTAGGGAATATTCAGTTAAATTCCTAGAATATTGCGTTAAAGTTACCTGACGCCATCAATATATTCCGTCAAAGTTGATGGAATATTCCTCTTCCTTCTCCGGTGATTCGCCAAAAACCGCCGCCGTCTGTAATGCTAGATTCTGGAAAATTTTCAAACTTCAATATCTCACTCATTTTTCAACCAAAATCCATGAATTTAATATGGATTTGAAGCTCTCAACAAGGAGAACATAACCTTACCTAACTGAAGTCCTAAAACCGACGAAAAGTGGTCGGAAAATCCTTCGAGATTCCGGCTAAACCTGCAACTCAGTGAACCCATGTGTCCTAACGTCCACTTCACTCCAAAATTGTTCCAAAATGCTAGGAAAGTTAGGAGAATACATTCTCAAGTCCCAAAAACTCGAAATCACGTCCAGATCGCGTCGGAGCTCGGAAGTTCTCACGATTCAGACGTCCTTTCTTCGAACAAAGGATATGGTTAGGCTCGCGGGCTTGCAAGGAACTCAAATTTGGTCTCCAACGGCTCGATCTGTGCTAGATGAAGATGGTTAGGTGTATGGGTGTACGGACGGTATGAACGAGAGAGACTTCGAGAAGGATGAGGGAGAAGAAGAAAGGTTACATGTGGGTGTGTGGTCACGGGTTGGCCAGAGAAAAATATCGAGGGCTCCCTATTGGGCAGCCGTGTGAGGAAAATGAGAGAGAGAGAACCCAAGTGGTCCAAAACCTAATTCAATCCAATCTTGATTGGGCTCAAAGAAAACAGGAATAATTGCAATTGGTCTAAATTTTATTTTCCTATTTGATCCAATTGTATTCTAACGTTCATAACTTTTTCATTACAAACCCGATTCAACCTCAATTCGCTTCCACTCACTCGTGACGACACGTATAATTTAATTACGCCAACAGGAAAAATAATTTAAAACTATATACGTACATCCAGGTCACCAAGCCCACGAGGGTATTATTGTCCTTTTACATATTCAAGAATAAATATATACAATAATTCAGGACGGGTCATCACACATTCATATAATTTTCAAATTTTTTTTAATCTTAAATGTAACCATTCTTAAATATACCAATTTGTTAAATGTAAAATTTACCCAATTTTTTAATATAAAATCCATTCAAATTTTTTTAATCCATTTTTAAACTTATATGGGTACATTCTTTTTTTCATTGATTTGAGAATGTATCTATGTTAAGTTTAATCGAAGAAATTTACTAATGTTATTAAGCCTAATATCTTCTTTTTTTCTTTTGTCTTTTTTTTTGTGTGTGTTTTGAAGAATGTATCCATGTTTTGGTACAATAATTTTTGTTTGTTAATTTTGATGAATGTACCCATATATATATACACACACACACACACACACACAGAATATAATAGAGAGTATAATTTATTTTTTATTATTTTTTATCCCACAAATTATGGGTTATATTTAAAATCTCATTAATATAAACAAATACAAATTTCAATTTTTAATTTAAAAAATATAGTAACTTACACTGTTACATTAATGTTATGAACTTCAATCAAAAACTAAAAACAAACAAGGTTTCAGTAAAAAAAACATTGATAGCGGAGGACTGTACCCAAAGTGTCCCTATTTTAATCAAGGGAATTGTGCTATGAGTGGAGTACAGGTTTAGTCTTGATTTTTTATATGCCTTGTACGATAAGAACTTCGATATTTTCTTAGTGAATGCCAAAAACTCAAATATCAATTGATAAAAATTGGCTTTGATCAAATTATACGGACTACCTTGTTTACAAACTTAGAAACTAACAAAAAGCTTACAAACGAAATGTAAAATAACTGAATATTAAGAACAACATGCAAGCGTCATATAATGTAATACACAGCTAGATGAGTCACTTGAGAAGCGATTCAACTGGATATAAAGAGCGTCGAGTTGAAATATGAGCTTATTGGGATGAAAAAAGAGAGGTTGCTTCCTTCAAAAAGAACTTTAGTTGGGACGAACAGAGCAATAAATCTAAGGATCAAGGGCTTGAGAGAAGGTTTTGATGGGGTTAGGAGTGTATCAAGTACAAGAGAGAGCTCTTGATTAAGCTTCAAATCAAGTTTGACTAACCCTTAATCATGCATAGAGCATCTTGCATTTACTGTTGAGCTGGTTTGGGCCGTGGGCTGCTTTACCGCTCAATTACTATTTGGTACTCAGTTGAAACGCAAGCTCAGTCCACAGTGAAACTCGAATTCCTTTTTAATCAGTTCCTTTTAATCTATAGAGGCACGTCTCCTAAATTCTAATACACAACCAATTTCATGGACTACCATGCATGAATGGTAGGGAATTTGCATGCATATATGGCGCACTCTGCAACATTTTCTTATAATTCAACGAAAAATTCCAAAATAAATATATCGAGAAGTATGAGGTCAAAATAAATATAGCTTAAAGAAATGGCAATCTCATCACAACGAGAAATGATGATATGAAGAGGGAGGCAGCCCCGCCTACTCGCCTACAGAATAATGTTTATGGGGGACGTTATAATGTAGACAGCACATATCAAGATATATACAAAAGTTAGAAACCACCACCGCAACCTACTGCAATTATATAAACACAATAGCTAGACCAGCACCACCCTCTCCCTCCCTCCATCTTTTTTCACGTGGCCGGCACTTGTATTTTCAATGGATTTATCCTCATTCGAACGTGAAGCCAAAGGGAACTCTTCCCCACCCACTTCTGAAATATTTAGTTTGCATGATTTAATAAATCGACCTAATTTGTAATTTCAGTGTTCATTCATTAATATGAGTCGACATTTTAGGTGTAATTACAGCTGAAATTCAAGTTATCAGTGTGCAGCTGCAAATTAGGTAAAACTTTGGTATTTTATCGTCTGACCATTATTTTCGGATTGGCTCTTATAATTAGCAACGATAATAGAGCACGCATGCATGCCAGCCAGTGACTTCTTGTAATATCTAAACCAGATTAATTAGCGCAGAAAGTTCATACTAATTTATCTTCATGAAAGTGAACGTTCCTGACATAGAACCAAGTTGCTTATAGATAGAACCTGCAGCTATAAGCTACAAAGCTATATAAATGTATAATGTGTTAATTATATACATGCAAACGCAATGACAATGGTGATCCGTCACGGCTACAAACAAAACAAAAATATATAATTCAAGTTCAAAATTTCTCTCCGTAATTTAAATTAGATTATTAGATTATTGTTCGAATAAAAGAAAAAAGAAATTGACACGCACTGAGCAAATTAAGGGGGGGACAATTTGCAAATTGCGTTACAAGGCATCATATATATAAATATCGATCATTTCTTTTGCAGCCTTTTGAGGAGGGGTGGGAAGATTAGGGCTGCAGGTACTTATTGGCATTCAGTTATCGTGGGGACTCCCTCTCGTTGTGAGCAATTGACAACTGGCATTGCCAATTGGAAGTACAATCAGTGCAAAGAGTATAAAGAGGGTTGGGGTTGACTTGGGACTTTGCATTGAGCTCAAGTTCATAAGGCAGAAGATGGAAACTAAGGCTAGGGTTTTGTTTGGAGTTTTTTTGGGTCTTGCTTTTGTGTTGAGTTCATCTTTGGTTGATGGGATCAAAGGTTCTGATGGAATAGATGGTGGCACTGCGGCGATTAGTAATGCTACTACTACCGCTGTTTACAAGCTGACTACTTCAACTGATGAAGGTTTGGACAAAAGCAATAACTACCAAAATGGAGGTGGAAGTGGAGGCGGCGGTGGCGGAGGTGGAGGTGGAGGTGGAGGTGGAAATGGTGGTCAAGGTGGGGGAAGTGGTGGAGGAGCAAGTGGTGGGAGTGGGGGGGCTAGTGGAGCTGGCAAAGGGAAAGGAAAAGGTAGAGGCCACAAGAGAAGGCATGGAAAAGGAAAGGGTAAAGGAGGAGGTAGCGGCGGCGGAGGTGGCGGTGGAGGAGGCGGAGGTGGAGGTGGAGGGGGTGGAGGGGGTGGAGGGAATGGTAAAGGCCATGGATGGGGTGGAGGAAGTGGAGGCGGCGGTGGAGGTGGCGGAGGTGGTAGTGGAGGTGGTGGTGGTGGTGGTGGTGGTGGTGGTGGTGGCGGAGGCGGGGGTGGTGGCGGAGGAGGAGGTGGTGGTCAAGGCGGAGGTTGGGGTTGGGGAGGAGGCAGCAGTGGAGGTTGTGGGCCTTGGGGTTGTGGCGGCCATCCGAAATCAATTGGAGGCAGGAAAGGAAACCCTTGAGGAAATGCAAATAGGTTGGCCATGCACATTGCATGGACCATCAACTTTGTAAAAGCGTGCAAGAAATTGGACTCCAAATCGCTTTCTTCAATAGAGTGAGATAATGTCATAAAAATATACCGTAAGAAAATTTTCACTTAAAAAGCCTTCTAGTGAGTGTTGTGTGTATGTTTGTGTTGGACAATTTTTGGTGATTGGCCAAAACACTTGTGCGAGAAAAAGTATGAATAAAAAGCTTATCACTTTATGTGCTCCGTATCTCTCTTTTTTCACTGTAATTGGAGCACAACTATTGCACCAAGATTTCCTTGCTTTGGGAAGAAGTGTACTCTGGTCTAACAGCCTAATTGAAACTGCTTTTTGAATGGATAGAAGCGTTTTTCGACTATCGACATTACTTCCGACTTCCGTTAATGGAAAAAACATAAAATTGCTTATGATTATGTTTGTCCAGTACTTCTGTACATGTTTAACAATAAGAATTTCAACATGTTTAACAATAACAGTCTAATAAAAGCACTTATGAGCATAACAGTTCTTATAGAAACAGTCCCAAAGTAACCCTTATAAAATGAAGATTGCATTGATCCCAAAAAGGGCATAGGGTCGCATCTCTTTGATGGTCATTCGGCATTTCCATTCTTAAATGGGCTTAGAACCAAAAGAAATGGGCTCAATGATTGATAGGACTACGGATTTAAAAATGGGATATGTACGTAATAGTAACTAATATTATGGCTCAGTGGTATTCATTTTTATTATGAGTTACGGTATATTTTTCTCACTACTGCAATGTTTTATGTGAGATGAGCGTGATTTACTACGTACAACTTCGAAACTTAAACTCATCTAATGGTAACTAAGTGGTGATGCTCATCACCATTTAAGAGTACTAAGGATAAGTATTCCGGTAAGTAGAATGTCTCAGTTCTATTCACATTTAATAAAAAAAAAAAAAGGGATCATTTGGAGGCTTCGCCACTATAGTCCACCATTTCGGGGTTAGGAAGACATATAAAGGCATTTCAACCTTCTCCTGACTATCATTGTGTGATTCACATGCGCTAAGAATCGAACCTAAGACGTTACGTGTGAATTACGAGTCTAGAATTCATCTCCAACGATAGACCACATTAATTTGACAAGCAAAACATTACCCCCTAATGAAAAAATAGTGAAACAAAGTTTTTTGTTCTTATCAGACTAGCATGGGAGTCGTAGTAGACAGCAAAGGCACATGGCAGATTGCCAGATTCAAGTGATAGTAACACAATTATGCTATTATAATAATTCCTGATGAAATATCTGTTTAACAAGATTTGGACTTCTAAACTCGATAAATTAGAAGTATTGACTTGAAATCTTCGATGATGTTATCTTATCAAACCAATATATAACCAAATTTTATGGACATATTGACTTTATAAACCAACCATTTGTAAACACATGATTCAATCATATCTAAGGAAAGGTTCACATATGTGGGACATTCCTGTGGTTAAATCTACTTCTCTTCTAGCCCTGCTTAGCTCCATGGCCGTACTATCCTACTTCGCAAATTGAAATGCTCATTGCATTTGGCATTCCCATTAGGTCATTACTGTTAACAGAAACTGCGTGGTACGTGAACTTTGCTACGTAGTATAATTAGGTCACATGTTATGTGTTATAAGTGAGTAGAGGATGAGTTTTATACTTTTAAGGTATAGAAACTATATTCAAGGATGGATTCATTAAAGGGAATCAAGATCCTCTTCGGATCTTTGTGTCCAGTCAGACCTGAACATCTGAACTACTCAATTTATACTTGTGCGGCCCTCATTAAACCATCACACTGGCCCACCCACACAAAACCAACCCCTTAAACGGTCCACATCTCTCTATTTAACAAACACAGAGATCCGAATAGAATCTTAATTCCATTAAAGGGACGTACAGGGTCCCGGGACCCTACTAAAGCTTTAGAAGGTCCTATAAGAATGCTACAAGGATCCTATGGGGACTCTTTTGTACATTTAGATTTTTTTTTTCAAATAACCTAAACAAATAACGACAAGCTTCCACCAAATCTTATAAACTAAATGCCTCACTGATATAGTTCATTCAAAAAGATCTTTTGCACCATTATGATCCCATGAGATATGAATCCTGAATCAACCGCTATATTATAATATGCATGTGAATTGGTTATATCATGCGACGTGTTCAAGTACTACACAATAATGTATTCGTATCCACCGTGCTACCAAAAAGTCTTGGCTTGCTAGATAGGCACCACACAAAATCAAATATCAACTTGCACATATGCATTCAAATTATTAATTCATAATGTAAGTCAGTCCGAGAGCAAAGATAAACACAAGGTATTAAGACTGAACAGGACCCATGCATTATTTGGATGGGGCTGAAGCTGCTGAACTGATAAGTAAACATTTGCAAACAGGTATAAGTAGTACATGCAAAGAACTAACAAGAAGGCCACCAAATGGCTGGTGATTATTGAACAAACATAATGGTCAAGAAAAGTTGGGTGAAAGGTGGGCACAATCACTCCTCACTACCACCATGTGAATGTTATAGATAATGGGGGGGGGGGGGGGGGGGGGGGTGAGAGAGAGAGAGAGAGAGAGAGAGAGCTTTTTGCCTTTGGATTTTTCAAATGGAGGGCACGAGACAAATCCATCCCATGCACCCCACATCACTACTCTTTCAGTGAAAGGCCGGCCCAGAACTTTGACAACTAAGGTCATCTCCAATCGAAGGCTGGTCAGATTGCTCGTTTTAGCCCTTTGGTCCTTCAAAAAATTAATAGTTTAATGAACAGTACATTGTCATATTTGCTTCCATCTTCAACCAAGGGCCAAATGGTCATAGGGCTCGTTTTAGCCCTGTCACAAAAAACCGTCTCCAACAGAGGACCATAAGGCCAAACATAATTTATTATTTAAATTTAATGTTATTTGATGTTATTTAATGTTGTTTCATTTTGTTTAATGTCGTTTCATGTTACTTAATTTAATTTAATATTGTATAATGGCTTAGGAAGTTATAGGGAAAAAATAGAATTTAAAAACAAAATTAAAAATTTTGTAATAAAAAATAAATAAATAAAAAAACTGTAAAAAAAAATAATAATAACGGCTAGCCGTTGTATTCAAAATTTTCCATACTATTTGTGTCGGTTATAACCGACACTATTTCTCTTATTTCTGTCGGTTATAACTGACAACAAAACCGACAACATTAACAAAAAATTGGGCCAGCCCTTTGGCCCTTTCAGATTCCGTGGGGTTCAAGAGCCCTCGGTTGGTGACGGTTTTTGGGCTATTTTTGGCCCTCTGGACCCTTCGGTTAGAGATGGCCTAAATATTGTTATTTCTAACACAGATAAATATATTTAATTAACCTAATTTATTACTACTAACCACACATCTGCATCACCATCATCAACATCATCATTGGTTTTTATGGCCTTTGGGAGTAAAAGAATACTAGATTTTTTTTTCTAATTGGAATTTGACACATTTTTTGTTATCAAAGGCATCAAACTTGATTCAAATCCCGTTGATCTTATCATTCTAATCGTTGGATCAGTGCCTCACTTTTTCCAACAACAAAAAGAAAAACATAGTGTTATTCAATCAAATAATCTGATTTTTGTTAGACTTAACCTTCTTCCTAAATAATTAGAGTTAAACTGACGCGGTTTCTTCTTTGATTGCATGTTTATATACTACATAAAACAACTTTGCATAAAACAATTTAACATGCATGCTGTTAATATGAAGAAATGTAGAAGCAGAAGAAGCAGAGTTTTTAGAGAGAGAGTAGAAGAAGACAGAGAGAGATAGAGATAGGAATTGTATATTTCTTAATGATCAAGTTTACAATGATTCATGTGAAGCTTTATACTCACAGCAGTACAATACAATCCTTAACTATACTAACTAAAGGAATACTGACAGTTATAACAATCTAATATACTATTGTAGTATTTAGTGACACATGTCCTAATCTCAACCATTCACTTATACACTTAACATTCCCCCTCAAACTCATGAATGGAGGATCCAAGCATGAGGTTGGAACAGTTAGTTTGAACCAGTGGTGTTGCAAATTGCTCATTTGAAGAGACCAATTGAAGAAGACACTTCTTGACAGATGACCATGATAGAAGATTGTCTCCCTCAATCTCATGGTTGGAGTATCAAAATATGAGATTGTTGCAAGAATAGAGCACATTATCTTCAACAAGTGACATGGCAAACCTTTGTCATCAACATCTTTAGACTTAGTGCAGTTCATGAAGAACAGCTTTTGATACATCATGAAAAGCCAATTGAATTCTTCCAACCAACTGCACAAGTAATCTAATTATAGCAACAAGAAATTCCAACTCAAACTGTAAAAGCCAGCTCAGCAACCCAGCAATTAAGAAGGAAGAAATCATTCGCAAAGTACATCCAAGATAAATGCTTCTAAACAAAAACTTAGGGCCTCCACCTTTGTCAGTAATTAGCATATGGTATGCTAGCTTAAGATCAACAATACTTGCACCATCACATAACCTACTCAAGGTATGCATTTCACCAAGTTTTCTAGTGTTGTCATAGTTGTCTTGCCAGTGGGAAGAGCATATATTTGATAAGGTATTACTTGTCTCCATAAGCATGCCACCAATCTCTGAATTTCCCAGAGGGAATCGTGTTGATTTTTCATCAGGTGATTTGATGGTAAGATCAGATTCGAGTGATGGAAGGTAACTTGTAGAATGGCACAAGGAAGTTGATACATTGATTTCATGATCTTTCTTTGTTGCCACCATTTCCAACTTCTCCCTAAACATGCTTTCTATTTTTTTCTTATCAGCTCCTTCACTAGTCATGTAATCTCCCTTCTTGCCATAAACATGATTACATCCACTAAAGCATCCATCATTGGGCCAACAACATTCACAATATTTTGTCAGTGGAGGATGAGAGCCAAGAATTCCTTGAGATATTTTCAATGTATTTTGACATGATTCAGGGGCTGAAACTGAAGAGTGAGTATTAAGTATGTGATAACAATGAGCAGCAAACTGACCCTGCTGTGAATTTGGATACGAAGATGGAGGTGAGCCAAGAACTCCAGGAGAAAATTGAGGAAAAGACTTGTATGTATAAAACCTTGGACCATTATTGTAATGGAATCGACCTTTACCACAATTCTTGGACTGAAAATTCCTATAAGCACCATTATAACCACCGGCATTTTTACCATTACTCGACTGACCACAAATATAACCATTGTAAGCCTCATTATCATAGCTAGATTGACCTGAACTACAATTTGATTGAGCATGATAGCCACCATTACAACCAGCAACACTATTACCATGCTACTCTATCTGATACGAGAATATAAGCATGCATGTCAGTCTATCTAATAAGAGGGTACGTATAACTCATGATCTAATATATACTTGCTTAGTTGTTCATTTTTTGGCTCATGACCATGTTCATTTTGCACGTCAAGATACTTCGTAAAGCTTTTGTGGCATGGAAGGTTCAGAATCAGAAGGTCAAAACCCTAAGAAAACCCAAAGGCATCCAAGTCCCACACAAGTGGACAAATGCATCCGTCCTTAATGTTGCACTATTATAGACGTTTGAGAGTGGTTGGAACTGGTGGGAGATGGCCATCACGTAATTGCCACTCAACAGTTTTGGTAGCGCACCCAATTTTTTCCATGCCATTTTGCCCACACTTGGTATTTCGTACATCTTTAGGTTTTGTGTTAGCTTGATTCTGGTAGAACCCGTCTCGATTTTCATATGCTTATTATGGCTAAGAAGCCATGTGATTTTATACCTGCCGCCAAACTTTTTAATGCACAATTCTACAAGATTTTGTTAGGTAAATGTTGCTATGATACTATTTGAACTTTAATTATTGATCACGTACATTAGTGGAGTATGTCTCTATTAGAGAGTCGATCAGAAAAGGTAGACAACAAATCCAAATTGCATACGCCATTATTAGGGAATTGATCAGTAAGATGATCAATAAATTCAAGTAGCATTATTCTACCATGAATGTATATGAGAGGAAAGTAAACCATTTCAATTCCTAACTTACTATACGTTTACGTTAAAAAATAAATAAATAAAAATATGTGGTCTCGCCTTACAAGTAAAGATTCCACAATTAGGAGGGAGTACTTATCCAATCCTCATCCTTATTTCTGCCATTCTTAACTTCCATCATTCCTAATAAGTAAGCATGCAACAATTTACACTAAAATATTGAAGTAATGAAAATGGAGTGCCAGCAAAGGCAATTCCTTAAAAATGGCTATAAATATTATAAACATTAGTGGATATTGTATTTCCTTGTAAAGATGCGAGAACAAGAAAAGACTTTATATTTGACTCTTGATAGTCTTGTCTGTGCTTGACTACAAGAATGTGGTTTGTTTCTCTTGGAATTTAGAATCTGATTATTCAAATAATGAGATGGATACAACTGATGAGCAGACTTGGGTTTGAATATTTAGTTCATTATTAGAGTATTTAAAGTATAGTAGTTTTAAACTCATACGTTTCGAATTCGAAACTTTTCCTTTCTCTAAATTATTGTAGTGGTTTCGAACTTTTATTTTCTCTTTAACAATATAATAGTTTTAAACTCATACGTTCCGAATTTGAAACTTTTCCCTTCCCTAAATTATTATAGTAGTTTCGAACCCTCATTTTCCTTTTAACAATTAATAGTTTTAAACTCATACGTTCCGAATTTGAAATTTTTCCTTCCCTGAATTATTGTAGTAGTTTCGAACCCTCATTTTTCTTTTAATAATAATAAATATAAAAGCATTTAATGTATAATTAACTTGTTCATTGTGCTATACAAAAAACTATATATTTAGCTCAATATTATAGTATTTAAAAAATATAATTAACTTGATTGTGCTACTATATATGTAGAGAGAAAAACAATATGTAGTTTAATCTTAGTTTGATCTTTGCTGTCTAATTAAATTATAAACCGGCCAGCAGCAAAGTTATATACAAATTAAAAAAATAAATAAATGGTGACCGAGGACAAATGGATGTACAAGTAATGACGACAAATGGCATGCGCAACGTAAACTGGATATTCCATATGAAACCCACATGGCATCCTATTCCCGCTAGCAGCAACGCAAGTTCGCGGTCTAAATATTTGAACATTTTCTCCGCAGTTTTTAGTACCCACTCAAACATATTATATATATGAAATGGTAAATGCATCTTCTTTATAAATAAATAAAACGTAAAGTGATGTTCCTATCATATCCCTCAAGGTCAAGGATGTTTGTAGCTATGTACTATCTCATTGTTCAACGTTAATTTGCATATTAACATTATAATATATTGTGTCAAAAGTATGAGATAATAGAAAGTTTATGGAAAGTTTCATATTAAGAGAATCTCATTAGCATTTCTCTATAAAAAAATTCTTACAACTTGCAATTATAGAATTTGAGGATAGAGTTTATGGTATATGTGTATGTAATTAGTAATTCTTTGTGCAGTCTAGTCGATCGACAATGGTAATAAAACTTAACCGCAACTAAAAAACTTTATGTTAACTTTTAACTAGACATTCGTTGTTTCAAGAAACCAAAGCTAGACACTCATAAAATCAAGATAAAATAATTGACACACACTCATATCACAACTTCTTTGTCACAATATAAAAGAATCAAACTTTTGGTCTAACTTAATTCCAACCCATTTTTCCGTCATTCTTACATTCCAAGCTAATGTTAGGGCTAACATACCAGGAACTTTAATGGTCCGGGTTTGGCCTCATGTCCCTCTTGACTTATTGTATTTTTCTTGTTTATCAATAAATTCTCCTCAAAATCACTTCTCATGATAGCAATGCTGGAATGAGATAGACTTTGCGGCCAAATTTAAAAAAATAATAATACCGGCAACTTTTGTAGTTACTCAATGATATTCCTATTGCCAAACCAAAGTATTTTTATTTGATTTAAAGGGGTATCGGTTTTGAAATCAAGAAAGGATTAGTGAGCTTTTTTCTTTTTTGTGCGTGCTTGTAAACAAGACTGCCAACATGGAATGATGAGTCATGGCTTGGCGGTAATTATGGTTGTCACGACTCAAGTGTGTGCGCGCGGCACCCTCATTTAAATTCCGAAATATGGCCTGTGACTGGTTGACGGCCTTTGCCTCTTATCGACTGACCTCAACCCAGCTGACATTGTAGCCTTTAAAGCCATGAACACGAGAATATTTGTTGCGTTGCTCAGGAGAAAAACTTGAGTTTAAACACCTGATCTAATCACGTCATTCATAAGACAATTCTTGCAAAATCATAAACCCCATGTTGCTCTGCATTTTGATCTCACCCGACTCAGTTCTTGTTCAACCCAAGGTGGATTAGTAGGACAACCATGTGAAAATTTCATGTAGCCGAGGGTAGACCAAATCATCATTTTGTTCACACTTGACGCCGCACTGGTTCAATACGATGTGAGATTTGCCCTAATATATACTGCAACCATGCAACAGTTTCTCTCGTTATAAAGTAGATCAAGTTCCGTGATGGGTGTTGTGTGTAGACACAAGTTATCTCTCCAAAGACAATTTCAGAACCAAACAACCAAACCTGCCGATAAATATCTCTTGAAACAGTCCATTGTTACGTCCAAATACCCACTGTGGAAATGGGGATGGCTCCAAACGAGCACCAAAACCCAAAAAAGCAAAGCTCCCACAACACTTTCAGAACATTGCAGGTAACGAAGCGTCCTCTTTCGAATCCAACGGTCAGAATTCAGCCTTCTGCGTGCAGATTACGCCACTTGAAAATATGTCGTTTTTGGACCCTCCTCTCTCTCTCTCGTCTCGTGGCGCGCCTCCTTCATAACATTTTTGCTTTCCAACGGCCACCAAATTAAAAAAGTTGAGCGGTTTCGAAAGGGTCGGTTAGACCACCAAATCCTCCTTTCCCTCTCAAAAAAAATAACTGAAACTAAAAATTAGAGAAAAATTAAATTTAAATCCCACAAACACATGAATTTAGCAAGTTAAACCAACAAAGAATATAATTTAAAATTAAGTACATATTAGGTAAACTAGTAATTTCTCCTGCCTAATCAGTTACATCCCTACAAACCTACCGCACCCACCACCTGAATAAACGGAAAAAATGTACACTAACTCGGCCTGTTTGAACCGGGTTTAATCTAACCCCGGTTCACTCTGTCCTCTCTTCCCTACTTGCTAACTAATCTTTCAACTCGTTTTGGTGGAACTACTTCCTAATCAAAAACTGGGCACCACCGGAGGTCTGGTCAAACCGGGTTCGGGGGTGCCCGGGCCTTCCTTCTTCCGCCGCATCTCTATCACTTTGCGGTGATGGTTGGAGTGCAACTCGCTCGAAAACGTCGGGCTGCATGCGGGACGGTACTCCGGCAACAGCCGGCCCGACTTGTACCGGACCCCGCATGCGTTACAGAGGGTCTTGGCTCCGTTTGGGCCGGTTCTCCACTGAGGGGTTTTTTGGACCCCACAATGGCTGCACCGCCGCGGCGGCTGGCTCGAACTTCCGTCCACCAGTCTTCTCTTATGCTTCTTCGGTGGCTTCTCCACAGACAAGACCGGTTCACCCGGTTCCTGGTTCTGGGCGGCGGGGTAAATGAGCCAGGGGTTGGACGGAGAGGAGGAAGACGACGACGAACTCGAACTCGAGGACTCCGTGAGCGACGGCGAGCCAAGTGACCAGACGCAGCCGCCGCTCCTGGTCCGCTTGCTTCTAGCCTTTGCCGGAACCGGAGTCTTGAAACAGGGCTTTTCCGGGAAAGCGGTTTCCGGGTCGGGTCTCTTCTCGGACTTGGGATTCTCTGACACGAACCCGGCCGGAAGGGCCGTCGCGAATTCCGAGAAGGAATCCTCGACGAAATGAGACAACCATTCGAGGTTCACCAAGTCGTCCGCCTGAAAAAAAAACGTAGCTTTTGGTCAAAAACCACGAAAAGCAGTAAAGAACACCATTCTGAACACGGAAGTTTGAAAAAATAAGTACCGGAACGCTGAGTTCGCTCGACGGTTCAATTTTTTCCGACAAATTGGACTTTTGCGCCTCCTGGTTCTGCTTCTGGGGAGAAACAGAGACAAAGGCCTTGACTTTTTCCTTATCGTCTTCTTCCTCGCCCTCCGTCTCAAAGAACCCGTCTTCGTTCGAGAAGTCGAGAAGGTCGTCGACTGAGAAATCGTCGCAAGCGTTTTGGCCGTTGACGACGGCGCCGCCGCACAAAAAGTCGTCAAAAACCACCGCTTGCGGGCCGTTCGCCTTCACGGCCATCTCCTTCCTAATACTGGTCTTCAGAGCCGCTTCCACGCATTCCATTTCAGTTCCAACCTATGAAAACAGAACCAGAAAAACCCAGAAACAAAATAAAGCAACATTCTTTCTTCAATTATTTTGGTTTTTTTTTCATACAATTTGGAAAGAAATCTCAATTTTTTTGGTTAAGTACCTGTTGGGGAGGGAGAGTTGTGAGGAGGAGAGCAGAGGAGGAGGAGAGCGAGAGTGAGAGGAGAGAGAGAGGGGGGAGAGGTTGAGGTTGAAGAAAGGATAGAACAAGTAAAGGGGGAGAGGGATGAAATTGGAATAAAAAGGAGAGGGTGAGTTTGGTAAAGCATTGAATTAGGGCTGAAAGCGTCCGTGGTCTATTACTGAAGGTGCCCGTTTCTTTCTTGTTTTTACATCTCTTTTAATTTTTTTCAACTTTTTTTTTCTTTGTGCATCCTCACACTTTATACATCCATCCATTATAGAAATTTTTAAATGTGGTCGGAATACATGATGGTACATTACGTGTCATTATATAAATACTGGGAGGGATATGTTTGTTAAAAAGTTAATAATTTAAAAAATATAATTTCTCACCATTTACATAAAAATACATGATATATCATCTATATTCCGGTCACAATGAAAAATTTATCCGCCCATTACTGTTCTCTTTATTCACATCCTTTTGGATACGTTTCCAGTCTCTGTACCATTAAACCGTACAGTTTCAATTAATGTTTTTAAAGGGAAAAACAATTAAATCGAAAAATATTATTTTCTTACCAAAAATAACTGAAAACGTTTTTTTTATAAAAAAATATTTTTAAAACTAATCATTAGTAAAAAAAATTCAAGTGAATATTAGAAAAGTACTTTAATCAAAAACGTCAAAATCAATTTTATCAAAAGCGTTTTTAGTTATTTTAAATACACTTCTCAACGAACCCTTAATAGATAATTTTTTTAATACGGCAAATACAAGTCACGTAATGTGTTGTTATATAAAAAGCACGACATTATTAATGTCTAAAATTCTAATAGATACGAATAGAAAATGAATTTACATGTTATAATTTAAATGAGCTAGTAATCATCCACAACAACAAGTCACAATGTTTTGTTCATATTATTCATACATTCGTTATAGAAACATACTGTTCATACTTTTGTGTGAAACTATAAGTCAGATTTAAACATGTTCTAATTAAGCGAAAACCGAGTGCCGCTGGATCAAATATATTTTCTTCTCCTTATAACTTCCATTTAGTGTTTTTTTTTCCTAATTTTGTATTTAATTTTGGATAAGAATTCCAGGGTGTGGTTCGTCCCATGGGAAGTCATGGGTTCGTCAATACCTAGGAAACAGCCACCTTCGTTGTATTTTCTTCCTTTTTCTCTTTTTACTTTTCTTCTTTAATAAGCAAAGAAATAAAATTACCCCTTACTTTGGCCCAAATTACATAATTTGCCCACCGCGTTAATCGCCGCTCATCTTGGTTAATCACTTGGAAGTTTTTGTTTCCGCGCTTTATTACCAATTTTAACCCCTAAATTACGCTTTGCTTGTGTTCTTTTTTCTTTTAATTTTTTTCCCACCAAAACTTTGTCGTTTGAGAGCATACCACGGAATTCAATGCGACTTCAATCTAAATCGAAATTGGTTGAGATTTTGGTTTAAAGTGGACACTCTTGGTAGCTGTTACATGACGTTTTAATTTTTAAATAAGTATGTGCGTATTGATCTCGTTTTGATTAACAGCTTTGAAAAGATTTCATGTGTTTGCACTTATCAGATAATTGTTGTGTCTCGTTTCAGTTAATAGTTCCAAACTAATTACTTCGACAACCCAATTTCATCAGGTTTTGATTAAACTTTCAAGAAAAGAGATTTTGAGTGTGATCATGCATTTTTTTTTAGGAAAGTACGATATGAATTGATTCGAAAGAAAAGGCGTACAAAGAGAGGAAAGTGTGATCATAAGGTTGACCACATTTAATAGTTAACGGTTCAAATTTACTTTCATCGACAAGTCATTTAGTTTTATGTTTACTCTTTGATCATTCTTTAAGTGAGACAATCCCTTGTGAACCACAGCAAGTGGCCCAGTGGTAAGGGCCCGAATTCCGACTTCCATAATACAAAAAACAGGGAGGTCCTAGGTTCAAAGCTCCAAGCTGGTGACTCTGCTTGACTGTGGCCACGGGGAAGGTGACATACCTCTGTGAGTCTTTTCGACCCCCAAAATGAGTGGATAATCGTGGCTTGCCACCAAATGTCCCCTTTTTTTAAGAAAAAAAATTCCTTATGAAGTAATTTTTGTATATGCTTGATAACTACACACTAATATATTATCATTGTCAAGATGACCTGTAGCGTGCACATAATTAATCTAATACCCAGTCGTCAGTATTATACGTACCGTGCATGCTAAACTATCATTTTGACAATTCTCGTTGAAATTTCTTAATAACTTTGTATGATTTTGATTAATCTTTGGGTTAAGTTGAGATTGAATTTTCTGCCAAATTAACTAATAGTTATCATGCACGAAGGTAAACCTTCTAGACTTCTTGTATTTATTTATTTTTTATCACTTTTACCCTAACATTTCTTTTTTCTCGAATATTACTTTGCACTCTAGAACAATGATGCGAAATGCAAGCCAAAATATTTTACAAATAATAAAATAAATGCACGTCGTATCTGCATGTTTCAGAACCATGATCACTTTCTATAAACAATGTTAAATACAAAACAAGAACAAGAACCCTTGGAGGCTTCAAGTAACAATGCGTTGGTGGGTTGGTACGTTGGTGTGTTGGCATCAAAGATGAGTTTCATTTTTTCAAATATCCTAATAATGGTCTGGCAACAATTTATGCACACCTCTTTTCTTCTTTATGTACACACTCATTTTCTTATTCTATAGACCCATATTTGTTTCTAGATGCATAAAATAAAAAGCTATGCATAAAAGTTAAAACGAACGTATGAGAATCACTTCTCAAATGATTTACGAGTTTAAATTGAAGAATTATATTTTGACAAAAAAAAAAAAGAAGATGAATTATTACAGAGATTTATGTTATTCAAACAATCCTAGTGTGCCGCTTGTGAGAAAATCCTCCAGCCGCCACCCACTCCCTTTGGGTATGCGGGTGGGGTAGCAACCCCTTCCCCTCCCTCCTGCTTCCTCCACGCTTCTCACCTGCTTCCTGCTCTCCCTTTGGGTCTGCACGTAGGCGGCAAACTCCTCCAATTGCCTGCTAGATGGTTGCCTTCGAATGAGAAGACTTATCTAGTCATTGTGTTTGCTACCACCTCGAGAGCAAGTGGTCGCTCACTTATATGAAGATGTGAAAACCACTTTGGTGGTTTGGATCTCTACGCAACCTCCTTTTGCGATTCTGATTATGTTTTGTCTACTTGCTTTGTTGGTATCAGAATTCTTTCATTGATGGTCCTCAGGTGGTGGACATGGTTGCTAGGTTTGGTTGTTTCTTTCGTTGGTTGAGTGTTTTTGGAGAAATTTAAGTTAGAGATTTGTTTTGTTTTTAATTTGGGCTTTGTATGTGTATTTTGTTTTGGAGCCTTTGGTTTTTGTTGGTGCTAGTGGTAAATTCATTGACCCAAGCGATGGAATGGCAAAGTGCACGATGGTTGTGGCAATGACGACTTGTGTCAACAGATTGAGTCTGATTAAGTCATTAGGTGCTTTGCTTAGGCTTCTTTGACGTTTTGACCTAATAACAGTTTGTTTTTAAATATCTCTTGTAACATCTTCCTCTATCAATGAAGTTTACGTTTGATTAAAAAAAAAATATGGAAATGACAGACACACACAATCTTTTTTCCCCCAACACATTCATGTTTCATATTGTTTACTTTATCAGATTCAATAACCAAAAGTAAAGAAAAACGTGCAGAAGTAAAAAAAACAATGTGTAATTATCATTTTTCATTCCTAATTGACAAGCGCATTATATTCGTTCCACCATCATCATAAAAACATCGCTTTTCTAAAAAGTATGAATGAATTGTTACTAGATGCATTGCCAGAGCATTTGTGTTTTAACCCCAAAAAATCATCCTCCCTACATAAATTGGACAATAATTTATCAAAGAACCAACTAAGAAATAAGATATTTTTCTTAGAAATGGAAACAGTTAGTAACTTTATGCGGAAAGGAACAAACTCAAAAACTAAAATATAATTAATAATCCATCAAATGCATGCCCGTTTTGGTACGACCAAATTTATACGATGCCCTTCTGAGGAAAGGGATCCTCTCTCAATTATTTCCACCAAATCATGTCAATCAATCAATTCGGATTCTTGAAATTTGATCAAACGATTAAAAATATTAAACTTCTTTAAAAGTTATAATAAATTCAACTATTGAATCAAATTTAAAAAGTCCGAATTTGTTAATAACATGATTTGATCCTTTTCCCCCTTCTGAAACCCAATCCACGAAGTCCACAATGATCAAGTTCTTCAACGACAGCAGTACGAGTACCAACATCCAGACATGGCTTTGAAGCAAAGCCAGAGAAAGTTGATGATGATACGTACCAATGAGTCAATGACATGGCCCCAGCTTTTGTCTCCAAGTCTCCCTCCTCTCATGATTCTTTTCACAAACCAAAAATTATTAAATATACATGCTCAAATGATTCCTTATTCTTTTGCTCTCACCCTATGATTTGTTCGAATTCGAAGCTGAAATTAACTAGTGTGCTTCTGTCTTATTGTCATGTGATATTATTTGAGCGCGTCGGTCCTCTATTATTTAGTAAGTGTTTAAAATATCAGAATTGATGGAAATAGCTATATGCAAATTTATGAAAATATCGATGGACATATCGATGTTGATATTGATTGTTTTCGATAAAAAAGATGGAAATTTTTATCGGAAATGTAAAAACTAAAAATAAAAATTTAGAAAATGTCACATAACAGTCCGTTGATATTTAACTGTTATATTGGAAATCCATATCTTTCTTTGATTTTTTTTTGATATTTTTACATAAATATCGATTGCATCGGAAAATTTTCTAACATTAATTGTAACACAAGTGAATTCGATAAAACAATGAAAAAATGTACTAAAAAGATCTTGATTATATCAACTCAATAATTTTATCCACCTCATCTATTTAGGTCAAATGGTGTCAGACCAAATTTAATTAGAACCGAATCTGAATTCTCGCTGGATCCTCTTGTGAGGATTATGGGGATCTATGAATCATATATGCTCATTGTACATCGTGCGGCTATAAATCATTTTAAATATTTTTATCTAAAATTAAATACAAACAGTACCTGATAAAAATTGATCACATAATGTACGATGAACTGATACGATTTACGGATCATCAGAATCCTTACCAAAAGAATTCGGAGAGGATCATGTTGGATTAGAACCAAAGTTGATAATTTGATTTAGCTATCGTTCTAATCATTGATTTTATTTCAAATCCCTTTTTGCACTTAGTGCCAAATCCACTCTCACTCTCACGTGTTCGAAATCCTATTTAATAAACGTTCAGTAACATCAGTGGCCGAGTGACTCAGCAACCGCAATAATCGTGAGCGGCAGGGGTAGTTTGGTAACTTTGAAATTAAAATCAGCAATTTTAATTTATGAAAAGACAAAAATGGGTATAGACGGTCAAATACGTATGCGAGATTCCAAAAGTTGACGGTTTACTAAATGGTAAAAACCATGCACGAGACGAGGAGAGAGAAAGAGAGCCGGCTTCCGAGACTTCCCGCCAGTCGTTTTCAGCCGCCCGGGGTCGTTTCTTCATGTGGCGTTTTACTATTGGACAGGTGACGTTGCCCAATAAAATCAGTAGTTTCTCTCTCCATTATTATTTCTTTTCTTTTTTTCGTTTTTTTGGTTTTAAATTTTAAATTTTGAAAACTCTAAATTATGGTAACGTTCTTTTGTAATTTCAAAAAATAAGGAGTGGGCTTCAAAATTCAATTTAATGGGATCGTCCCCTCCTCGGCGAATGGAGCCCAACCAGTATAAAGTAGAAGTGTATTTTTGCTCTTCACCATTTATATGGTGTATGTTTACCATCATTTTTATCACCGTTAAATGAGTTTGAATTTTAAGATTTGTATTTATCCACTATACGAATTTCGAATTTCAAACTCATCTAACGGTAAAAAATAAGATGATGAGCATACACCACACTAAATAGTGATGAGCAAAAATGCTCCTGGGTGATTAAAGACAATATATACTCTGCTCAAGTCGTGTATTTCTCAGTGTGTTTGAAAACATGCTCGTAGACTGTGTCTGAACTATTTCTCCTGCATTAAAACTTAGGATCATTTTATCTACAAATGACAATCAAAATTGTTCTTCTCTTGGAAAAAAAAATCATTTGAATTTGGAGAGAGTTTAGAATTGGTTACGGTATTATTTTTTTTTCAACGCATTACGTTTTGAATTCAAATCATCTTTTTTCTTGGTATAGATAAGAATAATGATGTTGATTGTACTTAAAAAAAATTGGAACTGTTTAGCTATTGATTGGAACAAATTTTAAGGTAACAAGTAACTGTCTCATGAAGAATAATCACTTCCTTTTGCTCTTATCGATGATTAACGGTATTCAGATTGAATAAATTTTGACAAAATAATAATAGATATTAAAAGTACGAACAATTCTAATTATAATATTTATAGAAAAATGATATCGCAAACCACAGCGTGTGCAAAGGGTGGGGCACGGGATTTTGGGAGTAGTAGATCTTGCTCAAATTTGAAGGAACCAGACCCTACTTGTTTTAAAATGTAACAGGACGGGCTGGGCTGGGTAGCAGGATTTTGAGTTTGGGAACCGGACCTAACCCGACCCATTTGAAATGGGCCCGTTTGGGACAGGTCCACGGGTCCAATTTTTCTTTATTTTTTCGGTTTTGGGCTTACTGCTAGTGAGTGCGAGTCAGTGGGAGAGATTGATGACGGCAGCAAACGGAGTTGATGATGACGGCGGTGGACAGAGCTGGGACAATGAGTGCAAATCAGGGGGGAGATCGACTTGTAAATTAAAGGGAAAAAGGAAAACTGAATGAACACCAGGAAAGAAAAATACTTAGACAATTTCGCTTTACAAGTCCAGCAAGATCCATGATTTTCCAAAGCTAAACTAAAATCAAAACCAAAACCAATTAAATCCATAAAATTTAGAAATTATATCCCTAAAGTTAGAAATTTCAAAAATACTAAATACTTGAACTCAGAAATCCAAATAATTTAAGTTGAGTCCAAAAACCCACAGTCGCCAGAAAACACGTCTTTCGCTCCATCTTCGTCGATCTGGAGCCCACCGTCATTGACAAGGTTCGCTATCGTCGTAGCGCCATCATCGTCCATCTTCGATCTTTGCTATTGTCGTAGCGTCATCATCGTCCATCTTCAATCTTTACTATCCTTCAGGTGCCTCGAAGCATCCCCGATTTGGAGCCTCGTGTCATTGTTGACGCCATCTTGGACGGCCGAAGTCGGGAGATAGAGACATCGAGTTGGGATTTGGAGAGATGAGCGAGAGAGATGGGGACAAATGATGAGCTTGACTGGTTGCGCCGCTGCATGTTGCAAGTCTGAGATTGAGATTCAGTGAGAGAGAGAGAGAGTTGTGACTTATGACGAGGTTGGGATTTAGGAATCATTATCTAAGCCATACCAAAAGACACAACGAGAAACTAACACCAATGACATTTCCCTCCAATCAAATTAATCTTGGGACAATGGTTGACTTGTATTTTATTTTTTTTTGCTGAAGAATGCTAACGAGACTCTTTACAAATGAGATTCTACAATGACTCTTTGTCTCGTAGTAACATTATAAAACATTGTACAAAAAACATAAGGTAGCAAAGTGTTTATAGAGAGTCCCATTTTTAAGAAAGTCTCCTTGTAATTTCTTTTTTTTTTCTTTGATGACTCACTTCATGACAACTTGACTATGTTAACATGTAAAATAAAACACAAAAATAAAAACTCAACAAGAAAAGTAAAAACCTCCAACGAGAAGAACAATAGAAGCAGTTAAAAAAAAAAACAACAATCTCAAACTAGACCTAAGACTTTCAACATATTTGGACCAAAATTAAATTTACCAACCTTCGATTAAAATTAGATTAATAGTTGACTTGAAATCAGACTTAAAAAATGAAAACTCAGCATAAATAAGTAAAAAAGTTTTTTTTTTGGAAGGAAAATAAGTAAAAAAGTTATTAATTATTCATCTCATTTGCTTTGATTTTTGAACCACCAAAACCGAACCAATAATTTTTGGTTCGGTTCGAACTTTTTAGTTTCGATTCAATTTTTTCCAGTTTAAGTTCAATATAAAATATGTTATTTTTCGATTTTCAAAGCTCATCCCTACTTTTTTAAGTTTTTTTAATTTTTATTTAAATAAAGTTAAGTTGCTTAATTTGCTGTTAAGTAAAGAGACACTTATCAACACCAAAGTGCAGGCAGAGAGAATTTTGGCACAGAAGATCTGAACTCGTGGATGCTTGGGAGTTGGAGCGTCCTGTTGCCTGTTGCCTGTCGTTGAGCGTGATGATGGTACGGGAAGGTGAGAAGTGAAAATACAAACACAAAGTACGGAATCTTGTGAAATTTCCAACGAAGAGGAAGGTGACTCACGTCGAGTGTCCGAGTGTGGTGTCCTTCTCCTTACGGTTTGATTCTACTCCATCTAAAACAACCAATTAAGTTCCCAACCAATCTCTCCAAGCATAATACCTTCATAAATTAGATACCCCCACCCAACTATTTTTTTTAGTTATTAATCAACTCTCGACGTATTAGGGTCCCGTTGTTGGTGTATAAACCATACTTGTGGTAAGAGAAGGTTGAAATGCTTATGTGAGTTTTCTCAACCTTCTAAAAAGGTGGATAACCATGACTTATCATCAGTTGTCCCCCTTTTGAAAAAAAAAGAAAAAAAATTGAATGACAAGTGCGTAATGAAATAGCATAAAATAAAGACTTGAAAGACAAATACGTGAATTAAGTTGTTAAACGTAGATTAGACTATAGGCTATGTTACACTATACTAGAAGTAATTGAAAATGGAAGAGGGTCATCTCTGGATCCATATTGTGGAGATCCTAGCCGTTCATCGTATATCGTGAGGTTAGTTTTCGTCAGGTACTATTTGTGTTTAATTTTAAATAAAAAAAGTCAAATGATTTCTGACCGCACGATGTACGATGAATGACTAAGATGTGATAATCCTTAGAATCCCCATAATTTAGATTCGGATGGGATCCAAATCCATTCAAAATATGGTCCTTGTTTGATGTAATGTGCTTTTTTTATTGGCTGGTGATGGAGAAGGGAGGTTAAATGAAAATGTAGAGACACTCTATATATAGATAATTTGTCAATTGAAAAAGGTCATGAATCCCCGGTTTTATTAGAGAATATTTTTCAATATGCCGAGAACACAATCTGGTACATCAAGTGTAATAATACAATTGATTAGAATATTTTTTTCAAGTTTCTAACAAATTCTACTAAGCTGTGTTACCAATACACTGAGAAAACTTTCCTTCATTAGGTCTACTAAGTTTTCCAACCCCTTTTGAATTAACAAATGACTCTTCATATACAAGTGGTATAACTTTTTATCTCAGTTAGTAGGAAATATTGGATTTAACTCTTAATAGTAATGCTATTTTTCACACTTTTTCTCTTGGTAAAGATGAGGTATCATGAATTGGATTTCACTGGAGTAAGTAATCTCAATTCTAAAGTGTTAACTTTTTTAATATTCCTCATGTGTATGGGTGTTCACTATCAACATGTTTACGCCAACTATCGTTCTTGAAATTTGACTTCAACATTCTCAAACAAAATAAAAGATTGAATGTCACTAGACTAACTGAATGATCGTGAGCACACCGCATACTGACGCTATACTCGGTTTGCATATTCGGATATACGATAATACAAGGAGGTGTGGGAGGGTGGACTCACTCTCTGCTTCCATGGATTCGTGGTCCCAAAGCATGGGTATTGGGTAGCACAGTGGAATTATGGAAAACTGAAAATGTGAGAATGGAGAGGATTTGTATGCTACAAAAACATCATTATTTTTTTCCTTAGACGATGTTTATTTCAAATTATTATAATTTATAAAAAATGAGATTCAAACTCAAGTCTAAGAGAAACGACAAACTATTTGAGCGAACTGATGTAATTATTAACGGGCTAAATTATTATATCAGTTCGAGCGAACAGTTTCAAATTTTATTTAGTCTCAAAGTTAAACATGCGTGATCGTGGTAATCCTTAAACAGATATAAAAACAGTACACGTGGAGAAATCTAGATGGATGAAGATTGCAAACTAGTGATGAACAGAGAGCCAGAAAAGCACAAGGGCACCGTACGTGGTGGGCTGGATAAATCGGACATGGCCTGTGTAATTTATATGCACTGGAGAAAGACACATGGGCCTTCGGAACTCTAAACCAAATTTCACCAAACTATTTACTATCAATTTTTTGCATATTAAAAGTGCATATTTAAGTTATATATTCGAATAAAAGTCATTAAATTACATGATTTAATGGATCTTATACGCGTGTGTAATTTAAATGTGTATTTTTGGTGTGCACTAGAGAAAGCCTGCTATTTACCATTCCACATTTCTCAATTATTTGTATATTTGGAAGCTAACTTTCGCACTCTAATTAAGGCTTACTTGACTAATTCCTTGTGGGAGAAACGTGGCTCCTTTTCTTAGAAGTAGAACATCCTACATTTCTGTCAATCACAAACTGACATGTGTGTCGTAGTTTCTCTTTTTGTGCTTTTGATGTGTTATTTCTAGGGATGGCAACGTGGCGGATTGGGTTCGGATGTGCTCTCCCCAAACCCGAACCCGTAGAATCCCCGAACGGGTTTTCCCCATAACCGAACCCGTCGGGTGATGGATTTTTGATCGGGGAACGGTTTTCCCCATTATGATATTTATATATTTATTTATATTATTAACTAAATGAAGAATATTAAAAAAAATTATTAAATAAATTGCTATTAGTAATACAATTGATACAATGCATCTAATAAGTAATATTACAAATTTATATTACTAAGAAAACATTTACACTCTTAAAAATTATAAGCATATAATTCCTATTATTAATGATATAAAAGTAAATAATTAATTTCATATTTAATAATGCATGATTATTAACAACCCATTTTCATATAATAAATATTTATATTTTTTATTTATAGATGAAATGGTTCGGTTTCGGGTATGGATTTGGGGTGGATACCCCAATAACCATAACCGAACCCGAAACCGAAAAATTTACCCGACGGTTACCCATACACGTAAAATACCCGAAATTTTGTACCTGAAACCGAACCATTCGGATCGGTTACTTGCGGGGATCGGATTTGACGGGTTAAATATTTATGCAAACATGTCAAATTGCGACGATAGCAAATGTAGGTGCCCATTAAAAACAAAGGTCGTGCTATTAAGTTTGTTTTTCATAAATCTAACCAAAAAAGGGAGCAAGGGAGGGGGTGGACAATAATGGAGGAGGCATATATAGCATGAAAATGCGTAGTGCAGAAAGCAAGAGGGAGGACGCATCATGCATGGACTCGTTGTGTTGTTCTAAATTATTTTGCAGCATATTGTCTGTTATTTTCTTCTCCAAGTTGTTGAGATGATAAAAGTTGAAGCTATCAATGAAAGTTGCAGGGAGGGAGGGAACTCTTTCTAATGTCAGCAGAAGCACTTTTTCTCATATCAGCAGAAGCACTTTTAATTGAAAAGAGCTGGAAGACAAAAAACCAACATAAAAAAAATATAAAAACAAAGAGTTTTGCACCAGCCGGGAATCGAACCCGGGTCTGTACCGTGGCAGGGTACTATTCTACCACTAGACCACTGGTGCTTGGTTGTCAATCATTGGTCAAAAATTATAATAAATATCGTAACACGATCCATTTAATTTGTTTTGTGAACAATAAATAAATTAACCTTTTAATTAGTAACTTTCTTCCTCCAATTGCGTTGGTTAAGGGGAGGAGGAGGAGTGCAAAAGATGAATGTCTCAATCCTAATGATAACATGTTATGTGGATAAAAATTTACACGCGTCTATATATCATTGACATGAGACGTCACGGTGACAGTGTACTCGTACCATATAAGTTATTCTTATATGAATAAGTACGAGCACATTACCTTAACCAAACCTGTCTAACCCATAGTTGCCTCTCCACGTGCACGCTGGTTTGTCATTTATGAAACACCCCCACTTTTAAAAGGCATACATCCTCAAAACCAATGACAACATCCTAAGCCCTCCTATCAGCTTAACGTTCAGTTTTTAACTCACTTTGTAATTTACTGTTTGGAATTTGTGGCCGGTTTACAGCACCGTCTGTCTCAGGATCGTAGATGCAGCATAAGCCAAGCACAAAACACCAAATCTCCAAACAACAGAAGAGCCAGACGTAAGTTTTGAATATGGCCTCCAGCTGCTTTCGTATCTTTCCTCATGGTTTCTGACTATATATATATATATGTGTGTGTGTGTGTGTGTGTGTGTGTGGTGTGTTTTATATTACCAACAAAATACCTACTTCACATGGTGCTCCAATTTAAGGGGTTGGAGCTTTATTTATTAGTAGGCTTGAAAGTTGAAACCCTAAATTTGTGGAGCAGGAGTGGAAATATAGCTGTTAGGACTTACGCTAGCAGTGGTGTTTTCAAAGACTCATACAGAACATGGTCTCGATCAATGTCGAAGTCATTGTCTATCTCGTGAGTAGCCGCCATTCGCAAAACTAAATCTGACTCTCATGGATAGTTAGTATGTTAGATGAGTGTTTCAGAAGAGTATCTGAGTAAAAGATGACTCAAAAGTGAGTTTAACTAGTCGATTGACGACGTTGTTACATTTCGAGTGTGCAATGACATAAAAATGAAGCCTTCCCAAAAGTAGAGATCTAAACTTTTAAATTTCAACTCTCAAGTTCTCAAGCCAAAACTTCAAAAGTGATTACAAGGAGGAAGTGGAGCTCCACACAAGCCAGGGTTATCTATGAAACCGGAAACAGGAATAATGGCTTTGTGAGGAGGAATTTTCCCACTCAAATGGTTCCTAGAAACATCAAATTCTTGAAGGTCTTTCAAATTCAGCACCTCCTTTGGAATATTTCCACTCAAGTTATTACTTGAAAGAATAAGTGTAGTTAGTTTTCTGGCATCTCCAAGCTCTGATTGAATCCTTCCCGAAAGCCGATTATGCACAAGCTTTAGGACCTGCAAATCACTCAGTTTTCCCAATGACTTTGGCATGCTTCCTCTCAGGGGGTTGTTTGATAAAACTAGACTTTTGATGGATGCCATTGTGGGAATTTCTCCGATGTCCTCGTCAATCGGGCCGGTGAACATGTTGTTAGAAAGATCAATGGAGTTGAATTGTCCAAGAGGGTTTTGGGATTGTTTCGAAAATATCAGGTGGCCGGAGAACTTGTTGGAATGCAGATCAAGATCCATCAGAAGTGCAAGGTTTCTGAATTCTGCTGGGATTGATGAATGGAAACCATTGTTTGATAAGTTCAGAAATGAAAGGCTAGTCATGTTGCCTACCCAATGAGGCAACTTGCCTGTCAAGGCATTGCTTGATAAGTCAAGTATGGAGATAGATGATGAAGATAACCAATTCGGAAGCTGCCCTTCAATGCCGGTTTTCGCCAACAATAGCCGAAAAAGTTTCAATCTTGCAAAAAAGCTTGGTACACTAACCAATCCCAGTGGATTGAATGAAAGATCCAGAGTGTCTAGACTATGTAATTTTGCAAGCTGAGGAGGAATTTGACCAATGAGTCGATTTCTCGACAAATCTAGTGTTTGTAGGTTATGTAAATTGGAAAAACTTGAAGGAATCTTGCCTGTAAAACGATTGTTGGAGAAGAAAATGTCAGTGAGAGTTGCAAGTTGGCCAATGGCTGCTGGTAGTTTTCCTGAAAGTTTGTTGTTCTCGAAAATGAGCCTTTCGATCTTTGGGAGCTGGCCTAGTGATGCTGGCAAAGCACCTGCGAGCTTGTTTTGGGACAACTGACAAAACCGCAGAGAATTAAGCCCAGAAATGGAAGAAGGAATGCTTCCAGTGAGCTGATTATGATTGAGATAGAGCAGGACTAATTGCGAAAGTGCACCAATGGACTGAGGTAGTCTTCCACTTATCCGATTTTCGGATAAATCAAGATATGTCAAGCTCTTAAGCTTGCCAATGGAGATTGGAATGCTTCCGGAGATGTTGTTTGCATGGAGATCAAGCTTAGTTAGCAAAACCAACTTTCCTATTGAAGTTGGAATTTGGCCCGACAACCGATTTCCGGATAGGCCTAATTCCAAAAGTAAGCTCAAAGATCCAAAAACAGAGGGGGGAACAACACCAGATATGTAATTGTTCCCTAGATAGAGCTTCTCCAATCGAAAAAGATAGCGAAATGTTGTTGGTATCGGGCCAATGAGCATGTTTGAATCAAGGAAGAGATGAGTGAGGTGAGACAGCTTCCCAAATTCTTGTGGTATTGGACCCTTCAAGTCCTTGAGATTACTGAGGTCAAGAAGTTGAAGAAATGATAAGTTTCCAAGATAAGGGGACAAAGTACCGGACATATACGTGTCGACCAGGAAGTCATTGCCGGAAACAAGCCCCGGGCGTGAGATGTTGACAACTCTGCCGGAGGATTCACATGCGACGCCTTCCCAAGCGGAGCAGCAATCGGAGGAGATTGACCACGAATGCAGCAGTTTTGAAGGGTCAGAAACGATGTTGTGCTTGAAATGTAGAAGTGCTTGTCTGTCTACCAAATGACATGCTTTGGAGACAAGAAGTGAGAGGAGTTGTGAGAGAAAGAGGACTAGGGTTTTGTTGTAAATTGAGATCTTCATTTATGAAAAATGTAGAAATATTAAGGCTCAAAAATCTTCATGTCTCATGAGTCAAAAGCTTGAATATATTGAACAATGTAATCTTCAAGCAGCTACAGCACAAGAATTGTTTAATTAGTTTAAGCCTCACAGTTTTAGCTGTGTGCTTATTTGTCTTCTACAATAAGCAATGTTCCCCATGACTAGTGGGGTGTGACTAGGATTGGATTGGTATTGAATTAAGTGGTAGAAAAGTATACATTGAGGATAAAATTTGTAGAGTTATCTGATCACGTCATTCGTATGATATCTTGCACAAAAAAATAAGAATCATCTGGTCTAATCTCACCTTGTGTAAAAGTTGCCCTAATAAGGTAGCCTTGCCAAAGTTTCTCTTTACATCAAGGGAGAAGCTTCAATGTGGTGATTGGCTAAATGTTCAAGTCCCGCCCCGTAACCAAAGCAGCTAACTGATCGAGTAATGTCATCAAAACTATGAATTAGTTGTAAAAGAGAATCTCTCCTACCCTAAATCTCTTAAACCCGTCCTGTGAACCTCTATCATCTAAACCAAATCCACAAAACTTAGACTCAAAATAGCATATTTCAATAATTCAATTAATCAACCTAACCCCTTGTACATTCATATTAAGTTTAAGATAGTCTGGCTAATGATAAGTATTGTGGCATGATCATGATGCTTTGTGTGGAGGGTTGGTAGGTTTGACAAAGGAAAAGAGAAACATGAAGAACTAATGATGCATAGTTTCATTGTATTAACCTAATTAAATGGCATGGTAATTATTAACTGAAGCATGCAGCAATGTGTAATATTATATTTTTGGGACTTTTAGATTTAGGTCCAAAAACATAGATGGTTTTTAGGAGTGAGTCCAATTATCTAATTACATGTTTTTATTTCTTTGATACTCATTTTATATTTTTTAAAAATATTAAAAATCAATTAAAATATTCTAATATTATGTATTTTCAACTCCAAAAAATCTAATTAATATCTTACAACAAAAAAACTAATATACTAACATAAATTACCTACAAAACATTCTACTTTAACTCAAGTAACAAATATATGAATATATATTATACCGTAAGCGAGATATGAAACCTAACTAAAAGGTGGAAAAAACATAATAACAAGCAAAACACATTAATTTGTGACACGTTGATTATAAAAAAGAATCTGTCATATAGATACATAAAAATAATTAACCTGTGATATAGGTTGATTATAAAAATTTAAAATAAAATCTATAAATGGGGTTTAAAGCATGAGGAGGAACAAGAAATAATCAAAGAGATAATTAGGAAGAAATTTGATTTTTATAATAAATCTTATCATTGAATAGATAATGATTGATAATAAAATAATTAAAATAAAGGAATTGGACTTATTTTAATAAATTAGATTATTCCTACTATTGGCTAAAAAAATTGGACTTATATATTTTTCATTTGCAAAAGTAGCAATGTGTGAATGAAAACTCAAATAAGTTAAATCAAATGAAATTTATTAAACGAGTTTTTAGTTTTCAAAACAAAATAAAAAATAAAATAATCACTCGGCCCTTAAAAGTGGAAACCGGTAGTTTTCCTTCATTCGAAGCGATGCAGTTGGTGCGAATGCACTTTTACATTGTTTGACTAGTAGATTGCTTGCTCGTGGCTATACTACTACCCCAAGCACACGAGAAATTTTTATTGTGTTCGGAATACAAGTCGGTACATTATATGTTATTATATAAGTAGAGAATTTTTTTTTTTCAAATGTCTCTCTACTTTTATTATGATATATGACATATGTGCTTATTTTCTAAACACATTGAAATATCTTCCCAAAAACACACGCTACAACCATCCGTACACTACAGTATTATAGCAACTTAGTTGTAATGGCACAAACAACCATAACGCCTTGTATCAATGAGGCAACTTCGTCTATAAATTTTTCTTAACAAGATATTATATCATTGAGACAAAACGCAGATCGGCATTATACCATTAACTAGGGAAATCCTCCATCTATAACATGTATATGGATATACATAGAAAACCACGTGAGTGTTAACGTCCCTTTGTCAGTGGAAGATAAAAAAAAATCTAGCAACTGATTACTAACGTCATGCACCACCAAACAAGGACTTCCCCTCTCATTATTATTACCACTATGTGGCCAGACAGTTCCTCAATTTCCACACTTTCCACAAACTTAAAATATGAAAATAGAAATTAGACTAAAAGCAGAACCACACCAGAAAAATTGAAAGTTAAGATGAAGATAATCAAAATTAGTAATAATTTAAGTTAATTTTAAAATTATATTGGCGCTCTTTATAGTTTAGGTTCTCGTTTTTTTCTAAATTTTGGGTTAGACCATCTCCAACTATGACCTAAAACCTAAAAATATTTAGCCCACAAAATTTATGGTATGTTTGGTACCCTACTCAAAAACTTGAATTGTTCTTAAAACTAATTTTCAGGATCATCTCTTAGAAATAGCTTTTTTTAGGTTTCAAAAACTTGTTTGACATTGAACTTAAAAACTATTTTTGAATCTAAAAATTTGAAAACTTGTTTGGTTTAACTCTTGAAAACAGTTTTTTTTTCCCTTTTTTCCAATGATGTGTTTGTTTTTAAAATATACAAAACATATGAAATTAAACCTTAAACATACTATTTTGATATCTATGTGCTAATACAACATATATATGCTCGATAATCAAATTAAACTTCAAGTCTCAGATAATAAATATTACATTAAAACATTCTAAAAAACCAATAAACTTTGAGACTAATTGTTATTGACGTAATCAAGCCACATTGATCCGGCTATGTGGTCTCTAACGTCATTCATAACATTGTCGTCATTCAAATGCATGTTTTCCCCTTCTTGATTAGCCCCGAGCTTAATTCATCTCCCACAACAACGTATAGCAAAAGCTAATATGAAATTAAATTAAAAAGCTAGGGGAACAGAAAATATATTTATATCAGCTTAATTCCCACGCGTGCTCGATGAACGGCCCTGATCATATCGTCGGTTCCGCGTGGCTCCACGGACAACCTGATTGATTGAAATCCGCCGATCACCGATTTGAATTTTGACAAAGGTGTTAAGATCTTATGGCGCGGATCAAATCTTTTCGAGCTTCTCAGCTATGACCAAAGGGTTGCTCCTGGCGATCTCATCCCTCCCGAGGGTCTTGAAATCGAACGAGCACGCGTGCTTCTCGGGGTATCTGTGAACCCCGCAGAACGTGGTCCCGCACCTGCACTTGAACCCGGTCAACCCAACCTGTTTCCTGCAAACGGTGCACCGGTTCGGCTGCGACACCACCTCAGGAGCCCGGACAACTTCAGCAGGCTCACCAATTATATCTTCGGCTGCCTCTGGTAAAGTCAAGGCCGGGGGCGGAGGTTGACAGAGAGTCTCGATCACTGCTGGAGAGGAAGACAAGGATGTTGAAGGCCGCGAACAAGGAGGAGCGGAGAGAGAGAGGAAGAAGCGGCGTCGGCGGCGGAGGCGGAGAGAGAGGCTTCGACGGTGGATTTGATCGAGGCATGCTGCTGCTCCTTGAGGCAGAAGTCTCTGTAGCATTTGGAGCAGAGGTTCGAGGCATTCACCCTATTGGTCGGAATCTCTTGGTTGTTCGTCGTTGGTGAGGCGTAATGGTGCTCGTGGTCTGCGCGGCGTTACTCAGACCTGAGAGACCTCCATCGCGATATGAGTTCATGAAAAAAAAAAAACCCTAAAACCTGACTTTTGTTGTTTTCAAATTATAATGGGTTGTTTTTAAATTTTTTTTAGTCCAGTTTTGCAAAATGGGCTTACCAAACAGGTTTTTTAACCTTACAACTTAAAAATTGTTTTTGAGTTAAAAAATTTGGACTCAAATCCAATACCAAACAGGCTCTTAGGTTTTAGCCCAGAAACAGTTTTTCTGCTCTAACCCTTCTGGCCTAAAATTTTAGCCCGAGATTATCAAAGAATGAATTAAGGCTATTTTTTTTAAATTAACTTTAAAAAAAAAATTATATAGACTATCCTAAATTAATTTTATGAACATTTTAACCTAAAAATATTTAAATTCCGATAAATTTTGAAAAATCACTAAATCAATACATGAAAATCATGATAAACCACATAAACTTAATACAAAGGTCCAATTACGACCTCTAACATGCTCTTTTGCCATCTTGAAAAATTTGGAAATGAGAAGAAATGGTAGAAAGAAAAATTGGAAGAATTGTAGGAGAAAGGTGAGTTTTGTGTGGATGTTTGAACAAATAAATAGGTATTTATAAAGTTTTTGGTTGAACTTTAAGTTAAATAATTTTTTTAAATTATTCTAGCCGTTGGATTTAAATTTGGACCGTTAGATCTTTTTTTACTGTCAGTCAGATTTGACTATATTCGATCTAAGCCGTTGGATTCAATAAATATATAAATATAAAACTAAAAAAAAAAATTGAACCTGGACCGTTGGATTAACCAACGGCCCATTTAATTGAGACCCTTGGATGATATAAAGTAGCTGTTGGGCTACTTATTGCTTTGACAAATGGGGGAACACCCCCACGTGGGGTTGTTTTTTTTTCCAGGAAAAGCCTAGAGCGTGCAACGTATGAGATCCCACATCGTCCAGGGGAGTGATCCTTATATGTATATTCCCATCCCTACCTAGCACGAGGCCTTTTGGGAGCTCACTGGCTTCGGGTTCCGTAGGAACTCCGAAGTTAAGCGAGTAGCGCGCGAGAGCACTCCCATGATGGGTGACCCACTGGGAAGTTCTTGTGTGAGTTCCCAGAAACAAAACCGTGAGGGCGTAGTCGGGGCCCAAAGCGGACAATATCGTGCTACGGTGGTGGAGCGGGCCCGGGAAGTGGTCGACCCCGGGTCGGGATGTGACACAACGCGTAGGCAGGTGGATTTGGGAAGTGGGCTTCACAGCCCTAGTTTCAGTCTCAGTTGATGGGGCCCATTTTGCTTTGTGGCCTAAAAGTGGACCGGAATTTGACCCCCATTTGGGTTTTAGGTTTATTTTAGGTCATGGGTTGGAATGGATTTTGAGGAGAGTGGGGGCAGGGATTTTGAGGAGGGTGGGGGAAGGGAAATTTTAGGTTTGAGCTCATTATTGGAGTTGGTCTTATTGACCTTTCTATTTCTCGAACTATCAATTTAGCGACTACTCATTTTACATAACACTCAATGAGTAAGATTAGTTCTTAAACTTTAATCTTCTACTCTCTATTATCTATATCTAGAAGATTATAGTTTTCACTAAAAAAAATAATCTTACTTATTGTCTGCATGACATTTGTTAATCTGTTGTTCATCGATATGATTCCATGTAAGCAAAGGTATGAACCAACTAAAGTGTTGCGTCGGTCGAAGTTAACTTGACTAATAGACTAAGAATTCGTAATTTTAGGTAGTAAAGTGTCAATTTTTAAACGAAGTAGAGACCAAATTGTTACTGAGAATAAATTAGAAGGGTGCAAAAAGAAATAATTTCAATAGTTTCATGTCATATATAATTTTACAATAATAACACAGTAATAATATTAAAGATGAATTTCAATCACATTATTACTAGCGTGTTGCGAGACTAAATCCACTCTTCACGCACTTAATATAAAAATATCGTTTGTTAAAAAATAAAATTACAATAATATATTTAATAATATTTATTCATGTTATTATTTATGGGCGGAAGCTCCTACACTTATGATACGATTTCTGATCGCCGCCTTTACAAACATGGTAAATCCTGGGACACCTGTACAGGCAATTATTGCCCAAAACCACATTCGCCGAACCGGGTTTTAACCCGAGCAGAGGACGCGGGATGGGTCCGGACAAGTAATTCCCACCCAGCAGGAGCCTCTCGAGCTTCGAGACTCCGGATCCCGGCACCGCCACTTTGAGCGCGTACTGGGTCGGAATCATACCCGTGAACTTATTGTTCTCCAGCGTCAATGCCGAGAGCTTCCGCATCGCCGCCATGAACAGCGGTAGCATTCCGCTGAGCTCGTTGTTGCTGAGGTCTAGTGCAATGAGCGCGCTCTGGGCGCCCGGAGAAGGAGAAACCGGGGGCTTTACGGACGTGAATTGGTTGAAGGAGAGAGTGAGCTGCTGTAGCGACAGGTGGTTGAAGAGGTGGGCGGGGACGGCACCGCCGAGTTGGTTGTGACTCAGGTCGAGCACTTGAAGAAAACCCAACTGTTTGATGTTTTCCGGGATGTTTCCTACTAGGCTGTTGTTTCGCATGGAGATTTCGAGCAGAGAGGTCGGGAAATTTAGTGGGACACCTCCGGAGATGGCGTTGTTGCTGGCGTCTAAGTAGCTGAGGTTCTGAAGAGAACCCAACTCGGGAAACTCGCCGCTGAGCAGGTTCCCTTGGAGCTCGAGCCGCTGCAACCCGGCCGGGCCGTTCAAGCTCGATGGGATTGCGCCGTCGAGGCGGTTGTTGTCGAGAAAAAGCTCCACGAGGTTCGAAAGCGATCCAATTGAGTCGGGAATTGCGCCGGAGAACGAGTTACCGGAGAGACCGAGTCGAATCAGTCCTGTTAAGTTGGAGAGCGACTCGGGGATCGACCCGGAGAAGAAGTTGTTGGAGAGGTCGAGTGTTTGCAAATACGGGAAGTTCCAGGAGAGGGAGGAGAGCGAGCCGGAGTAGCCGGCCTGGTCGAGGGTGAGCTCGGTGAGCCTGCTGACTGACGAGGAGGAGTCAACCTTGTCGCAGCGGAAGCCGCAGGTGAACCGGTCGCTGAAGAGGTTGTCGCACGGGTCGAGGTTGAAGTCCCAGGAGCTGACGCACGAGCCCGGACGCACTGAGCCGGGGTCGAGTGAGTTCTTGAACTCCTTGAGAGCTTCAATGTCGGCCCAGAAAGTCTTGGATTCTGCTCCAAGCTGCAGACTTGCGGATGAAATTACGAATATGATCAGGAAAAATAGGGAGAAATCGGAAATGGAGGCACCCATGAAGTGGTTTTTGTGGGAATTTGATCAGTTGGGGTGGGGAGCGTGAAGTTGCAGAAACAGGGGAGGAGGGAGAGGTTGATCGGGACCGTTGGTTTTGAATCAGAAGTGGGAATTTTTATGCGGGGGTGAGGGGAAAAGTGCTTAAGCGAGGAAAGCACCTTGTTGGCTTTTGCTATTGGGAATCAGACACAGTTCAGCGATCTTATATAGCGACGTGTGTTGGTTGGGCTGAAGCGGCGGCGGCTGCTGCTACTACTTGCTTGTGTTGAGCTGTCTTTGGTATCTATCTTTCTTTATTTCTCATGTACGAGAAGGAGTTGTATAAGGTAACGTTTAAAGGCAATGATACAATATTATGCATAAATTTTATTGTGCGTAATATGATATAACTAAAGATCAAAACGCTATGTAAGGTAAATACATAAGATGCTTTTGTATTTGGTAATACGGTCAAGTGATTTTTTTTTTCCACTTGTATGTGAAAGGTCTTAAGTTTGATTCTCGTCCAGAAGAATTTGAATCATATTATTGTTAATTCATTGTGAAATAAAACTTATTTTTTTCTTGTAAATAATATGTTCGTTCAAAATAAATAAATATAATTTGGTTTCCTAAGAGTCATGGTTTCATAATGTTGAAAACTTGAAGTAAAAGATAACTAAAAAATTCTTGAGATCGTTAGAACCACTTACTTTAGTTGGAGTTGAAATTGTGTCATAGTCCAGATCGATTTCGGATGTGAATCACCATGTTTGGATTGACACGTGGCCACAACATCCCATGCTCATCGGCAATGTCCACAACTTTGAGAGGGTATTTGGGTACGACATCTGATTTGGATGTGGTGTGTGAGGGAGTGAGTAAAAGTGTGTCGGGTGAGCATAAAAAATCGGGGGGAGTGGGGTAAGGGGAGTTTTGTGTCTTGGTCCGCACAGACATGTGATCCGATTGCTTGCTGTAATTTCACATACCATTGACACTTTTACTAAATTATTTTATGTACAAAAAATAAGAAGAATGAGTAGTTCCTCGATGCAAAGAATGTAAGAAGCGATTAACTTATTTGCAATGAGTGTTTACTCTGTGTAATGCTTCATCCATTAGAGGAACTTTTGTGCATACGTGTTAATTTGTAATCAACAAAGTCGTTTTCTACAAAACTAATTATGCTCTTTTGTTTCCAAAACTTTTAAAAGTAAATTTGTACTTCGAGATAATAAGCGGGTGTGTTTTGTGCAAGGGAATGCCTTCAATGCATGAAATTATACCCTGAGATAATGCCCTCTATAAGGCACTCGAAATGGCTTCTTTATGTAAGTGGCCATTCACTATAGTGGTGAAAATGAATTAAACCCTTGCATGACAGCCTAGGTTCTCTGTCGATGACTAATCTTCTTTACAAAAGCAGAAGCCAGTTCTCGGTTGCAATCACAAAGAAAAGAAAAAGATGAAAACAAAGGTGGGTGGGCGTTTGACTCAAAAACCAGCTCGTAGAATCGATTCCCTTTGAATCAGTTGTTACAGACAATCTCTAAGTTGGTGGGTCATTCTGATTAGTGAAAGCACTTTTATTATAAGTGCTAACAAACTTGAAAACACAGCAGACTTTTTCCAAAAGCCAACCGATTTCCAGAATGCAGATTCGCGTTTGGTATGTTCCAACTTCCAACCACCACTCGGGAACATTGTTTAGAAATCATACTACGAATTAAGAAATACATCAACTAACTGGGTTCATGTTGAAGTAGTCGTTTTTCAGTGCAGTTCGTAACAATAAAAAACAGTAAACGTCGATTGTTAAACTAAAACAGATAACCATAACCCAATGATTATTTAGTTTAGTGGTACTCAGTCTCCTTTTCTTTGAGAGAGATTACGAGTGACAATTGTCTATAAAGAGAGAGACAATAATCAGCGGTGGATCCATGAAATAATATTATGGGGGTCAATAAGAATAGTGCGCGCAGCGCAAAATTTTTTTTTATACCTGAAATTGCATGCATATCTCCATTTCATCGAGTATTGGTAGGCCTGAAGTCATTTGGAAATGCATACTACACACCTGCTAATGTATGCAAAGGGCAGTACCCAAGGTATTAATGGACATTCATTGGGTTTTGGTAGGCTTGAAGTCGGTTGGAGGGCATGTATGAAGCCAACTCTAATCTTCAAAAGGGCAACACTCAAGGTATCCATGAACATTCACCGAAGTTCGAAGGGTCAGCACCTAAGGTATCTATGGACGTTCATCGAAGTTCGGAGGGTTAGCTAACCCCCCTTGGATCCGCCAGTGACAATAATAACATGGCCAAAATGGGAAAGATCAAAAGTTAAGATAACAAGGAGCTGGTTAGTTACTGTTACCAATGGATACAGTAGTAACTGATATATCTATATCTATATATACAAATACTTTTGTACTACGACTTTTCATCCTCAGGGCTGAAGGATTAACTACTATACATAGAAATTTAGCCAAAATAGTTATTGAAATTGATATAACTCCTCATTTTGATCTCTAAGATTTGAAATCGATAGAAGTAGTCCCTAAGTTTGTCCACCATCAATCATTTTGGTCATCCCGTGAAAAATCTCTGTTAAATAAGAACCAAAATGATAAAATTACCCTCAATCTAATAAACAATGGGCCAAAATGATTTGACAAAATTTGAGGGTATTTTTGTCATTTTATTTCTTATTTCTGGAAAAAATTTCACGGAATGACCAAAATGATTAACGGTGGACAAACTCAGGGACCAATTCTAACAATTTTAAAGACCAAAAGTTCTGTCAATCTCAGGGACTAGTTTATATAAAAAGCCTATACATACTATAATCAGGCAGGGTGAGGATGCTCCTATTTAACAATAATAAAGTATAACAGACCAAGTATGGTCTATTCGAAAAGAATTGGAACAAGAAGGGCACCTTTTCATATTATTCTCCACTTACGGGCCTCTCTCAGGTGACCATTCGAACTTGGTGTGCTTATCCTCGCTTTGCTTGCCAATTCTTCCCAGATACTGCCTCACAGATTTGTGATTCGTCTCAAAATTAAAATACATGTCCCTAATCTGCAGATTGTCATTAACAAATTAGTCGAGAGTACTAAATAAGTAGGAGGAAGCACTTTTGAGGGAAAGACGAAACAAGAATGGTGGCATGAGAATATAATCGGCTGCAGAGTGGAAATAAAAACCTATTTACCTCAATCAAATTACTTGAACTAAGACTAACACGCTGTCCCAAAGCAACTTCTTCACCATTCAAAAATATTGAACTCTTGCCAAGATTCTTCAAAGAGAAAGAACCATCTCCTTCCATCTTTATAAGAGCCTAAAGAATAATTAACAAAAGTCGTATAAAAATCATAGCGAAATTTCTTGGAAGGAATATAACAACATAAACACAAGCAACACTTCCTCCTTGTTCTACCCTGCTGCGAAGTCAGATTTATAGAGACAATGACCAAAGTTGCCCAAAGAACAAAAATTAGGCGAAGGAGCATGAATGGATAAAAGGGGATTGTGGAAATCACCACCCTTATTTTATTTCCCCCTCACAATTCATCGTATCATTTGTCAAAAAACTCAGGAAACAGTTTTTTCGACACCTTAATCCCATTCTACAGATCGAGTCAACTATCAAAGAGCAAGGAAGGGAAACAAAAAGTCCTGGAACGATCATAATAGGATTAGGAGGGTAAAAATGTCCCACCTGCCGCCGAGATATTTTCTTATGCCGCCCTTCCTTTCCCAAGTCAATATCAACTTCGTTATCTTCTGTTGATCTGCCAATTATTACCTATAAAGTAGGAAGAGGATGCAACAGGTTTGCAAAGGAGCGGCATGAATCTGAATCGAAACTTTAAAATCCAAAAAAACACACCTCAGTTTTCTTAATGTATTCCTTTATATGGTTACCATACAATACTGCAAGTGCACCTTTAGATGCAAGGGTTCTTTGCATAGAGGATCGTGCACACTGTTCCAACCTCATGATTTTTCTTTTAGAATCCTCGTTTTGATACTCTAAGACTGCAAATACCACAGAAAAGAATATAAAAAAGACAACCACAAAACTATACAGACCATTATACATGACATTCTATACGTTCAACTGTCACATACAAGGCGGAACTCTTTGCCACATTTGGTTGATGGTTTCTCAATAGCCAGAATATAAGGGAAGGCAGCTAATGTAAAGTTTTATCACTTATTAGTATTACACATCAATTATTTATAAAAATAAGAAGACGAGTTACCTTCACTACTGATGTATGAATCCTGATCCAGTGGATATAAATCCATCTCAAGTATCTGAAAATAGCATAAACCAGTTAGAGGGGCAGATCCTAGAAATGGACTAAGTAGAAGATTACAGAAAATCTAGCTAATCAACAGAACTATTAATGCTTGCCATCGCTTCAATATCAGAATAACAAGGAATGTCAGCATCATCATCAGATTCTTCCTCAGATTCTTCACAATCTAGTACTGATGGGTTGGCTTCTGGTTCTGGGAAAGTCGTAGAACCCTCTGCGAATAAGGGTGCAAGTTCTGCAATTGTAAAAGGAGCTTCTGGCCCCTGTTTACAACAATCAGCTTTAGTAATACATATTTGCAAGAGGAACCAAGAAATTTATGAAGTGACTGCAATTAAAAAATTAATAACCTCTTCTTTGAGCCCTCGATTGGTGATAGACTTAGATGGTGCATGTGCTGATCTGCTTTGGCTTTGATCGGCAATGACATTTTTATCATGTTTGGAGACTGAAGCTACACAGTTACTATCCCCATATGGAGCTTTAACTCCAAAAGAACCAAGTGCATGGTTATGGCTGTTTTCTGTACTTGTGTTGTATCCCACCATCCGGGGAACCTTAAAAGGTCGTGCAGGATCTTCTTCTTTCCTTTGTTGATCGCATTTTCTTTTACCAGTTGAGGAAGCTAACTCATGAGCTCCTTTTAAGGTTGGTTCCCCTACAGCATGAACAGTTGCAGTAGATGGAAATATATCATCATTGCATGGGATTTCAGGGTCCTCAGTATTCAATGTGCAAATCATCTCTTCATGATTACATTCAGGAGTAAGAGGATGTGGCACTGACGTAGATGCTGTCATATTGGCTTCGGAACAAGAGATAACACGCTGATCATCTTGGCCAGACTGAGGCAGTTCAGCAGCAACATCCGTCTCGGCAGCCTGCATATTGTCTGTAGCAACCTGGCATGAATCTGAAATCAACTTTGGGGGAAGATCTTGGCCAGAGTGAGATGGTACATCATTTTCATGAACATCTTTGGTCTCACTCAACGAAATCGGATTCAGGTTTTCAGAAGAGGACTTATCTATTGACTCCTTGCCACTTGCATACATGAAGACAAGCTCATACTCGTTCGCAAAGTATGTACCTGCATAATCACCTCCAGAAACTGCGACAGACCTAATCAGTTCATCATTCAACTCTTCCTCGGAATGGATATCGTCATATTGAGATGAATCAATATCATCCACATCCATATCATCAGTAAATACCAATGTCTTTTCGGCACCCTCACCATTAACCCCCATGCTGACATCCATTGGCATTTCTGGTGCCGGTACATCCTCAATCGTTTTCCAAAGAGGCTCATCTACAGATGCATGAGATGGCCCTATATCTTCCGCATCTAAGGCATTCCCAAAATCAATTGCATCTTCTCGATGAGCAGGCAGATCTTGACAGGCATTATCATGGCAAAAATCATTCTCTCCTGATTCGTTACCTGGCAGTAACGAAACCTGTTCGACAAATTCATTTGAGCACCCTTCCCCCACAACTCCCTCCACAACATGATTTCCAATCGGAACACACTCCCCACTTCCCTCCACACCTTGATTTCCAATCGAAACACACTCTCCACCTCCCTCCGCACCATGATTTCCAATCGCAACACGCTCTCCACCTCCCTCCGCACCATGATTTCCAATCGAAACACGCTCTCCACCACGAAATGTATTAGCAGCATCGCCGTTATCCACATCACAATCCAAAAACAAGGGCTGATTATGATCTCCAGCCCCAAAATTTTCCTTTAAAGCCTCGCCATTATCAATGTCCGGCCTGAAAAGAAAATTACGATCGAAAAACTCCTTCTGATAAGAACCGGGATCAACGGAATTAACATCGCCTGGTCTCCTCTCTATCTTCTGCACAGCATAGTAATGCTTTCGTATGCTATCGGATTTTCGCTGCAAACCCCTAGAACGACTGAATCTACTAGCCTTGCCCGCTGAGTTGGAATTGCAACCTTCCAACTTCACCAACCGAGCCGACGCCTCCGCCGAGACATCAGCGTCGTAGAGGAGCGAGCACCACCGCTCCCGCAACTCTCCGATCGTGAATTTGCGCGAAAATCGCACCGCGCCTCTGGCAAGTGCTTCCAGAGAAGCACCTGTCTGTAACCGTTGAAAAGCACCAAAGAGATTTTCAAAAATTAATTCTAACAATCACTCCATAAAATTAAAAAAATAAAATAAAATTAAAAGAATAAAAAACCAGAAGCAAAGCAGAAGAGAATGATAGCTTTAATGGCAGTAACGGCAATAACTGAAAAGTAAAAGGACCGAAAAGGAAATTGCGTAAATTTGGGCGAAAATTGCAAAGTATTTTACCTCCATGGCATCCTTCAGGCGGAGGTCGTCTTCCGGCATCCACGGAGGAGCCGAAGACACTGCTTCCACATGGATTCGCCTCTGAAATCGTCCCGAAATTCAAACGTAAGTGATTTTTTTTTGCTGAAATTTTCAAAATTCTCGGAGATCTCGGCGAATTCGAAGCCTCTGAGAGTTGTGAATTTTCTGACAGTGGCGAGTTACTGAGCCGACCGAGTCAGGCGAGTGGAAAGAGCGCCAGGAGTGAAAAAGTAGCGACTGAACCGTGTGACTTTACGAACACGCGCGTAAAGATTCATGGACTCGCTGGCTTAGTTTAACGTGCGGGACTCGCGTTTCGGGATTTGGCTCGCGGATGCTTGATTTTTGTTAATTTGATTGGTTGGATTTGGTTTTACTTTCGAGTTTCCTGCTAGTAACCAAAATGTTTTGACCCATCTCTTTCCTTCTGGGCCGGCCCTTTAAGGGAAAAAAAATGGGGATCCCCTCTTAATCGTTATATTTGATTTTAATGAAATTTTGTGGTTGAGATTAAATCACAGGCCACAAAATCTCAACCACATGATTTCATTAAAATCAAATCTAACGATCAACAGAAAAAAAATAGATCTCTTCCTTAAAGGGCTTCCTCCTTTTGGGTTTCGTAGATTAATCTAATTCGCTGCCGCGACGTCGTTTTCGTGAAGTTGTCCTGCACCAGAGTCAAGCCCACATCCAATCCCAATATCAAGCCCAAGAAAATTCAAGCTCTCAATTGACTTTTCTTTTTGTTGGACTAACGACCTTCTATGTAGCCAACAGGATCCTCTGAGTGAAGATCTCAGAAATCCGTGAATTGTGTCTATTCATTGTACATCGTGCGATCAGTTTTCGTTAGGTACTATTTATGTTCAATTTTAGATAAAAAAATTAAAAATGATTTCTGACCGCACGATGTATAATGAACAGAAAACTTCGGAATCCTCACAAAGAGAATCTGGATTCTCTATGTAGAATCATTTACTCATTCTCATGGAAATATTTTTTTTATATAGGGTAATAATTTGTTTAAATTATTCTAATCTACAGTAATGGAATTCGCACTTAGATACCAAAAAAGGAAGTATAATACTTTGATCAGTTGATCTAACTTACATTTCTTATTAAATGATATTCAAACGACAGACAAAGGAAAGAAGAAAAAAAAGTAGGAATACATTAGAGGATTTGTCCTTGCTTTTTAAATAAAGCATCTGAAGTCACATGAGCATCTGGTCTGGCAAAGCATTAGTCTTTATTTTGTTGAAGGGGATATGGAATTTAAATTTCATGCATGACAATTTCACGCATATGAGGATTGCTTCTAGTGAAATATGTTTTTGGTGTCAAAATATTTTCATGACAGCTTTAAATTTTGATCATGAATCATGACACAATGACAACATAACATATTAGACTGTAATTATTAGCTTTGACACAAATCGACTCAATTAACTGACAAAAGAATTAAAGACATAAAGATGTAACTAACTAAAATAACCCTCTACATCTTTCATAAAATTCCTATAGGATCCAGGAAGCGCTTCGTGAAATTGATTTCGGATTCCAAAAGTAGTTTAAGTGCTCCTTGAAGAAGGACAAAATAAATGCTTCTTGCAGGAAGCACTTAAAGTGCTTTTGAACTTTTACTAAGAATTGATTTCAAAAATATTTTCACCAAAAACACTTTCAATCATTTTAAAAGCACTTTCAAACAAGTCCCTAAGCCAATACAAAACATCCAAGACAAACAAACTAAAATATCAAAAGCAATAAGCAATGTCAGCCATGATATATATAGAATAGAAGTATTAATTATACAAACAAACCACAAGCAACAAGGGCGCGGATTTTTTTAGCGCTATCATTGATTAAAACATCACACACATATTTATGCATCTGTTTTCAGAGGTAGTCCAAGTCTAACTCCTTGCCTAAAGATCATCACTAAGCAAACACTTTAGAACAAAAGCAGTTATAAGTGACCTTAATATATAACTTAGTGATGATTAATCATATCTCAGATCACGATCAAGCAAGGCGTAGATCGTGCAGATGAGTAATGGAGGAGCCGAGCGAACTTCCTCCGAGGTGGAGGTTAGGGTGGTGGAGGTGGTCGGAGTTGCGGTGGAGGTGGAAAGTGTACAAGTTATTTGCCCCATTTGCCAATGCAAGAGCAGATTCGTAGTCTCCCTCATTGTCCACGTAACTATACTGTGGATCCTCACTGGCTGCTTCCTGGTCAAACTCCAAGTTTTTCAAACACGGTATTAGATATCAATAAAAACATATAATAATTAAAGGAAATAATTAGAAACTGAATTGATATATATTAGGGTGCTTGATTATATATACGCTTACATAGCCATGCAGCATGTTTCCTCTTCTTTCCTCCAAGTTCTTAACCTGCAGTGGTGGGATTTTATTGAATTTCAAAAATAGTAATAGAAACTTACAAATATTAACTTATGATCCAGTAAAAGTTTCTAAATTACCTTCTTCTTGGTGGTCTCCGTCTGAGTTTTGATCACATGGTACTGTAAAAATCCAACAAATAATTACATTGCCAAATCCGTCATCAACGTCAAGGAGCTCAAATTAAGTGATACACAAAATACAGGATTGGGAAGTACTATTTTGTGCTAGATTTTTAAAGGATGTAGGGAGAAGCCTTCGGAAGTGAGATACACTATAAGAAGTATCATTTAGGTTTAAACATGGGTTTTTTTTTACATAACTGGAAAAGCCCAAAGCAACTTAATTAGAAGGTTCCTCCAAATTTTATTAGAGATTTTTTCAGGTGCCGGTTATTCAAGCAGTGAATTGATTTTTTCAAGTGCCGGTTATTCAAGCAGTGAATTCACATGTCATAATATAAGTGAAGGAAATGATATATATTTTTGTGTCCTTTACTTGTATTATGACACGTGGACTTCGATTGTAAATGATATATATAAGTGAAGGAAATGATACTGTACACTTTGCAAAATTTCTCAAATTGTACGACTCTACTTCTAGACCGAATGGCTAGAACTTCGATTGTAACGTTTTTCTAACGATTAGCGTAAGCAATAGAACAGTACTAACTTCTATTCAGTAAATGTTCTCATCTTTTAATCAAAATCTCAAATTTCAAGGTGTTTTCATACTGAATGACTGATTATCAAGGCTTGTGTGTGAGGATAAATTTTTAGTTGTGACGGGAATACGGATGGTACACCACGTGTTTTTATGTAAGTGGTGAAAATTTTTTATTTTTAAGTTATTAACCTTTTAACACACATATCTCAACATTTATATGAAGACATGTGGTGTACCATCTCGTGTGACGGTCAGACTGAAAAAATCTCTCATGTGTGAGGGATTACAAAATTCTACATGTCAAAAAAATTATTTATTATACTCCTCAAAAGAAATGTTTATTATGAAAAATTATTACCCTATATATCTACTCTGGAATTCTACAAAATTTGTTTATTATTAGGAAATCCATCAGGACTTAATAGTGTGGACTTAAGTTTTTCAGAATAAAAATTACAAAAAGGTTGGAATTCCTGGAACCCTAATATCAGATTTTTACAGATCTATATTCAGGTACCTTTTGAACTTTATAATTCTTTTTTGATACCGAAAACTAAAAGTATATTTAGAAACGAAAATCCGACCTTCCTTTGACGTATGGCATCCAAGGAAGACTGCATCTCATCGTCAAGAGAAGCCAGCTCGTCAAAGCGCAGGCCATTTAGATCATGGCCCAACCTCTGCCTGTTAATTTTATACATTAATTAATACATGTATATTACTCTTATCCTGTAATATTCATATATATTCCTCTCAGAACAAGTTAATTTTATTTTTTTTCTGGATTTCCCAATATAATAGATGTAATTACCTGATCTCTCTCCTCAGCTTATTGTTGATCTCCTTCAACTTCCACAAGGTGTCTTTCATCGACTGCATCCGCGGCCAAAGAGCCAATTAATTAACCAGAACAAAAACACTAAAAAACTTCCAAGATCTAAAAAAAATAAACAAATGAAAGTAGTGGAGAGAAGATATCCTTGATTATAATTAACCTCGTGGTGTGTCCTCCACAGATCGATCCCCATAGTTTTCTGATAGTCATCATACATACTCTTGGTCCTATTACATCAAAATTTAAGCAGAAATTGCAAAAAGAAAGGAGGAAATTAATTATAAAAAAAGATAAATTAAAAAAATAATAATAATAATAGGGTTTGATGAGAGAAGGACGTACGTAGTGGTAGGGCTGATATACTCGTGCATTTTATTAGTGTTGGAGAGCATGATGAGGGAGACCTTGGCATCACAGAGAACGGTGAGCTCCTGAGCCTTCTTGAAGATCCCATTTCTTCTCTTGGAGTAGGTCACCTGCCTGTTGGTCTGGTTTTCGATCAGCTTGATCTCAATCTTCCCACGACCCATAATTTCTCTCTCTCAAATTTCTTACTTTTTTCTATCAATTTTCCGATCTTGTTTTACTTGATATATCAAAAAAGGGAAGAGGGGGTTGCTTGTGTATATAATATTGGGAGTCATGTGTGGATGAAGAAATGGAGAGGAAAGTAGAAGGGTTTCTATATCGGGAAGGTGAGATGAAAAGTTGGGTTGTAGTCTAACCAGGAATGTCTGCTGCTTAAACTGCTAACTTCTAATCTTTATATATATATATATAGCTTTGGTCTAGCCAGGCTTGTAGGCTTGTAGGCTTGTTGCTAGTTAGCTAGCTAGGGCCTAGAGATTGCTAGTTGCTAGGTTAAATGTTTAACAGTAGTTCTGAATTTACTGAGGATAGCGTCTGATGTAGGCTGTAGCTACAGTGCGTAGGGTTTCGATTCTTTTGACCACGACAGTACAGGAACGGGAACACAAACACACGAGTCCTGTTCAGCGTGCTAGTTACTTGAGTTAACAGTTTCATAATATCATGCATCTTAGGGAGAGCTCAAATTTTGAATGTGTCTAGGACCAAACTGATTATATTTATATATACGCGCGGTAGTACAAAATCCTTTGCTTGTGCAAATTTTTTCAATTTTTGATACATATGCAAAATTATATTACCAGCAAGTAACACTGTATGTATGATAGATATAGCATCTCTCTTTTTCCCTCCAGTGTTTATACTATTCGACCCGTAAAGAGAATCTTTATATTAATATGCTCTCAGCGACTAAACTAGGTTTTTGATATGGGGTTGCCTTGTTTTTGTGTGTGCTAGACATATGTATGTAAGTATGTTGCGTCCATCGTTTTTGTGACAGATTTGTACTGGTAAGACATATTTGTATTGGTGATGTTAGCTGATCTTTAGAACGAATGACTAACAAATAGAACAACTGGGCACTAGGGTTACAAAGCAATCACCCTTCCAATGAAGAAGAGTCATAACGAATTCAGATGAACATACACTTACCTGAGTTCGACGCCATAACTGCACTGCAAGTCTGTCTTCTACTCCCACTACTCAAAAGCTCCCTTACTGTAAGAATAGGTTTCAGTAATATTTAGGGTTTTTCCGTATGGGAGCAGGGACTACAACTTGATATATATACACACATATATCTCTATCAATTAGGGTTACACCACCGGCCTATTATCGGTTGTAAACCCTTATCAGCCAAAAGATAGAGTCCCATCATGATTCAACATCTTTGCATTAAACCCTTATCAGGATTCGTTTAAGTCAGTTGCACGTAAACAAGACTTCATAATCCTTATGAATTTGAGACCAACTATATTGCCTTTATAACAGATAACTCGCATAACAAGTTACTTGCTATTCAAGCAATATCAAATACTCATTGTCATTCACAAGAACTCTTACATTCTCCCACTTGAATGTCAATGAGAAATCTCAACTCACAAAGACTCATGGTGATCACTGAGCCTTCAAAATTTGCAACTAACTTTTCTTGACAACGTATCATTAAAAATCGAATGTCGAATCAAGGAAAGCAAGAAACAAGTCGGTCTGTATTTTGCACTCCATGATTACAAGTACATTCAACTTAAAATACAATGTTGTCAGCAAAGTCATGATAACAAGAACCATTAACCAAAACTATGATTCGCAATATACACATTAACTGTTAAGAAGAAATATAAGCGAGAATCAAATATATCAGCTGCTGTTTGAATCAAAACATAAGAGTACTTACTAATAATAGAAAACGACCATATTGACGCATAATTATCACTGTTAAACCGAGTGCTTACTCACACTCATTAACTGATTCAAAGCTCTCTCTAACACCCATATTGAAGACATGGCCTTTGAATACTCCCACTGGCAAGGCTTTAGTCATGGGATCTGCCACCATAAAAGCTGTGCCTATATGTTGAATATCGATAGTCCATTTCTTAACTTCATCTCTTACCTTCAAATATTTCATGTCCATCAACCTGTTTGCCAAGGATCTCTTATTATTTTTCGAAAAGAAGACAGCTGCTTTATTATCACAAAACAGCTTCAAGGGTTTGTCAATGTTGTCCACAACTCTTAGCCCTTTAATCATATTTCTTAACCACACTGCTTGCTTGGTTGCTGTGTAACAACCAACGAATTCGGCTTCCATAGTCGACGATGCAATCGATTTTTGCTTGGCACTCTTCCACGATATCGCACCACCAGCAAGTAGGAATATGTATCCATTGGTGGATCTCCTATCATCGACACATCCCGCAAAGTCTGAGTCAGTATAGGCCATCAATTCTAACTCATTAACTTGACTATAAACCAACATGCAATCCCTGGTCTTTTTCAAGTATCGCAGCACTTTCTTGGCTGCAGTCCAATGAGCTGCCCCAGGATTTGATTGAAATCTCCCTAGCACACTTACTGCAAATGCCAAATCCGGTCTTGTGCACACTTGAGCATACATCAAGCTGCCCACAAGTGATGCATAGGGCTTGGCTTTCATGCTGTCTCTTGCCAAGTCATTCTTGGGACTTTGGTCAACACTGAACTTGTCTCCCTTCCCAATTGGTAATTCACCACTGGAGCAGTTTTCCATATTAAATCTCTTGGTTATTCTATCAATATACGATCTTTGAGAAAGTCCAAGAGCTTTCTTGTTTCTGTCTCTAATAATCTCGATTCCTAGGACAAATTTTGCTTCTCCCAGGTCCTTCATGTCGAACCTGTTGGACAGCATTTGTTTGGTTGATTATAGGAGACTCATATCTGAACTAGCAATCAAAATGTCATCAACATACAATACTAAGAACACTACTTTAGATCCACTTATCTTAAAGTACACACATTCATCCATCTTATTTTCATGAAAGCCAAACGAAGACATAACCTGATCGAACTTTTTGTTCCATTGCCGAGAGGCTTGTTTTAATCCGTAGATGGATTTGTTCAACTTGCATATCATCGACTCTTTCCCCCTTTCAATAAATCCTGGTGGCTGATGCATGTAGATGTCTTCCTCAAGGTCGCTATTGAGAAAAACGGTCTTAACATCCATTTAATGAAGCTCTAGGTCAAAATGAGCAGTTAGGGCTAGTATTACTCGCATAGAATCCTTTGTGGACACGGGAGAGAAGGTCTCATTGTAATCGATCCCTTCTCTTTGAGTGAAACCTTTGGCAACTAACCTTGCCTTGTGTTTATCAACATTGCCTTCTGAGTCTCTTTTGGTCTTGAAGACCCATTTGCAGCCTACTGTATTTGTAATGCCTGGGGGTTTTGGGACAAGACTCCAGACCTGATTCTTGTTCATTGAGTCAATTTCTTCAGCCATTGCATGGTGCCAAAGGGAAGCTCTTACACTGGTAATGGCTTGGTGATATGTTGCAGGATCATCCTCATCTCCCAGACTATATTCTGCTTCATTTAAATACACAAAATCAGGAAGCATAAGGGCTTTCTTAGTTCTTTGGGATCGTCTTATGTTTTCAGCAGCTGGTTCTTCTTGTACTTCGAGTGGAGGTTCATTTTCTGTAGTGTTGGTGTGCAGTGGCTGCTCATGAATCTGTTCATCTGCAGCAACATTATTGAAGGCAATATCTTCAGTGAATTCAATTGGTGTGACTGGTGGCATTGATAACACCTGTGGTGGGGGAATGTTTGTCGTCTGCATGGCGATTGCCTGCTGATCAAGTAATAACCCACTATTCTGATTTAGTTCTTCAAACTCGAACGCCTCTGAATCAATGTTATTCGAACTTAATTCTTCAGGTTCTTCCACAAACTTTGCATTGTGGGTCTCCATTATTCGAGAGGGGCCGTGAGGACAATAAAATTTAAACCCTTTAGACTTCTCTGAGTAACCAATGAACTTGCAACTTGTTGTTCTCGAATCAAGCTTTTTCTCACTTGGATTATAGAACCGTGCCTCGGCCCTACAACCCCATATGTGAAGGTGATTAAAACTTGGTCTTCTCCCAGTCCAGGCTTCAAAAGGTACTACTGTGACAGATTTGCTTGGTACTCTGTTGAGAATGTAGTTAGCAGTCTTCAAAGCTTCCCCCCACAGAAATATTGGTAGCTTTGCCTGTGTAAACATGGATCGAACCATGTCTTTTAAAGTCCTGTTCCTTCTTTCCGCCACCCCGTTTTGTTGTGGAGTCCCCGGGGTAGTGTATTGAGCAACTATGCCATTTTCTTGAAGGTATGTAGCAAAGGGACCTTTGTGCTGTCCAGTTTCAGTATACCTGCCAAAATATTCACCACCTCTATCGGATCTCACAATTTTTATTTGTTTTTCCAACTGTTTTTCAACCTCTAACTTAAAGATTTTGAAACATTCTAAAGCTTCAGATTTCTCACTAATCAAATAGATAAAACAAAAACGTGAGAAATCATCAATAAAGGTTATGAAATATGTTTTTCCACAGATGGTTTTGTTTGGGAAAGGTCCACAGATATCAGTGTGAATAATTTCAAGTAGTTGTTGACTACGAGTTGAACCCATTTTTCTTGTGTTGATGAGTTTTCCTTTAAAACAATCTGTGCAAGTTTGAAAATCATTAAAATCCAATTGTGGTAACAGGTTTTGTTTGCACAAAGTAATGATTCTTTCTTTCGAAATGTGCCCCAACCTCTTGTGCCAAAGCATGGAGGATTTTTCAGAAGTAAGCACTCTTTTAGAACCAATGCTTTGAACGTTGAAACACTCTTGTACATATGAACATTCCATTTGCCACATATCAGTTTGCAGATAGGCGATACCAAGCAAGGAACTCATATTATTTGATTCGAAAAAACGTACACTTTTATCATCCCCAACAAAAGAAATGCCTAGCTGGACTAATCTAGATGCAGAAATTAAACTCCTTCTCATTGAAGGTACATAAAGTACTGGGTTCAACTCTAATATAAAACCTGATGACATAACTAATTTAACATTGCCAATGGACTCGACATCAACTTTACTCCCATTCCTAACATAAACGTTGTAGACTTCATTGTTTACTTCCTTTGTTTTTGAGAAGCCCTGCAAAGAATTTGTTATGTGAATGGAACATCCAGTATCAAACCACCAACTTTTGGGAGGAACATAAATTAAATTTGACTCTACACAGACAAAAACGTTTGTTATTTTACCTTTCTTTGTAAGCCAGTTTTTGAAACCATTGCAGTTCTTTCCCAAATGACCTGACTCTTTGCAAAAATAGCATTCCTTCTCCTTTTCTATCTCAGTAGTTATTGGTTTAAATTTGAGAGATCCTTTAGAGGTGTTAGCATTTTTATAAGAAGAAGAAATTATATTATTCTTCTTCTTACCAGCAGAAAAGGATGAACTAGCACCGAGAGTTTTGACCCCTTTCTCCATTTGCACCATGTTCACTTCGCTAGGCCTGTCAGCTTTGAGTCGTTCTTCCTCTTGTACACACATTGAAATCAATTCATTTATTCCCCACTTGTCTTTCTGTGTGTTATACGATACCTTAAGCTGTCCATACTTAGCAGGCAGTGAGTTTAATGTCATATGAACCAAAAATTGATCGGTCATTGGTACCTCCAAATCTTTCAGTTTCAGAGAAAGATCAACCATTTTGAGGATGTGTTCCCTCACACTTCCAGTGCCATCAAATTTCATCGAAGTGAGTTGTGTGAGGAGTGTACCTGTTTCAGCCTTTTCTGATTCCATAAACTTTTCTCCAACGGCAGCCAGGAATGCCTTGGCATTATCAAGTTTTGGAATGCCTCCTTTGACAGGTTGTGTCATTGCCTTCTTCATAATCATCAGAGACATTCTGTTGGCCCTCTCCCACTTGTCAAGGTTTTGTTTTTCCTCGGCTGTGCTTTTATCAGTCAAGGCGGCAGGTTTGTCCTCCCTCAGTGCCAGATCAAGATCCATCAGCCCCAAAACTATCTCCACGTCCTCTTTCCACTTCTTAAAATTGGATCCGGTAAGAGTTTCAATGTTGTTGAAGTTAAGAGAAGTCATATGCAGAGCTGAATTCATTATAAACAAAATTATTGAGTCAGAAATTTCAAACAGTATTTGTAACCTTTTTATTTCTTTTCATTAACAGCCATATGAACACAGTAACATCTTTAGACAGATACTGTTCATATTAGGTTTGTATAGCCATAAGGTAAGATACAAGGTTAATTTACATGTTTTCAACACTTTTGAGCAGATGAATAATGTAATCTTGTCAATCTCATTATTCCACTACACATTGAATCATTCAAACTGATCTGAACAATAAACACTTTTGAGCAGATTATCATTCAATCATTCTTAAATGAATCACTATCTCCATATGTTTGTATCACAAGACAAAACAGTAAACTAAACACTTTTGAGCAGAATAGTCGTTGTTTTCTTGTTTTAGATATGCATGCATTATCATAATGATAACATGAATCCTACAGTCTTGTATATTTGCGTCGGTGTCTGAGTTCAATCAACTGAGTTTTGTTTGAACATATTTTCCTGATACATACTGGAATAAACACATCATTCTCATACAATATATATATATATATATATATATATATATATATATATATATATTCATTGATAAGTACTTCGAAATTTTAACCATATATGATGATGGATCGCAGCGGAACGACCAGAATCTTCACAATATGCAATAGTATAAATTTAGCATGAACCCTAGCCATGTTGATTGGCTCTGATACCACATGTTAGCTGATCTTTAGAATGAATGACTAACAAATAGAACAACTGGGCACTAGGGTTACAAAGCAATCACCCTTCCAATGAAGAAGAGTCATAACGAATTCAGATGAACATACACTTACCTGAGTTCGACGCCATAACTGCACTGCAAGTCTGTCTTCTACTCCCACTACTCAAAAGCTCCCTTACTGTAAGAATAGGTTTCAGTAATATTTAGGGTTTTTCCGTATGGGAGCAGGGACTACAACTTGATATATATATATACACATATATCTCTATCAATTAGGGTTACACCACCGGCCTATTATCGGTTGTAAACCCTTGTCAGCCAAAAGATAGAGTCCCATCATGATTCAACATCTTTGCATTAAACTCTTATCAGGATTCGTCTAAGTCAGTTGCACGTAAACAAGACTTCATAATCCTTATGAATTTGAGACCAACTATATTGCCTTTATAACAGATAACTCGCATAACAAGTTACTTGCTATTCAAGCAATATCAAATACTCATTGTCATTCACAAGAACTCTTACAGGTGACACTCGTTTATTAGATGGCAAGTTTACTTAGGGGAATTTCCCGCTTTGTTATTTGTGCAAATTTCTCTTCATATCAAGAAATTGGTCACTGTTAGAGGAGAGAAGCTAAGATCATGTACTTTGGACGCTGTGTAGAATGCAAACTATAGAAACCTTTCATATGTAGTGGGCATATACATGCTCCGTTAAATCAAAGACTTGAGGAGTAATTGTTTAAGTCTTTTATATCATAGGTAGGGTATAAAGCACCAAATTTATCCAAACTCATGCAAGTGATAGGAAACCACACCTATAACAACAATATGATTTTTTCATTGTACATTCTTCAAATGAGAGGTATGTGGAAGTAATCAAGGTCCGATGGAGAGCTTATGAAGTTGATTAAATTGATTTACAAAATCTAGGGAAATTAAGAACCACATATGTCGATATGAGGAGATAAATAAACATAAGAAATGTATATACCAGTGACAAAAAAAAGTTTTAGTTCTACTATATTTCCATCAAACAACGTGTGTTTCAAATACTTTCTAGATATTTATACAAGATACGGCCAGATTCACAAAACTTTGTCGTGTTAACATTTCTATTTAATTTGAACGCTAAAACTTAATTTCAGTGACTCATGTTCAATAAATTATTTACAATGTGATCAGAGTGCAGTATCCACCAAATTACATACGTGTCTCATGATACACATACACAAAATACAAGGAGTAAATGAGTAAGTTTGTACTTGGACGACAATATCGAGTTTGAGTGAGGAGTGTGATTGAGAGATTTCGAAGATATTAACGTTGTTGGTTATCACCTATCTACCACAACGCATGTCCCATCTCTCTCTCTCTCTCTCTCTCTCTCTCTCTCTCTCTCTCTCTCTCTCTCTCTCTCTCTCTCTCTCTCTCTCTCTCTCTCTCTCTCTCTCTCTCTCTCTCTCTCTCATCAGAAGGGGTGAATGACCTCTCTCTGTTAAAGCTTCATATGCATGCCTTGATTTTAGCTCCTGCCTTCACAATCTGTGCTATTGAGTGTTCTTGTTGATGACCTATTAGTTTTTCTGTTAGTTTTGTTAGAAGGTCCACTCTTGGACTGCTGCTTACTCCACCGAATTCATATAGATTCCTTCATAATATTATTAATTACCCAAAAATGGTTCATAAGCCAATTCCTTAAATTGGCTCAAGCCCCTTAGCTTGTTGAGTATTTTTTTCATATCAAGCTACTAGATAGAACACATTTCATGGCGTTTGAAAAATGTCATGGAAACTTTTCTATGACGTTTTTCAAACGCCACAATGCACGTCACAGATCGATGAGTCGAGAAAAGTCGTTGGTCGTATTACAAAACCACCTAATTGTTTGGGGATGTTGGCCCTTTTGTTGCAACAACTCTCAAATCTGTTATATTATTTTTGTTTTGGCAAATTGGAATGATTTTTGGTTGGCTCGGCTCGTCGATAGCTCTACTCATCACTTCATGAGTCACTTTGTGAAATTGGAATTCACCAAAGTCCAGTTTTAGGGTCAGACCTAGGCTTACTCACGTTAGCGAGAAAAGTGTGTTGTTGTATCGCATTCAAGTTCAAATCCTTCTTTTCATAGCTCAGATATAAATTCAGTATTTAATTATCTTATCGTTTGTCAAAAGAGAGAGAAGAAAAAAAATCCTTAAGTTTTGGGCTACACATTGGCAAATTGGCCGGTTTACTTAGAGGGGCTGCTTCTAATAGCTTAGCCCAATTTAAATATGACCCAAATTAAGGAGCACTCCATGGCCAAGATCATAAAGCCGGGAGCACCACCATGGAAGGCCAGCCTTCCCTCAATTCCGGGCCTTAAAAAAGACTACCTTCAATAATTTTTTAAAAATAAATATTTCATAACCAAATCAAGTAATAAATATCATCGCTCAGGAGTAAAATTACATAATTACAAAAGCAATGGAAGTACAATACAAAATTTAGTCACATGATCGCATCCAACTAAACGGAGGAAACTTTTAAATGCACATGTGGGGTTTTTTTTTTTTTTTTTTTTTTTTTTTTTTCTCACCCTCCCGTGAAAAGGAAAGTAATTTTATGATAATTGTTTTCCCTTGAGGTATATTCATTTTATTATATCAAAACTCATGTTGAAAATAAAAAATTATTACTGCACTTCATTTTTTTTTTAATATATGGTTATGAACCATGAATGCTTCAACCATGTGATTTTATTTTTGTTGAAGAACAAAACTAAGGAGATAAGGCCATTTAGTATTACGGTCTAGTGATATTTCTTTTCATTTGTAAGTGAGGTTTTAGGTTCTCATCAAAAGAGAATTTGAACCACATTACTGCAAGTTCATTGTGAGGCTCAACCCACTTCCCCACCTCCTTAGACCATCTCCAACTTATAGGGTAAAGCTTAAAATATAAGCTTTAAACCCCCCTCCCAAACCATCTCCAACCATTAGGCTAAAATAAGTCATGGGGAGAAAATATATATTCAGGCTAAATTTTCTCCAGAAATTAAGTCTGGCTTAGATTATTATGCACCCACCAAACTGCCTTTTTTTTTTACTTATAATTAATGAATGTGATCAAATGAAATGAAACCTAACGATAAACAAAAATCTTTAAAGGCTCAAAATTAAATCTAACGTTTAAAATAATCTGTTAAAATTATCTAAATCAAATTTCACTTAAATTGTATAAATAACTATGTATTTGTGTGATTTTTAATCACTTATCGGAATTTAAATATTTTTAGATGAAAATGTTTATAAAAATAAATTAGGCTAAAATAATTATTTAATAATCTCGGGCTAAAATTTTAGGGTAAATTACACAGAACCCCCTCAACTATTGGGTCATTAACAGTTTCATACCTCGTCAAAAAAAAGTTTCAATGTCATACCTTATCTTCGAATTTGTTTCAATTTCATACCTCCCGTCACTTGTCTGTCAAATTTTCTGTTAAATGCTGACGTGGCACATTTTATATTAAAAAATTAATAAAATATTATAAAAACTTAAAAAAATATTTTAAATGTTAATTAAATATTTTTTTTTCTCTCTCACTTCTTCTTCTTCTTCCGCCGAACTGGGTTTTTTTTTTTTTTTTTTTTTTTTTTTTCTGTGCTCTTTTCTTCTTCCTGCCCACAAAGAAAAAGAAAAAAAAAACAAACAAAGTATTTCGGCCCTGCCGAGAAGGAGAAGGAGAAGGAGAGGAGAAGAAGAAGAAGAAGAGGAGGAGAAGAAGAGGAGGAGAGAAGAGCAAGAAAAAAAAAAGGTTCGGCCCTGCCCAGAAAGAGAAGCAGAAGAAGGAGAAAGAGAAGAAGAAGGAGAAGAAGAGAGAGAAGGAGAAGAAGAAGAGAGAGGAAGAAAGAAAAAAAAAAAAAAAAAGGGGGGGGGGGGGTTCGGCCCTGCCCAGAAAGAGAAAGAGAAGAAGGAGAAAGAGAAGAAGAAGAAGAAGAAGAAGAAGAAGAAGGAGAAAGAGAAGAAGAAGAAGGAGAAAGAGAAGAAGAAGGAGGAAGAAAGAAAAAAAAAAAAAAAAAAAAAAAAAAAAGGGGGGGGGGGGGTGTTCGGCCCTGCCCAGAAAGAGAAGGAGAAGAAGGAGAAAGAGAAGAAGAAGAAGAAGAAGAAAGAGAAGGAGAAGGAGAAGAAGAAGAGAGAGGAAGAAAGAAAAAAAAAAAAGGAAAAAAAAAAAGGGGGGGGGGGGGGGGGTTCGGCCCTGCCCAGAAGGAGAAGAAAAAGAAGAAGAAGAAGAAGAGAAGAGAAGGAGAAGAAGAAGAGAGAGGAAGAAAGAAAAAAAAAAAAAGTAGGGGTTCGGCCCTGCCCAGAAAGAGAAGAAGAAGAAGAAGAGAAGAAGAGAAGAAGAAGAAGAAGAAGAAAGAGAAAAAAAAAAAGAAAAAAAAAAGGGTTTCGGCGCCCAGAAGGAGAAGGAGAAGAAGAAGGAGAAGAGAGAGGAAGAGAGAGAGAAAAAAAAAAAGGGGTTTCGGCGCCCAGAAGAAGAAGAAGAAGAAGGAGAAAGAGAAGAAGAAGAAGAGAGAGGAAGAGAGAGAAGAAGAAGAAGAAAAAAAAAAAAAAAAAAGGGAGTAGGAGAGAGAAGAAAAAAAATATTTTTTAATATTTTATTAATTTTTTAATATAAAATGGGTCCCGACACTTGCCACATCAGCATTTTAACGGAGGAACTGACGGAATGTATGAAATTGAAACAAATTCGAAGATAAGGTATGACATTGAAAATTTTTAAAGACGAGTTATGAAAATGTTCAGACCCAATAGTTGAGGTAATTCTGTGTAATTTACCCAAAATTTTAAGTCATAATCATTGGTGGAGAAAAACAGTTTTTGAGTTATGGCTTGAAATTTTCTGGCTTAAATTTTTAAGCTTAATCACGAAGGGTTTTTTTTAATTTTTTTCCCCAAATAATCCCCAAGGGTTAGAGATAGTCTTAGTGTAGATAATATCATTTATTCAAAATAATATTGTGAAGCAAATTCTCACCCTCATATTACCATACCATCTGACACACCCCGACTCAGAATGTCCACTAAGACTCCGAATCGAGCTATGTTGGCCGACACCTGGAAGGTGACAAAGCCATAAAGTGTAGTTGTGTGGAAGATGTGAATAAATTTAAACCTAAAAGTGCCTAAATATAAGAGTGCGCTAGTGAGCGGGATTGAACCCATTTCACACGTGACGTCAGAGCATAAGTAAAGTACAGTAAAATAGGGTGAGAATTATACCATCAGAGGTATTCATCAGCACCAAGATTTGCCAATATTCCTCGTTGGCACAAAAGCTTTGCTACTAGAACCTGGATGGGTGAAAAGCAGAAGGGTGAGTGGGCTTTTGTTTTTCTATATATATATATATATATATATATACGTTTCCCAGAAACTGTTTAAATAAAATTTCATTAAAATGCCATGTCACCTTTGCTTTACATATTAGCATATGCATTAGTATAACTGTTTTAAATAAAATTTCATTAAAATGCCATGTCACATTTGCTTTACATATTAGCATATGCATTAGTATAGCATTGCATAATATTGCACGACACTGCGGAGGCCAGGTAAGTTCAGGCGAGTACATATTGATGGTATGGTTGCATGGTAGTTGGTATGAGTTGATGCACGTAGAGCTCATTGTCCTGCACCCCGGTGTTAGTGCTCCTGCTTGAGGCCAGGGCACTGTCCTTCACGTGATGTTCACCTTCCACACCGCACGCTCACCTTGGATCCAAGTTTGGTGCCATCCCTGTCGTACAGACCACAATAGGTGGTTCCGACTCGTAGGTGACTCGCGATTATTCCCACAGCCTTCACGTGATCGTAGCACTTGAGCGTACATATTTACACCCAGCCCTGTCATACAGACCACAATAGGTGGTTCCGACTCTTGTGCTAGCATATATTGATGAGCTATAGGTCCAGTTGTACAGGTCACATTAGATGACTCCGACTAACATATTATTTTATATTGATTTCACCTGGCTTACATCTTTTAGTGCTAAAACGTTATGACATGACATACTTCAGTTGTTAGTGGCTTTGTGCATTGGCATTCGTGTGTATATACATAGTATTATTTTCTGAAAATTATACGGGTTTTACAGTAAGGGGTTATTACTTTCAAAAAAGAGAAATGTGGGATCATGTAAGCCTTATATGTATATTCCCATCTCTACTTAACACAAGGCCTTTTGGGAGCTCACTGGCTTTGGATTCCATCGAAACTTCGAAGTTAAGCGAGTTCGCGTGAGAGCAATCCCATGATAGGTGACCCACTGGGAAGTTCTTGTGTGAGTTCCTAGAAACAAAACTGTGAGGGCGTGGCCGAGGCCCAAAGCGGATAATATCGTGCTACGATGGAGTCGAGCCCGCGATGTGGTGGGGGCCCGAGCCGGGATGTGACACCATCCTCTTCCATTCCCCATCACACTTTTCTTTTTGTCTTTTTTTTTTTTACATAAAAAATTCAAAAAAATATATTAACGTGACTTAATTGTAATCGTTTAAATACGAGGAAATCCTACTATAAGGCGAAGGTAAGTTTAGGGTACCCGAAGTTCTTGAATTGTGTAGGGTACCAAGTACCAACCCGAGGATCATGCATGCAACTAATAAAAGGATCTGGCGAAGACTTTATAGCATGTCCCATCAAACACCCAACCCCATAATAAGGTTTTAATAATAATAATAAAAATGTGCAAGTAACTGGACATAGCTTCTCTACGAATCTCATCGTCCAGAGCTCAATGACCAAGTAATTTGACTCATTCAAATTGATTCTGACGATTTTCACTAACTCATTATATTGGCACATTGCACACGAATTACGAACATGAATTTCCTAGTTTTTGTACTTTGAATACTAAGGTCCGAAAATGGTCCAAATTCCTAATAACCTTGCTAGCTCTAATTTTCATACTTCAACGTAAACAATAATTCGAACTTTCTCTTTTTTAAGTCACACAATAAAGATTAATTTTGCCACAAATCAACCAATTCTAAAATTATTTATACATCTAACAATTATTTTTACGGTTAAACGATTTTTAATTTAATAAATTATTTATAAAGTTGATCATTAAAAGGCAAATAAAAAACATACTATTTCAATTATCATAGGACTTTGCAAGATGAGAAAAACAAATGAGAACACAAAATCAGAAGGTTTTTTTTTGGTAAATAAAATTTATTGAAAAAAAAAAAAAAGAAGGTTGGATTGAAAATGATCAGTAGCATTTAATGTTGTAGACACAAAATCGTTTCTCAATTTTTTATCCTGAATTGTTGTCAGACATTATGGTCCGTTCAATTCCTTACCAAATAAAGTTGTTGACCTAATTTAGAAACATTGGACCACCACGTTCCGGGGGTTTACTTTTCTTTTATGATAATATAATACACATCTCTTCACGCGGGAAGGTAGATATTTCATTCATTGCTAATAGCGTATTTTCATCGAATACAAATATAATTAAAATTGATTAATTTCTTAATATTTATTTTCTACTAAAAAACTTCTTAATATTTATTTTTTATCATTCTTAGAAGAAATCATTTGAATTATAGATTGTTTAGTCATTTAAAATATTTAATAAATAAACGGTTCACCATGAATATGCTAATTGGTGCTCATCCCGTTGTTTTATACTATATATTTAGATGATTAACAATCTCGATTCAAATAAATTTGTGTAAATTGATCTTCAAATAGAGATTAAAAAACTGAACGGTTTTAAAATTTATATGACAAAAATATTTTATTTCAAAGTGATCAAATATGTGCATTGTTACATGAGGATACGGTTTTCTGATAGTGAAAGTTATGGCTTGCCCATTTAAACTGTTCGGTTATCTCCAACCGAAGGTTGGCCAGAGGACTCGTTTTAGCCCTCTGACCCTCCAAGAAATTAATATTTTAATGAACAGTGCAAGGCCATATTTCTCACCATCTCCAACCGAGGGCCAAAGGGCTATAGGCCAAACATAATTTATTGTTTAAAAACTACAACTTAAATTCAAATCCAACGGCTAAGTGACGTCAGCTAGCCGTTGGATTTGAATTTTTTGGGGCTATAAATAGGGTAGATATTGGGCTATAATTCACACACTTTTGAATTCAATCTCTTTCAATTCAAGTTTGCAATGAATTCCAACTTTGGATCCTGTTCGGATTCCAACTGGGGGTCCTCATCCAAATCCAAATTGGAAGAAAAATGGGCGCATATGAGACAAGAAGATAAGGAGTCTGATGAAGAAGATGAAGCATGGCGCAACACACAATATGTGGCAGCCATAGCTGTGGCCATGGTGTGTCAACCAACTGAAGAACAACCTCAATGAGGTGGCTTTGTTGCTGGTTGTTCTTACAAACCACGAAATAGAGCGATGACGCATGCCAATCTGTTGAACAATTACTTCAACCTCAACTCGGTGTACACAGAAGAGGATTTCAGATGTCGGTTCTGGATAAGGCGTCATGTCTTCGAGCGTTTACTTCGTAATGTCTAGCAGGTCAATCCATACTTTCAACTGAAGCGAGACAGAGCAGGCTGCCCTGGTTTCTCACCTCATCAGAAGGTTACTGTTGCACACCGAATGATGACATATGGCTCCCCGGCTGATTCAATGGATGAAACCCATGGTATGTCTGAATCTACATGCCTTGATACTCTTGCTGAATTATGTGACACAATTGTTCAGCTTTACAAAGACGAGTACCTCCGCGAGCCAAATCAAGAAGATCTGGATCAGCTCCTTCTCAAAGTTGAAGACCATGGGTTTTCGGGCATGATAGGGTTATTAGATTGCATGCATTGGGATTGGAAGAACTGTCTCACTGGATGGTAATGAGGCTTCAGCGGAAGGTCCAGAAAGCCTATTAGAGGCGGTTGCCTCATATGACATATGGATTTGACATGTTTTCTTTGGAGTCACTGGATCCCAAAATGACATTACAGTTTTTGCGCGTTCACCCATCTTCAATAGCGTGACGGAAGGTAAATCACCTCAACTTGACTACTACATCAATAGCCGTCAGTACAATATGAGGTATTACTTGGCAGATGGCATCTATCCAAAGTGGGAAACACTTGTCTAAGAAATTCCAATCCTTGCAAATGATGCCGAAAAAGTTGTTTATCTTACACTAAGAGGCATACCGAAAAGATGTTGAGAGAGCTTTTGGTATTCTACAAGCACAGTGGAACATCATCAGCGAACCGGCAAGATGGTGGAGCCGATAAAATTTGGACTCCATCATGATGTCTTACATCATATTACACAACATGATTGTGGAGGATGAGCAAGATGGGTATATTGATGGAGAGTCCGATGATGACCAAGACGATCCAAATAAGTCAAGAAGGGCTCGTGCAAAAATATATGATGGGCCTAATTTGCCTTTCAATTCAAGAACTGGTAGTATCTCTTTAAATCCTGTGCCATAAACAAGTACCTACAACAGGATCTTGTTGCACATCTTTGGGCCAAAAGAAGCATGAAGTAGATGTTTAAGTTTTATGTTGTTAAATGTTTTTATAAATGTTGTTTAATTTCATGTCGTTAAATGTTTTATTTTAATGTTGTTTAATGTTATTTAATGTTGTTTAATGTTTAATGGTTTATGAAGTTATAGGGAAAAAAACAAAGAATATTTACAATTTTTTAAACAAATTTTGTAAAAAAAAAACTGTATAAAAAAAAAATATAACGGCTAGCTGGTGTCAGCTAGCTAGCCGTTGCAATTTGAATTATGGCCCGACCTGAGGCTGGCTGGCTAGCTCATTTGGGTCGGTCGGTTGGCCATTTGGCCATTTTTTGTCCAGTGGGACCCACGAGACCTTTGACCTGGCCCTCGGTTGGAGATGGTTTTCAGGCTATTTTCAGCTTTATGGCCCTCTAGACCATTCGGTTGGAGATGGTCTTAGGTGGGGAGTGTGTGAAGAAGTTACATCAACTCATAAAAGTAAACTTCGAGTGAGCAGTGCACTGTCGGTAGATAATGCATTCTTCTTCGATTTAAAGCTTTCATTGTAGACTTCAAATTTTTTATACTTAATAAGAAAAATACACTATGTGAGGGTAAAACAATGAAATTTTTGAAATGTCCATAACAGTTTCCTTTTTAAATCTTGTTATAATCCATAATTATTTCAACCATATGATTTTATTTTTCTTCAAGAACAAAAATAAGAAAATAAGACGAAGAAGATGTAACGCAAATGTTACGGTTCAGACCATCGTCAAACATACGAGAAAAACTTGTATGGGGCTTGGCTTGCCACTATACTTTTGCTGAGTGACACTACAATCCAATTAAAACTCGCCACGTGGCAACTATTAAATATAATATTTTATCATTCTTTTATAATAATTCTCATAATTATTTTTCCTACTAATTAATATACATCATATGATCAATCTAATTGTTCATTTTTTTTCTTCTTCTCTTTTCTGTCCTTTTTCTTCCTAAAATTTCCCTATCATCTTCTTCCCCAACTGTTTCTCCTCTCTCTAAATACAAACATGCAGACCCGAATCAAATATCCTCAAAGTATGATGACACAATATGCCCTTAGCTTTAAACATTTTACAAGAGCAGGAAACGATATGGATTGAAGTATGAGAGATAAACTCAATTGTGTTTCCTCTTTTATGACATTTTTCTGTTGCTTATAGATAGTAACTCCTTCATTGCTAACTTCTTTTAATCTTAATGTCAAACGACTCATGTAGTCAATTTTAAAGAACTTGAATATTTTATTGATTGCTTTTCATTATAAAAGTGAAAACTCACGAGAAAAAATTGCAGTCAGATTCAAATTCGACATAATTAGTGAAACTTGAAACAAAAATTTACATGCACTACTACAAAATTATCTATTGCTGGCGGTCCAAAAATCGACAAGAAACATATATTATTGTTGAATATTATGCAAAATCCGACAGGAAATGGATGCAGTGGCGGATATAATAAGCGACAGATTTGCCAGCGTCAGGAAATGAATTTTTCAATAGAAAATACTCTAAAACCGACAGAAATTGTGTCGGATATAACCGACAGAGAATTCTTTGTCGGATAAAACCGACAGAAAATACAAAAACCGACAGCACTGGTGTCGGATAAAACCAACAAAAAATTTATAAATAATAACAAATAAAAACATTCCTGTTGGATAAAACCGACAGAAAATATATTAATAATAAAAATAAATAAATAACTTTCTGAATTATTCCTCTTGTTCCTTCTTCTCCAACGACCTTTTCCTTCCTCTTCCGTATTCTCACCCACCTTTCCCTTTCCAATTCATTCTTCCACATTCTGTAAATATCCACCCACGCACACACAAAAAGAAGAGAGAAAAACACAGAAGCAGTGGCCACCAACAGAGCCTCTCGTTTTTCTTCACTCTTCTGCAATTTTGGAACGAAATTGCACAAAGAATGATAGAACGACCCTTAAATCAAGCAATGTATCACATCGATGACCAAATTTTCTACCTATTCCTAAACATTCCAACTTCAATGTTACGGGTTTGGGATCAAATACGCAACTTCTGTTTACCAATGATACGAAACAAACCACACAATGTGCAACCAGAGAAAATTAAATTACCTTTTTTAAGACCAGAACATCTTCACCTTTGAAAACAACAGGGACATCAACTTTTAGCTCAGAGCCCTCATCCGCCCAAACAAACACCGAATTCAGAATCTTCCCACTCTCATGGTCCTTGTGAATCTACACAATCAAACAGCCCAAAATTCAAATCACTCATAAATTTTCAATCTTTATGATAGGAGTTCTACCGACATGAGAATGGCCTAATCCTATCTGAAAATTCAAAAATTAGGACGAAATTGGTAAGGAGGAGGCGAAGATCTGCAGGATTCGGGGAAATGGGAACCCTAAAAATAACTGAGGCTCACAAAAATCTGTTAGCAAAAAAAAAACGGTGCAAGGAAGAGATGGAGAGAAGCAAAGGGGGAAGGAAATGAGAAGAGGAAAAAAGGGAAAGAGATCCATACCTTTGGGGTCCCTTGCCGTGGCCGGGAAGTGGTTGGAATCTTGCTTGAACCCACGGGGTTCGCCGGGTCTAGGTTCTCGGTTTCGCCGAGCTTCACAGAGACGAATGAGAGGGAGAGAAGGTCCACGATGGTGGTGGTGGTGGTGCTGAGTCGTCGTTGCCGGGGTGTTTGGTTGAGTGTGTGGGTGTGGATCGCCGGGAAAGGAAGGAGAGTGAGACGGAAATGAGGAGAGGAAAAAATGGGGAAGGAAAAGGGAAGGATCCGGAAGGGGGAAGTGAGAAGGGGAGGGGTTTTATTTTGGAAAATTTTTATTACTGTCAGTTATATAAACCGACAAAATTTTTTCATTCCTGTCGATTTTAACCGACAGAAACATTTTTTAAAATATAAACCGACAGAAAAAAAAAGCCGGCAAAAATCCCCCAAAATCCCCACCCAAAATTTTAAATTCCCCTCCAAAATTTTGTTACGATTTTAAAAAATAAAATAATAATTGTTTGGTTTAACAAATACCCATGTAAAATATGCAATAAAGAAACAAAAAGATAATTGTACAATGAAAATGTCATCATAGAAACTAAATATTGTTTGGTTTAATGAATAAATAAATAATATGTATTTAAATAGAATACGTTTTTAAAAATTAAATAAATAATTGTTTGCAATTATTTAAATAGCATACATAAAAAATAAAAAAAATAAACATTCAGAGATTAGGTAACAGAACAAAAAATTTCGATGGTTATAACAAAAAATCACCATTTAACGGTTATTTTAGCTTCAGATTTTAATGATTTTTTTATAGCTACACTCCTCGACCCTATAAGAATGCATGGAATGAATTTGATCTTCAATTTAAAATATTTACACTAGTGGATACCAAAAAATCTTATTTTATACTTAATGGAAGTATAATATTAACTCTAAATGTTTGTTTAATCTACCGTTTTGACACAATATGCATTCTACGAAACTTTTTTCAACGATCCAACCGTTAAACTTATTTGTTAACACTCCGAGATTGCATACGCAAAAAATTGTAAAAAACAAACATTCAGAGATTACGTAACGGAACAAAAGTTTTCGACGGTTACAAACAAAAAATCACAATTTAATGGTTATTTTAGCTCCGATTTTAATGATTTTTGACAGTTACACTCATCGACCCTATAAGAATATAATGAATGAATTCGATCTTCAATTTAAAATATTTACACTAGTGGATACCATAAAATCTTATTTTATACTTAATGGAAGTATAATATTAAGTGTTTGTTTAATCTACCGTTTTGACGCGATATGCATTCTACGAAACTTTTTTCAACGATCTAACCATTAAACTTATTTGTTAACACTCTGAGATTGCATACGCAAAAAATCTTAAAAAACAAAGATTTCGAGATTACGTAACGGAACAAAAAATTCGACGGTTATAAACAAAAAATCACAATTTAACGGTTATTTTAGCTCCGATTTTAATGATTTTTTATAGCTACACTCCTCGACCCTATAAAAATGCACGGATTGAATTTGATCTTCAATTTAAAATATTTACACTAGTGGATACCACAAAATCTTATTTTATACTTAATGGAAGTATAATATTAACTTTAAGTGTTTGTTTAATCTACTGTTTTGACACGATATGCATTCTACGAAACCTTTTTCAACGATCCAACTGTCAAACTTATTTGTTAACACTCCGAGATTGCATACGCAAAAAATCTTAAAAAACAAAGATTCAGAGATTATGTAACGGAAAAAAAAATTTCGACGGTTATAAACAAAAATTCACAATTTAACGGTTATTTTAGCTCCGATTTTAATGATTTTTTACAGCTACACTCATCGACCCTATAAGAGTGTAATGAATAAATTTGATCTTCAATTTAAAATATTTACACTAGTGGATACCACAAAATCTTATTTTATACTTGACGGGGATGTATACACTCCGAAACGCATACGTAAAAAATCACAAAAAACAAACATTCAGATATAGGTAACAGAACAAAAGCAAGCGACTGAACTATCCTCACATGTTGTGCACATGCTTTCATTTAAGAGAAGTTTGGATGAAATGAATGAAAACTAACAGCAAGGGGGACATTGGCCAAAAATTTAATTTGAGTACTTAATTTTCCAATTAAAAAGTTTAGGGGTTTGACAAAAAGAAAAAAAGAAAAAAAAAGAGTTTAGAGAGGAAATAGAAAGTTGAGTAAAAATTCAAGGAAAAATTGGCATTTTACTCCAAAATCAAATGCATGTGGGTTATAACAATTCCTTAAGTATCTGATCATTTTCGTTGGTCTTTATTTGTTTCCTAAGAAAATTTATTATTTTAATGAAAGTTTAAATGGAGAGATTTGAAGTTCACAGAAATGTTGTATTGGTCACACGATGATCAAGGAATCCATCACAAATGGTGAATAAATAAATGTGCTTTTAATGTTTTAATATCAATCTTTAATATTAAATTCAAAGATTGGATGATTTTATGAAATTCGACATGTCATTGGAGAGATTTTAAAATAATAAAATTTTCATTTTTGTCGGTTGTAACCGTCACCATTAACTTAAAAACCGTCAGAATCTGTCAAAAATATTTTTAAAAAGGATTCAAAAAACCGACAGGATTTTTTGTATATCTGCCAGTAAATATCCTCCAGGAATATATAACCGACATGATTTTTCTAATATCCGCCTAACCGACAGGATTTTTTGTATATCCGCCAGTAAATATCCGAAATATATAACCGACAAGATTTTTCTAATATCCGCCAGTAATGAAATGATTTGTCGGATATAATTTATCTGACAAGATTTTCTAATATCCGTCACCATCATCCGCCACCTAAAGCTAATATTGTAGTAGTTATGAGATAAATCAAAAGACGGATGAGAGTAGGAAACCGATGCTCACACCAGATTTTGGAACGTGGATAAGGGCAGGCCAAACAAGGATCAAACAAAGAAAGAAGCGGGAGAGAGAGAAGAAACTGAAGACTCACGGCAAAACATAAACTCTTTAGATTGATCCTGCTATATTTGGGGTGCAGAACATTTTTGGGCAACATAACTTTCTTAAAAAAAAATTGTGAAGAAAAAAAAAAAGGAAAAAAGAAGAAAAATTGAATCATTAGATTGGTCTTATGGTGTATATTAATTGGTAGAAAAAATAATTATGAGAAATTTACATATAAAAGAATGATAAAAGATTGGGTAAATTACACAAAACTACCTCAACCATTGGGGTCACGACTGTTTCATATCTCATCTTTTTAAATTGACAATGTCATACCGCATCTTACGAATTTGTGACAATGTCATACCTCCGTTAATTTTTCTGTTAAGTGCTGACGTGGCAAGAGACGGGGACCACTCACTAATCCAGCTGGATTAAAAAATAATTAAATATATTTTTAATAATTAAATATTAAAAATTTTAAAAAATTAAGAATTAAAAAACAAAAAAATAAATCTTCTCTTTTCTTCTTCTTCTCCTGGGCCGAAACTGGTTTGTCACCTTTTTTTTTTTTTTTTTTTTTGTTCTCCTTCTTCTTCTTGGGCCGAAACTGAGTTTGAATTATTTATTTATTTATTTTTTGTTTCTGGGTTGCAGGTAGAGGGAAAAGGGGACGAAGATGAAGATGGGGAAGAGAGAGATGGTTCTTCTTCTTGGGCCGAAATTGGGTTCGAATTTTTTTTTTTTTTTTCTCCTTCTTCTGCAGGAGGGGGGGTTTAATTTTTTCTTCCTTCTTCCTTCTTCCTTCTTCCTTCTTCCTTCTTCTGGGTTGCAGTTTGGGTTTTTTTTTTTTTCCTCCTCCTCTTCTTCCTCTTCTCCTCCTTCTTCTTCTTCTTGTTCCGCGGGCGGGGGGCTCCTCCTTCTCCTTCTTCTTCTTCTTCTTCCTTCTTCTGGATTTTTTTTTTCTAGGTTGCAGTTTCCAGTTTTTTTTTCTTCCTCCTCCTTCTCTTTCTTCGGTTCTTCCTCCTTCTCCGGGGGAGGGGTGGGGTTGGGTTTTCAAATTTTTTATTTATTTATTTATTTTTGTGTTGAAGATTAAGCAGGAAGATGAAGATGTGAAGAGAGAGAGGGGGAGGCGCGGGGGGGGGGGGGGGGGGTGGAAGGGACGACTAAGTTATTTTTTTTTTAATAACTTTTATTTATTATTTTAATATTTAAAAAATATTAAATTTTTTCTTTTAGTTTTTAATAATATTTTATTAATTTTTAATAGAAAGTAGGCTTCGAATCAAGCTACGTCAGCACTTAACAGAAAAATTGATGGAGGTATGACATTGTCACAAATTCGTAAGATGTGGTATGACATCGTCGATTTAAAAAGATGAGGTATGAAACTGTCGTGATCCCAATAGTTGAGGTAGTTTTTTGTAATTTACCCTCAAAGATTATATGCAAGACTTGTCACGTAAAGAGTTTTAAGTAGATTGTAGTGCTACTCAGCATCCAATGGCAAACCAAGCCCCACACAGGATGATCAGGTTTTTCTCCAACCATACAAGATGATCAGGTTTTTCTCCAACTGGGCTTGGTTTTTAGTATGTGTGCCCATCCAGTATTATCTTGTACAGGTTTCTGGTGGTTTATCCCCCGCCCACCGCCCATTTATGACCAAACTTAATGCCCTTTAGAAGTTCACCAAAAATGTATTTTCCCTTTCGTTTCTTATTTTATTATAATGTTGAAAATTCGTATAAATATCAAAGATGTATTTTGAATCAGATTTAAGAGGTTTTCAATTCAAAGAGACTTCAGCCAAGGTTTTAAAAGACACTAGGCGCTAGTCAAGTGGTGGGCTGGGGCCTAGGCGTACTTGATGGATTTAAGTAAATTTATTATATATCGTATAAAAAAGTGTCTATTTATACTTACAAACATGCATAATTGTATTGGGAGATACAAATTACAAAATAAAATGACATATACATTAAAGTATCATAACATACTAAAAATATTGAGAACAAACATATAACGAGTGTTCATTCAAATATTCATCAAGTCTTTTTTTTTTTATTTTTTTTCAATTTATTGACAAAAATAAAATTCAAAATGAAAGTTATCGATTTTTTGTCTACGTGAAAGTTGCCACCTAGGCAGGTGTCTAGGCGAGTCTAGGTAGGCTAAGGCCATCTCTAACCGAAGGAGGGCCAGATGGCTTGTTTTAGCCCTATAGTCCTCCAAGAAATTAATATTTTAATGAACAGTGTCAGGCCATATTTCATATCATCTCTAACCTGGGGCTAGGGGCCAAAGGGCCATGCCATAGCACTGGGACAAAAAATCATTTTCAACTGAATGGGCCAAAGGGCCACAGTATGAAATGTGAAGAATTTAAATAAAATGAGGTAAAATAGTATGAATGGTGATAAGTAAATGAGAAATGGTGTAGGAAAAAAAAATTAGATTTAAAAAAAAAAAAATTGTCCAGAAAAAAAAGGTAGGCTGGGCAAAAAAAAAAAAGAAAGTGGGTTGGCTCATTGGGCTAGCTGGCTGGCTGGCTGGAGATGGCCAACCCGCTGGCCTGATTGGCTGGTTTAGGCCTGGTGAGGCCCGCAAGCCCTTTGGCCTATCCATCGGTTGGAGACGGTTTTCGTATCATTTTGGGCTATTTTCGGCCTTATGGTCCTCTGGCCGGATTAGTTGGAGATGGCCTAAGAGGGCACCTACCATTAGGAGGAAGCCTAAAGAGGTCTAGGCGCCCCTTTTTAATTTTCAAACGCTTTGAAATTAATCGGGACGACGACCAGCCGTCTAACACCTAAACGGAGATTTTTAGAACAATGACTTCAGCATAACATACAAGGAAAACTTGATCAAACTATGCTGCCACGAGACAAACCCAAAAGAACTCAAGGATGATAAAAAAGTCAAACGCTCTGATAATGAACTAATATGGAACCATTTCGTATCCATACCAACGTGAAATTTATATTCAACACCGTTAGAGAAGCTACTGGAAAAGTGAAGTAGACATGTGAGGAACCAGTACACATGAACACAAAATTAAAATAATTATCAAGAGAGATTCACAAATAACCTCACTAGAGAAGCACTTATGAACGAAAATTCCAAAAGAATTAACAATTCCAGTAACACATGAAAGGAAACACAAGTGGTCCTTGAAATTGGCCATTACCATCAAAATGGTCCGTGAAATTGAAAATCAATCAATGTAGTCCCTAAAAATAGGTGTTGCAAATCAATGTGGTCATTCGTCACAATTCTGTTAAAAATTATGTGAAGTGCTGGTATGACACATAAATGGGTCCTAGAAGTTTTTTTTTTTTTTCTCACAAATGGTCATTGAAATTGACTTGCGACATCAAAATGGTCCCTAAAATTGACATGTGATATCAAAATGGCCCCTAAAATTGAAAATCGATCAATGTAGTCCCGCAAGTAAGTGTCCCAATTCAATGTGGTCATTCCATCACAATTTTGTCAAAAAATCTGTTATGCGCACACATAAATGGGTCACACAAGTCTAATTAAATTTAAAAAAATACAAATAGGTTTAATAATTTAATAGTTAATAAAAAGATGTCAACCTAAAAACCCAGTCCTGCAATTACCTCTTATTCCAATCCACATTCATTTACCCCATTCGCTATCTATTCTCTAAAAAAGAAAAATCTCGATACACCCATCTTTACACACTTCGACACCCTTCACCGAATTGAACCTGAATCAAGATCACCTTTGGTGACTACTTGGCCGATTGGCAACGACTTCTGGGATATAACCGTTAATATTTAGGCGATCAACATCCTCACAACCTTAATCTTGGAAAGCTTGTTCGGCTCTTCCCTGATGGTCTGGTGACTTAAAGAACGACGAGGTTTGCCTTGAGATAATGAGGTTATAACCGAGGTACGTCTATTGTTGGTTGAAAACTATTTTCAAACCCCCTCTTAGGCCTTGGTTAAGCCTTGTGCATTTGAGAATTTATGGAAGGGATCTCTATTCGGAGTAGGCCCTACTATAAGAAAAAAAAATCATTGTGCAAAAACGTATTTAGACAATTTTTTTTAATTAATTATTAAACCCACATCAACACATAACAAATTTTTTTTTTACAGAATTATGGCAGAATGATCATATTGATTTGCAACACCTATTTTCAAGGATTACATTAATCGATTTTCAATTTTAGGGACCATCTTGATGGTGTGGGTCAATTTCAGGGACTATTTGTGATAAAAACAGGTAAATCTTGTGGAGGCCCATTTATGTGCCATATCAGCACTTAACAAAAATTTTAACAAAATTATGACATAAAAACCACATTGATTTACGACATCTATTTTCAGGGACTACATTGATTGATTTTCAATTTTAAGGACCCTCTTAATGGGTATCGTCAATTTCAAAGACCATTTGTGATAAAAACCTTTTACAGAAAGAAAAACATCGAAGTGCAAGAGAGGGAAGGAGAAAGGAAGGGAGGTAGGTGGGAGGAAGGGAATGACGATGAGGTGATGAGGAGTGAGGAGAACTGAGAAGACGAAGAAGAAAGGCTAGGAGGAGGGGAGAGGACTGCCATCAGCCCCAAACCAGTGCAAGGGGCTGGCCACAGTTATATCTCTTCGTTTGTCATTTTTGCCAACAAAATATGTATGCATTGCGTGACAAATTATAAGATATGTATGCATTTTCTCTTTGTTGTTTACATGACACATTACAAGAAAATAAAGAAAAAGAGTCGTGTTAGTACCAGTCGCTTGTGATCGTGTCATGCAATGACAACCGTTGATCATGATGGGATCCACATAGATCAATGGTTGTTCCCCGATACACGCAACGACGGACACAAACATCTTCCTTGATAAAATTTGTTTTCTCTTGTAATGTTTCTAGATATTTAGTCGGTAGCATTGATTGACTTCAGGGATAACTGCAACTATCTGATTAGCAGGGCCGATCTAGAGTTTTGAGGTCCGGGACGATGCCACAAAACGTGCCCTTATTTTATATAAGCAAATTATTTGTTTTCACACGTAAGACATCGATAAAATTATACTTAGAAAAACACTTCACACTTAATAATTAAGAAACACGTAAAAACTAATTTATTTTGTATCATAAGAAGGAAACAAAAAAAACTCCGGGTTTACAAGTAGATAGATATGAGTTTTATTTTCGATCTGACCTTTTAAAGTGTTTTTGTATGAATCGTGAGATGTTTTTTTCTTATTTACTAACCTTGTCAATATGGGACTAAAAAAATAATGATGTTTTTGAGTATTTAGTTGATATGTATAAGTAATAAATGGGTACTAAATTAAGTTTTTTTATGACACGTCATATGATTTGTAAATTTGGTCAACACATTACTCTTTGTTGAAGATTAGACTTGAATTGGAACAAATGTTTTAAAAATAACAACCCACATAGCTACTAGCTACTAATTAAAAATAAATTAACAACCAAACAAAAATTCGTAAAAATTGAAAAGAAATTTGTGAAAATTAAAAAGTAAATAAGCACACATGGTGTTTTGAACCAAGACCTCCTCATTAATTTAAACAACAAAACCACTAGTTCTAGTTAAATTTCTTTGTCATTGAACCAAATTTTATAAATTTATACTCTTATGAAAACATGTATAAATATATCACCCTAATAATTTTGGTGCCCCCAATTATTTTGGACCCCGGACTGTCGCCCTACCCGCACTGAGCCTGGGCCGGCCCTGCTGATTAGTTGGATAATTTTAATGCAACACAGCGCCTGCATTTTAAATCGTAGGGATTTTTGGAGTTAGAGCATACCAGTTACCACCATGGAAGCAGTGAGAGAAGTGGAGGAAACTTTGTCTAAGCTGAAGCAAACATTCAAAGGTGGCAAAACCAGAAGCATTGCATGGAGGAAAAAACAACTCAATTCGATTCTCGAGCTCGTGAATGACAATGAAGAAAACATTTTCAGAGCACTCGATCAAGATCTTGGCAAGCACCCTGTTGAATCTTATCGGGACGAAGTAAGAAAATCTTTTCAAAGTTGTGTTACGATGGCACGGAGGTCTATTCTTTAATTGCCGAAATAATAAAACGTCGATATTAATTATTTTTGTCGATAAAACATAGTGACATGTTATTGATGTATTTGAGACACTAACCAAAAATATAGTTTTTCAAATTTCAATTACTGAAACGCTTAGTTATGTCATCGATATTTTATCCAAAAAAAAAAGGGTTTCTGTACAGTAATTGGATAATTCTGTTTTGCTGTTTGATTGTAGATTGGAGTTGTGAAAAAATCAATCAACCATACTCTGAGCAATCTGGAGAAATGGGTTGCTCCTAAAAAGGTAAGTCGAATTTAGCTAAAAATTTGAATAAGAAGGTGAGCAGAAGCATGTTCAAACACAAAGATATGAAGCACTGCTGATTTAGGTTTTGTTATTTCTGTCACCTATGTGAATTTCTGGCATCTGGGAAGGTGGGATTACCGTTGCCTATGTTCCCGACGTCTGGGTGGCTGCTGCCCGAACCCCTCGGCGTAGTTCTCGTATTTGCATCTTGGAACTTCCCAATATGTGAGTGCGGTTGCTTTGTCATGTCTGTTTACTTTTTACGATAACAATGGCAGTAGTATAAAATACTGTTCAAATGGATATGATTGTACATTTTGCATCTAAGCAGATCTTCTAAACTGCAAGTATTATATCTTCGTTAATTGTTAATTTTCGGCGTTTATGTAGCCTTGGCATTGGACCCTGTGATCGGAGCAATAGCTGCAGGGAATGCAGTTGTTCTAAAGCCTTCAGAGCAAGCGCCCGCGTGCTCTTCTTTTCTTGCCAACACCATCCCTCAATACATGGACAGTAAAGCGGTTAAAATTGTTGAGGGCGGAGCAGAAATCAGTGAACTACTCCTGCAGCAGAAGTGGGACAAGATATTCTTTACTGGTATAGATTTTCACAATCACCTCAGAATACAGAATTTCATTGACAATGAGCATACCTCGTTGTAAATATTAATTTGCCTTCCAAGATAAATCTTGCAGGAAGTCAGCAGGTCGGGCGTATTGTCATGTCTGCAGCTGCAAAGAATTTGACACCGGTTGCTCTTGAGCTGGGTGGAAAATGCCCGATTATCCTAGATTCCATCTCAAGTCCTTCGGATTTAAAGGTTTTTCGGAGCAACTGCAATTTAATGGCTGTGGAATAAAGTCTTAAACTATAGATTTACTCGTGTTGCTTTCATCGTGTTGGCCTGCAGGTGGCGATCCAAAGAATTGTAGGAGGGAAATGGGGACCTTGCAATGGACAGGCATGTATCGGAGTTGATTACATGGTCATTGAGGAAAAGTTTGCTCCCACTGGTTTGCTATGCATAAATCTTTTCTCTACGGTATGTGTAAGGACTAATGGTCTATTGTCTTCGAGATGATTTCATGTACAATTTGTTTGTAATTCAGATCGAATCGCTGAAGAAAACACTCAAGAGGTTTTATAGTGATAGCCCAAAAGATTCAAAATGCTTAGCCAGAGTCGTAAATAAGCGCCACTTTGAGAGGCTGCGCAATCTCTTCAAAGACCCTCCCGTTGCAGCTTCCATTGTACATGGTGGTTCACTTGATGAAGAAAACCTGTAAGTTCTCAATCCTTTTAGTAGGTCTCCCGCTTGTCGAATCTGGTGAGATAACTCAGAAGTAACTGTTATAGTATCAGTAGAAGTTTATTGACTCTGTTCATCGAACTTTTTGGGTTCATAGAGCCAACAATCTTGCTAGGTCCTCCACTCGATGCTGCAATCATGACCGAAGAAATCTTTGGCCCACTGCTTCCGATTATCACCGTGAGAAATTGATGCAGCCCTTGTGAGATTATTTGACTCCTCCAGAAATATTGTTCTGAAGAACTTCCGATTTGATTTGTGCAGGTGAAAAAGATTGAAGAAAGCATAGATTTCATAAATTCAAGGCCGAAACCTCTAGCCATCTATGCCTTCACTAAAGATGCAAACTTCAGGAGACGGGTTTTGTCCGAGACATCCTCAGGAACCGTGGTTTTCAATGACATCTTGATTCAAGTACTGCATTTTTCTATTCGTGCTTTTCTTTTCCGATTTGATTTTTCAAACGATAGAGGGGGCAAAAGTTATAACGTCATCACAAATATTTCTATGTGCAGTTTGTCTGTGAAGCTCTACCGTTCGGTGGTGTTGGTCAGAGTGGCTTTGGGAGGTACCATGGGAAGTATTCTTTCGATACTTTCAGCCATGAGAAAGCGGTTGTGCAAGCAAACTTCTTCATCGAATTTGGGTCTAGATATCCTCCATGGAATGACTTCAAAAACAATTTTATCAGATTCGCCTACAATCTCGAGTACCTCAATGTAGTTTTGCTCCTACTGGGACTGAAGAGGTAGAATTAACACCAAGTCATCTAAGTGAACTTCGCATTATATTTTCAGGTTCTGTTAGTAATATGTTATGTATTTCTGTTCGCATATCTTTACTCGAACTATGTTTCAATTCTGTCGAACAATCTGTTCTGTTTTCCTAATGAGTGCTTGACAATTTGTATTACTATGTTTTCGGCACTTTGTAATTTGATATTGAAACTATTTGCTGAGAAGTAGCTGGTAGCTGGATTGCAAATTTTTCAAAGCACAGCAAGACTAAAGCAAAAACACTGAAGAACTTCATAAAATTGAACTAACTCTTGTCATAATCCGAAAAGCACCTCTACGGCCACTTCTATTACAAAATTTCGAAAATGTAACTAGAGCAGGGAGCAAAACCGAATGGCTAGAACTTCGATTGTAACGTTTTTCTTACGATTAGTGTGAGCAATAGAACAGTACTAACTACTACCCTAAACCCTAAGATCCTGTCACACATACAAATTAATAATGTTCTCATCTTTGAATCGAAATCTCAAATTTCAAGGTGTTTTCATACTGAATGACTGATTATCAAGGCTTGTGTGTGAGGGATTACAAAATTCTACATGTCAAAAAAATTGTTTATCAAAATTATTACCCTATATATCTAGTCTGGAATTCTACAAAATTTGTTTATCATTAGGAAAATCCATCAGCACTTAATAGTGTGCACTTAAGTTTTTCAGAATACAAATTACAAAAAGGTTGGAATTCCTGGAACCCTAATATCAGAATTTTACAGATCTATATTCAGGTACCTTTTGAACTTTATAATTATTTTTTGATACCGAAAACTAAAAGTATATTAGAAACGAAAATCCGGCCTTCCTTTGACGTATGGCATCCAAGGAAGACTGCATCTCATCGTCAAGAGAAGCCAGCTCGTCAAAGCGCAGGCCATTTAGATCATGGCCCAACCTCTGCCTGTTAATTTTATACATTAATTAATACATGTATATTACTCTTATCCTGTAATATTCATATATATATTCCTCTCAGAAACAAGTTGATTTTTTTTTCTGGATTTCCCAATATAATAGATGTAATTACCTGATCTCTCTCCTCAACTTATTGTTGATCTCTTTCAACTTCCACAAGGTGTCTTTCATCGACTGCGCCCGCGGCCAAAGAACCAATTAATTAACCAGAAACAAAAACACTAAGAAACTTCCAAGATCTAAACAAATAAACAAATAAAAGTAGTGGAGAGAAGATATCCTTGATTACAATTAACCTCGTGGTGTGTCCTCCACCGATCGATCCCCATAGTTTTCTGATACTCATCATACATATTCTCGGTCCTATTACGTCAAAATTTAAGCAGAAATTGCAAAAGGAAGGGAGGAAATTAATTATAAAAAAAGATAAATTGAAAAAATAATAATAATAGGGTTTGATGAGAGAAGGACGCACGTAGTGGTAGGGCTGATATACTCGTGCATTTTATTAGTGTTGGAGAGCATGATGAGGGAGACCTTGGCATCACAGAGAACGGTGAGCTCCTAAGCCTTCTTGAAGATCCCATTTCTTCTCTTGGAGTAGGTCACCTGCCTGTAGGTCTGGTTTTCGATCAGCTTGATCTCAATCTTCCCGCTGTTGAATAGTAATCTTGTCTTGGTCCAAAACAATTGATCCGGCCCATGCACAAAGAAAGATCCATACACATGCTAGAGAGTTCTAGCAAAGTTCAAGTTGGTGGAATGCATGCATAAATATCTAATGCTTTTTGTAGAAAGATCTAGAATCTTGTAAAATTGTGTGGTTGTTAAGCATTAGCTAGAAAGTTCTAGCAATGCCAAAATTGGCAAACCTTGCCTATAAATAGGTGAGGTGCTAAGCTATGTGATGTAACAACCAGTGAGCAAGTAGTGAGAAGTGAGAAGAAGCAACAAAGATTCTAAGAGTGTTTGAGTGTTTCCTCTTGTACTAGTTTGTGAGTGAATAAAAATTTTGTGTAATACTTTGAGTGTTTTTTCTTTCTCTTGCCTAGCAATTCCGCTGCATTACGGGCACGTTTACTAATCCGTAATCAAATTGAGGGGAATTGAATTGAGGAGGAATTGGATTGAGGAGGAATTGAAATGAGGCGGAATCAGAATCATATTCCTGTTGAAGTTGTTTACTAAAACTGTCTAGAATCAGAATAGAATTCCATAAAACTGTTTACTAATTCAGCAGAATCGGAATGAAAACTAACGTGATTACTAAAATGCCCCTATTCTAAATAATCTATATTATATGCTAATTATTTTTATCTTTAATAAAAAAAAATTATTTTATTTTTAATTTCTGTGAGAAAGGCTTTTTAAGTTCTTTTAAATCCAATCTAATCCAGTCCTCTTCGTTCTCTGATCTGCACGCCTTCTCCTCACCCTCTCACTCACGCTCGACCGCGCCTACCCTCCCTGATACTCCGACCATTCTTTGCTCTCCCTCCCTACCTCACCATCAAGGATTCAAGGTAAGCCTTCTATGTAAATTTTTATTTTTGGTTGATTTGATTATGCTCTGCCCTGACTTCCCTATGCGGCTCTGCGTAATGATTCAAGCTAATACGTTGTTGAATTGTTGATCTTTCAAGTGTTTTAAGGATGCCCAATTGCAATCCTTATCCCCTAAATTCTAACGAGAGTCTGAATTTGCAGTCTTTGGAATTAGAATCGGTAGCCGAGCCCCAAATTGAAAGAGTTCGACATGGCAATGCATGGGGGGCAGAGAGGTGGCGACGGAGGAGCACAGAGCTATTGGAGAGGATGGCGGAGGACAACGAGAAGATGGAAGGGAGTGCTAAAGGTGAAGGGTGCTTTGGGAAGAAAAATTTGATTCAGGATGAAGCCTTCTCCCTGGAATCCAAATACTACCTCCGTGTAAGTAATCCAATTCCATCAATATCAAAAATTGAACTCCTGATTTTGCATGGGTCCCGCAACACTGTGCATTCCGGTTGAATTGGTAAACGGAAGAATAATCATGAATGGGGAATGACTCCCATTCCGCCATTTCCTTTCCCCATATGTAAACACGCCATACATTCTTCTTTGTGAGATAAACATCTCCAAAATAGTGAAGTCTTTTTTTAAGCCCCAACAAAGTGATATCAGAGCTATGGCTAGCAACACTATGGCAGCTTTTCAAGTACCAGTACTCGACAACAACAACTTCAATAATTGGAGTATCAAAATGAAGGCCCTTTTGGGAGCACATGATGTCTGGGAAGTCGTGGATCAAAGCTACACTGAGCCAGAAGATGAAGCTACTCTGTCCCAACCCCAGAATGAGAGTTTGAAAGATTCAAGAAAGAGTGACAAGAAGGCTCTCTACCTCATCTACCAAGCATTAGATGACAATGGCTTTAAGAAGGTCTCGAGTGCAACCATTGCCAAGCAAGCATGGGAGAAACTTCAAACCTCTTACAAAGGAGCCGAACAAGTAAAAAAGGTTCGTCTTCAAGTATTAAGAGGTGAGTTCGAATCTCTACAAATAAAAGGGTCTGAATCAATCTCCGATTATTTCTCAAGAGTCTTAGCCGTTTCTAATCAATTAAAAAGAAACGGTGAAAAATTAGAAGATGTTAGAATTATGGAGAAGATATTACGCTCGTTGGACCCCCAAATTTGAGCACATTGTCGTGACGATTGAAGAAACTAAAAACTTAGAAGAAATTAGTATAGTGCAATTAATGGGTTCGCTACAAACATAAGAAAAGGCAAGGGAATGATGAGCAGCTCCTCAAGACGCATGTTCAGCCAAAGAAGAAAGAAGAAAAATTTGACAACGAGAGAAGCCAATACGAAAGAAGTCATGGCCGAGGTCACGAACGTGGGCGTGAGCATGGACGTGGACGTGGACGTGGTTGGAACTTCAACAACCATAGCAAATACGAAAGAGGAGAAATCTTAACAAAAGGTCGTGGAAGAGGACGGTCAAACTTGAGGTATGAAAAATCTCAAGTTCAATGCTACAACTGTCAAAAATTTGGGCATTATGCTTAGGAATGTACAGCTCCAAGCAACAGACATGATGAGAAGGTCAATTATGTGAAAGAAGAGAAAGAAGATAATGCAATTGTGCTGCTAGCATGCAAGAACAATGATAGAGACCAAGACTATACATGGTACCTTGACACCGGCGTCAGCAACCACATGTGCGGAAGAAGAAGCATGTTCGCAGAGCTCAATGAATCAGTGAGTGGCAACGTTTCTTTTGGAGACGAATCCAAAATACCAGTAAAAGGAAAAGGTAACATCCTTATTCCCTTGAAAAATGGCGGTCATCAATTAATTTCAAATGTTTAATACGTGCCCAATATGAAAAGCAACATTTTGAGTTTGGGTCAACTCTTAGAAAAAGGTTATGATATTCACATGAAAAATTATAGCCTTTTTCTTAGATATGACAAAGGAAGATTAATTGCCAAGGTGAAAATGTCAAAGAATAAGATGTTTCCCATGAACATTCAAAACTATGTTACAAAATGTCTCAAGATATGTTACAAAGACATATCCTGGCTTTGGCATCTTCGTTTTGGACATCTTAACTTTGGGGATTCGAGTTATTATCTAAGAAGGAGATGGTGAGAGGCTTACCGTGCATCAGTCACCCTGATCAAGTTTGTGATGGATGTTTACTAGGGAAACAGTTCAGGAAAAGTTTTCCAAAGGAGTCGACCACAAGAGCCCAAAAGCCACTCGAGCTCATGCGGTCCAATAAAACCAAGCTCTTTAGGTAAAAATAATTATTTCCTTCTCTTCATTGATGATTTTTCAAGGAAAACCTGGGTGTATTTCTTGAAGCAAAAATCAGAGGTATTTGGAGCATTCAAGAAGTTCAAAGTCGCCGTAGAAAAAGAGAGTGGTTGCAAGATCAAAGCCATGAGATCTGATCGAGGAGGAGAATTCACTTCGAAGGAATTTCAAGAATTCTGTGAAGCTAATGGAATTTGTTGACCTTTGACAGTTCCAAGATCCCCTCAACAAAATGGTATGGTGAAAAGAAAAAATCGAACCATCCTCGACATGGCTCGAAGCATGCTCAAAAGTAAGAGATTGCCTAAGGAGGTGTGGGCAGAAGTTGTAGCATGTGCTGTCTACCTATCCAATCGGTCTCCAACAAGGAATGTGTGGGGAAAGACTCCGCAATAAGCATGGAGTGGAAGAAAACTAACTAGGTATTTCTCATCTAAGAGTTTTTGGAAGCATAGCCTATGTACATGTACCAAACGAGAGGAGAACCAAACTCGACGACAAAACTGAGAAGTTCATCTTCATCGGATATGATTCAAATTCAAAAGGCTATAAGCTGTATAATCCGAACAATGGGAAGACGGTGATCAGTCGAGACGTGACGTTCGATGAAGAAGAAGAATGAGATTTTGGCTCTCATGCAGGTGACCTCACCTTCTTTCCTTAATTTGAAGAAGAGAATGAACAAGGGATAATGAAGCAAGCAAGAGAGGTTCAATAAGAATCCATTACTCCACCTGCTTCACCAACATCAACCATTCATGGAACTTTATCAACATCAACATCGTCAAGTGAGAGTTCAAATGAAAGAGATATTCCACGCACAAGAAGTCTACGAAAACTCTATAAGGTATTTGAAAGACTTGATAATCCTGTGTTTTTCTGTCTCTTTGTTGATTGTGAACCAGTCGACTTCCAAGAAGCAGTGCAAGATACTAAGTGGAGGAAAACAATGGATGAAGAAATTGAAGCAATCCAGAAAAATGATACATGGGAACTCGTTATTCTTCCAAAAAGACACAAAGCTATCGGAGTCAAGTGGGTGTACAAGACAAAGAAAAATGCCAACAGAGAGGTCGAAAGATACAAACTAGTGGCGAAGGGCTATAGTCAAAGTGCCGGAATCAACTATGATGAGGTATTTGCATCATTTGCTCGATTGGAAACTATACGATTACTAATTTCTTTGGCAGCTCAAAACAAATAGAAGATTCAACAAATGGATGTAAAGTCTGCCTTCCTAAATGGAGTCCTTGAGAAAGAAGTTTACATTCAGCAGCCATCAGGCTATGAAATCAAAAGGTATGAAGACAAAGTTCTGAAGCTGAAGAAAGCCCTTTATGGGTTAAAACAAGCGCCACGAGCATGGAATAGTCGCATCTACAAGTACTTTTAGGAGAATAACTTCATCAAGTGCCCTTATGAACATGTTCTCTACGTCAAAGTCAAAGATGGAGATATTTTGATTGTGTGCTTATATGTGGATGATCTAATCTTCACCGGGAGTAATCCAAGCATGTTTAAAGAGTTCAAGAAAGTGATGACCAAAGAATTCGAGATGACCGACATCGGGCTGATGGCATACTACCTAGGCATTAAAGTCAAGCAAAACGAAGAAGGCATTTTCATCTCCCAAGAAAGCTACACAAAGGAGATATTGAAAAAGTTCAAAATGGAAGACTGCAAGCCCATAAGCACGCCAATGGAGTGCGGAGTCAAACTAACCAAGCATGACAAAGGAGAAAACGTAGATCCAACATTTTTCAAAAGTCTAGTTGGAAGCTTGCGCTATTTGACTTGCACAAGACCATATATTCTCTATGTTGTCGGATTAGTGAGTCGCTACATGGAGAATCCCACAACTACACATTTGAAGACCATCAAAAGAATTCTTCGATACCTTAAAGGTACCGTTAACTTTGGCTTGTTCTATTCAAGCTCTTATAACTACAAGCTTGTTGGATATAGCGACAGTGATTGGGCAGGAGATTCCGACGATAGAAAAAACACTACTGGATTTGTGTTCTTCATGGGAGACACTGCATTCACATGGATGTCGAAGAAGCAACCGATTGTCACTCTCTCTACCTGTGAAGGTCAATACGTAGCTGTTACCTCATGTGTGTGTCATGCAATCTGGCTAAGAAACTTGCTGAAAGAATTAAGCATGCCACAAGAAGAGCCAACAAAGATCTATGCCGACAACAAGTCTGCAATAGCTTTAGCAAAGAATCCAGTATTCCTTGACAAGAGCAAACACATAGATACTCGCTATCATTACATAAGAGAGTGCATTGCAAGAAATGATGTGCAAATGGAATACATGAAGTCTCAAGACCAAATTGCGGACATATTCACTAAGCCACTTAAACAAGAAGACTTTATCAGACTGAGGAACTCAATCGGCGTCACAAGACAAGATTAAGAGGGGATGTTGAATTGTAATCTTATCTTGGCCCAAGATAATTGATCCGACCCATGCACAAAGAAAGATCCATGCACATGCTAGAGAGTTCTAGCAAAGTTCAAGTTGGTGGAATGCATGCATAAATATCTAAGGCTTTTTGTAGAAAGATCTAGAATCTTGTAAAATTGTGTGGTTGTTAAGCATTAGCTAGAAAGTTCTAGCAATGCAAAAATTGGCAAACCTTGCCTATAAATAGGTGAGGTGCTAAGCTACGTGATGTAACAACCAAGAGAGCAAGTAGTGAGAAGTGAGAAGAAGCAACAAAGCTTCTAAGAGTGTTTAAGTGTTTCCTCTTGTACTAGTTTGTGAGTGAATAAAAATTTTGTGTAATACTTTGAGAGTTCTTTCTTTCTCTTGCATATCAATTCCGCTGCATTACATTCTTCTTTGTGAGATAAACATCTCCAAAGTAGTGACGTATTTTTTTAAGCCCCAACACCCACGACCCATAATTTCTCTCTCTCAAATTTCTTACTTTTTTCTAGCAATTTTCCGATCTTGTTTTACTTGATATATCAAAAAAAGGGAAGAGGGGGTTGCTTATGTGTATAATATTGAGAGCCATGTGTGGATAAAGAAATGGAGACGAAAGCAGAAGGGTTTCTATATCGGGAAGGTGAGATCAAAAGTTGGGTTATAGTCTAACGACTCTAACCAGGAATGTCAGCTGCTTAAACTGCTAACTTCTAATCTTTATATACATATATATATATATATATATATATATATATATATATATATATATATATATATATATATATATATATATATAGCTTTGGTGTAGCCAGGCTTTTAGGCTTGTTGCTAGCTAGCTAGCTAGAGTCTAGAGATTGCTAGTTGCTAGGTTAAATGTTTAACAGTTGTTCTAAATGGATGGGGATTGTCTGCCCTCCCATTTCCCATCCCATTTCCATCCCCTTCTATTTGAGCAGTCACGGTTAAGCCACGTCAACATTTTATATTGATTTTTTTTATAGAAATAATAAGATAAAAAGGAATAGGAATATAAAATGTTGACGTAACTTAACCGTGACCGCTCAAATAGGAGGGGATGGAAGGAGATGGGAAATGGGAGGGCAGACAATCCCCATCCGTTCTAAATCTACTGATGATAGCGTCTGATGTAGCTCCAGTGCGTAGGGTTTCGATTCTTTTGACCATGACAGTACAGCAACAGGAACACAAACACACGAGTCCTGTTCAGCGTGCTAGTTACTTGAGTTAACAGTTTTATAATAGGGTAAATTACAAAAAACTACCTCAACTATTAGTATCTCGACACTTTCATACCTCATTTTTTAAAATTGACAATGTCATACCTCATCTTACGAATTTGTGCCAATGTTATACATTCCGTTACTTGGCCGTGAAATTTTCAGTTAAATGCTGACCTGGCTTGATTCGGGGCCCACTTTTTATTAAAAAATTATTAATAACAAAAAAAAAATTAATATTTTTTAAATATTAAAATAATAAAGAAAATTGAAAAAAAAAAAAAAAAACCCTCAGTCAGTTCGTCCCTCCCCCTCTCTCTCTCTCTCTCCCCATCTTCCTACAACCTAGAAAGAAGAAGGAGGAGGAAGAAAAGTACAAAATCCTTTGATTGTGCAAATTTTTTCAATTTTTGATACATATGCAAAATTATACTACCAGCAAGTAACATTGTATGTATGATAGATATAGCATCTCTCCTTTTCTCTCTAGTGTTTATACAATTCGACTCATAAAGAGAATCTTTATATTAATATGCTTTCAGCAACTAAACTAGGTTTTTAATATGGGGTTGCATTGTTTTTGTGTGTGATTGACATATGTATATAAGTATGTTGCGTCTATAGTTTTTGTGATAGATTTGTATTGGTAAGACATATTTGTATTGGTGACAATTATTCATTAGATGGCAAGTTTACTTAGGAGGATTTCCTGCTTTGTTATTTCTGCAAATTTCTTTTCAGATCAAGAAATTGGTCATTGTTAGAAAAGAGAATGATGTTTATTTGCTCTAAATTGTATGTGTTTATTTGTTATTTGATTACTAACTTTATATGTTGATGTTTAGATGCATCCTGCAAATGGAAATGATGCATGGGGTGGATTTAAGCTTGGACCCAATGGTTTAGAGCCTTATGATGAAGACCTGTACCATACCCGCCTTCGTAATGAAGCCTTTATGGAGTTGGTGTATGATACTTACGAAAGCAACCATAGAAGAATGTTTTACAGGCCAAAGATGCAACGGGAAGTAGTTAGGCATATAAACAAGTCGCTGAACATCAAGACTCAATACCCTATCCAAATAAAGTCCAGTGAAAATCTTTATGGTGATGTGATGAACCATGTGACAGCTTTAGGTGGAAATGTATGGCCTCCACCAGGTGTTAACTTAGCCCAGGTTCCAGTTCAAGTTCCAGCTCAAGGAGTACCAGAAATTCCGGAAGACCTATATGATAGTGTAGCTTTTATTCCTGCACCATCGGTTACTCCTCCATCTGTTATCTGCATCAATTCTGAGTTTGATGATGAAGAGGACCCTGAAGAGGACCATGTTGAACCTTCTGAAAATGTTGGACTTCTCGAACGTCAGTTCGATTTAAATGAAGACTAAGTTCAGGTTTGGGAAGTGACTGGTGTAAATATTTTGTAGTGAAGGGCTGATATGAATGGTTGATTTTTGGTGTAATTAGTGTGCAGCCTTACAGATGTTTTTGGGAGAAGTAATAGCCTTCAAAGGATAGGCGTTGATGCGTTTTTGCTGCTGTTCGTAACAGAAGTTTCGATGTGCTTTTGTAGTTTATGAAACATGTTTCTTAAAGCTTTTAGGAAAGCTTTATAAATTATGTGTTGCTACTGATGTTAGCCTATAACCAATAGGTTAGCAATGTATAATAGGTGTGCTTATTTTAATTTATGCATCTAAAGTCTGATTTATACTTTTGAGATTGTATGCTTTTGTTTTGCTTGGTTCTATGTTGATTGAACTACAGTTGGAAAGAAAACAAAAGAGGGGTGAATCAGACTTGTTTCACATCTTTTGTACAAGTATGAAAAGAGAAAGTAACTATTGATTGGTTATATAAGCGTAGTATTGCATTCCAACAAAGGTAGCTTTTATTCAATGTATGATACTATGTATATGAATGATTGTTTTTAGTTGTTTTATTATTATTTCTTAAGGTACTGCTACATATTATATTTTGTAAGCGAATGTGATCAAGTTTCTTTAAGTGGTTTATTCTTATTTGATTGGTTTGCTTGGTCATAATTGAACTTACAGACTTCTTGTTTTAATTCTCTTTAAGTTCTCTATTCTTTTAGGTATTTTATTTTAAATATTATTATGGTATATTTATTTTCAAATTTTGGTTATAGAGATGGCGGAAGTAGAAGGACATGGTGATAATGGTATGAATAATAATATGGAAGTATTATTAGCTATTCATGATATGACATCAACGATTCGTGAGACAAGTCAACATAACCATGAACCTCATGAGGAAACAGAAAGTGATCAAATAATGAGGATTCAAGGGGAATTTCGTAAGACCCGACCATCAATATTTAAATGTGACCTAAACCCAATGCAAGCGGAGGAATGGTTACGCCAGATCAAGAGAAAATCGAATGATCAGAGGGTTCTGGAAAATCTGAAAGTAACAATTGCTTGTACTTATTTGGAAGGACAAGCTTATCACTGGTGAGAATCTGTGCTAGTTAATCCTGATCTTCAAATTACAACTTGGACAACATTCGAGGTTATATTTTTGGAAAAGTATTTCCCTGAGGCTATGAGAGCCATGAAGACTAGAGAATTTGCAAATCTTTGCCAGAATGAAATGACTGTGGCACAATATGTGTCGAAGTTTGAAGAATTAATGCGTTTTGCACCTTACATGATTCCAGATGAGACTACTAAAGCAACAAAGTTAGAAGAAGGATTAAGAGCAGAGATCAAAGAAAAAGTTGAACTTTTTAAACTAAAGAGGTACGCTGAGGTTGTTGATCGTGCTTTAATGGCAGAACAGAGGATTTTAGGTTCTAAAAGAGCTTTGGAGTATAAGATCCCAGGTGGAGGGCAAAGTAGTAAACGCTCAAGGTTTGTTCCACCTCGCTTTCAACAAAATCAAACACTTTTTGGTCAAACTCGAGGACGATCTTGCTTTCATTGTGGACAATTAGGACACTATCAAAGGGAATGTCCAAGGTTGCAAATGAACTAAGCACCTAGAATTCCACAACCACAATTCCATGCACCACCACCACCACCATATCGTGCTCCGTACCAACCTCCCATGAATCAATTTAGAGGACCTATTAATCAACAGGCACAACGTCCAAGAGGACAACCTGCACCAGGGAGACCTAGGGCATCGCTAGGTGCTAGGAGACCCTGACAACTTGCTCAAGGTCGAGTTTATGCTGTTGGTCAAGTAGCTGAACAACAAGATCCAAGATTAGTGGAAGGTACATTTCTAATCTTCAACTCTTTGGCTAGGATATTGTTTGACACTGGTGCCACGAATTCATTTATATCTACATCATTTGCATCCATTCTCGAGTTAAAGTCTGAATCTATAAAACGTCCATTTTTGGTCGGATCTCCTTGGGGAAGTTGTGTGGAAGTAAACCAGGTATGTAGATCATCCACAATAGATATATTGCATCATAAATTGGATTGCGATTTGTTGTTGTTAGACTTGTTGGATTATGAGGTAATACTTGGAATGAATTTGCTTAAGCGATTTGAAGCTATTATTGATTGTGGAAAGAAATTGATAACCATGACAAACCCAGATGGAGAAAAGTTTAGTTTCTATGGTGATACAGAGGTCTCAAAACCTGATTTGATTTTGGATAAAAGAAAAGTGAATTATTTGAGACAGGTTGCTCATATGATTGTAGAAGGTATAAGTGAATCCAAAATTGAATCTATTATTGTGGTGAGGGATTTCATTGATGTATTTCCAGAAGACTTACCAGGATTACAACCTATTAGAGAAATAGAATTTTCTATTGAGACGTATCCAGGAACATCACCTATTTCTATACCTCCATATCGTATGGCACCAGTGAAATTGAATGAACTCAAAAAGCAACTTCAAGAGCTTCAAGAGAAAGGTTTTATTCGGCCTAGTACATCACTTTGGGGTGCTCCTGCCTTATTTGTAAAGAAAAGTGATTTAACCCTTAGGTTATGTATTGATTATCGTTTATTAAATAGAATCACGATAAAGAATAGGGTGAATTGCTAATTTAGTCCTTGAATTATTACCTCAGTGAAAATTAGGTCCCTAAACTATTTTTTCAGAAAAATTAGTCCTTGAATTATAAAAATTTGCCAATTACATCCCTAATATTATATTCAAAGCTACTATGTTCAATTTTCCGTCAATTTAAGTCACGTTACTTGCATGTGATACACATTAGAAGGTAGATTGGTAGTTTTTCATAAAGAAATAGTGTAAGAAGTTAACTTTGGAAGGTAAATTGGTAGTTTTTTATAAGAAATAGTGTAAGTTAACTTTGGAGGATAAATTAGATGTTAGATTCACAACCTATATGAAATGTGAAGGGTTTATAGGCGAGAAAATGACGGTATTACACTCTGAAGTGTGTCAAGTGACTTAAGTTGAAGAAAAATTGGACAAAATAGCTTTGAATATAATAATAGGGATGAAATTAGCAAATTTTAATGAATTTAGGGACTTAATTTACCGAAAAAATAATTCAGGGACCTAATTTTCACTGAGGTAATAATTCAAGGACTAAATCGGCACTTCACTCTAAAGAATAAGTACCTTTTGCCTAGGATTGATGATTTATTTGATCAATTGAGAGGTGCTAGATATTTTTCGAAGATTGATCTTCGTTCTGGTTATCACCAACTTAGAGTAAAGGCAGAAGATATACCAAAAACTGCTTTCAGAACTCGATATGGACATTATGAATTTTTGGTCATGCCGTTTGGATTAACGAATGCTCCTGCAGCATTCATGGATTTAATGAATCGAGTTTTCCAGCCATATTTGGACCAATTTGTTATTGTCTTCATTGATGACATTCTTATCTATTCCAAGTCTAAGGAAGAGTATGAAGAACACTTGTCAATTGTTTTACAGACATTAAGAGAACATAAATTGTTTGCCAAGTTAAGTAAGTGTGAGTTCTGGCTGACTGAAGTAACATTTTTAGGACATGTTATTTCAAATAAAGGAATCGCAGTAGACACTTCAAAGGTAGAAGCAGTGTTGAATTGGAGTCAACCAAAAAATGTTCATGAGATACGAAGTTTTCTAGGTTTGGCTGGTTATTATATAAGATTTATTAAAGATTTTTCTCGATTAGCCGCTCTAATGACTAAATTGACACAAAAATGAGTTAAATTTGTTTGGACTGATGAGTGTGAAGAATTATTTCGAGAGTTAAAAGTTCGATTGACAACTGCTCATGTGTTAATCATTCCTGAAACAGGAGTTGGCTACATAGTTTACACAGATGCATCATTAAGTGGATTAGGATGTGTTTTGATGCAATCAAATGGAGTTGTTGCTTATGCTTCTCGTCAACTAAAAGCACACGAAAAAAATTATCTGACACATGACCTTGAATTGGCAACTATTGTTCATGCATTGAAGACGTGGAGACATTACTTAAACGGGGAACGATTTGAACTCTATTTTGATCATAAAAGTCTGAAATACTTATTCACACAAAAAAAGTTAAATCTAAGGCAACGACGGTGGATGGAATATTTAGAAGATTATGACTTTGGTTTACATTACCATCCAGGAAAGGCTAATGTTGTAGCAGACACCTTAAGTAGAAAACCCCAAGGATTTGTGGCTAATTTGTATTATCAAAAGTCAAAGATGATCGAATGCCTTTATGACTTTAAGTTGCATGTGGGAATACAAGAAGGTTGTGCATATTTATGTAATTTAGTTACACACCCATCTTTAGTTGGGAGGATTATTGATACACAACAAACTGATTCTCTATCTCAATCCATTCGAACAAAAATTTCAACTGGAGAGACAGTTGAAGGATGGAAACTGCATGCAGACGGTGGATTGAAGTATTTGAATAGATTGTACGTACCAAATTTTTCTAATCTTAGAAATGACGTTCTTCGGGAAGGTCACTATTCATCTTATACAATTCATCCTGGAGGAACCAAGATGTATCAAGATCTTCGACGTTAGTTTTGGTGGAACGGTAAAAGTGACGTAGTGGGTTTTGTTGCAAAATGTCTCACTTGTCAGCAAGTAAAAGCTGAACATCAGAAACCATCAGGCCCACTACAATCGTTACCTATAACAGAGTGGAAATGGGATCATATAACTATGGATTTTATTACAGGTTTACCAAAATCTCCAAAACAACGAGACGCGATATGGGTTATTGTGGATCGTTTGACCAAGTCAGCACATTTCTTACCTGTCAAAACTAGGGGTGGGCAAACGGGTATAGGAACCGTTGGTCGGGGCGAGTAATCGCAGGTTCGGGGTGGGTACGGGTCGGTTCTTAATTTTTTAGAAGAAAAACGGGGCGGGGCGGGGCGGGGCTTTGAAATTTTAGGGGCGGACCGGTTTCAGAAGTGTAAGAAAACAGGTACTCGAAGACTCTCCTCTTCTCAATCCTCCCTTTCGGATCTGGATTCTCAATCTCTTCCCTCTGAATCTCTATTTCCCACAGTCTCTTTGTCTCTCTCCCCGTGCTATTTCCAACGAGAACCGCCGAGTCTAATCACCTCTTCACCACCACCATCTCCTCTGGGAATCCCTGTCTATACATGCAGATGTTCTATCATTGGTTACATCTCTTGTAGTCTCGCGTGCGTTGTGCCCTCCCCTCTACGGTTCCACCCACACTCAGTCAATCATCTCATCCACCACCCCGACATCACCGCCGTCGCGATTTGATTTTTTGATCCCCTGCAGTGCCAACGGGAGCTTGGTGTGGAGCGAGTTGACTCGGGCCGAGTCGCAGTCGAGTCTGGTTAGGGTGAGGGATTTGTAGTCCTTGTGTTGGGAATTAAAGAGAGCATCGTGTGGGTGGAGCTGGAGGGAGAAGGCGGAGGAGTTGAGGGTCAGATTCGCGTAGGATGCGGGAGAGTGAAGTGAATGTGAAGAATGCTGAGAAAAAGGAGAAAACGGCTGAGCCATTTTTGCAAAAAGCAGAAGATCTAGAGAGAAAGAGGTATGCTCATGTAAAGATTGAAGAACATTAAGGTAAGAACTGGATTTGGTGGCGATTTGGAACTGGAATTACGATTTGGAACTGGGTTCTGGAGCTCTACATCAATCTCAAACAGAAAGAAAGAAAAAAAAAAAAAAAAAAAAAAAAAAGAGGAGAAGACCCGTGGACTCGGCCCGAACCTGGCTGGTTTCTTTTAAATCCGGGTCCGATCCGGTTCCTTCAAAAATGGGCCCGGCCCGGCCCGTGCCCACCCCTAGTCAAAACCATCTATTCTACAGAAATTCTTGGGAAACTTTATGTTCAAGAGATAGTAAAATTACATGGAATTCCTATTTCGATTGTGTCAGATAAAGATTCTAAATTTACTTCTCAATTATGGGGAAGTTTACAAAAAGCTTTCGGAACAAAGCTCAATTTCAGTAGTGTTTTTCATCCACAAACAGATGGGCAGTCAGAAAGAACTATTCAAATTTTGGAGGACATGTTAAGAGCTTGTATTTTAGACTTTGGCGGAAGTTGGGAAGACCATTTATCGTTAGAAGAGTTCGCTTACAATAATAGTTATCAATCAAGCATTCAGATGGCACTGTATGAAGCATTGTATGGAAAACCTTGCCGATCACCTTTATGTTGGACAGATGTAGGGGAAACTGCGTTAATAGGACCCGATTATGTACAAGAGACTACTGAAAAGATCAAAGTCATCAGACAACGTCTCTTAACAGCTCAGAGTCGACAAAAAAGTTATGCAGATAGAAGGACAAAGCCTTTAAAGTTTGATGTTGGTGATAATGTATTTCTTAAGGTATCACCAAGAAAAGGAATCAAAAGGTTTGGAAAGTCTGGAAAATTATCACCACGGTTTATTGGACCATTTGAAATATTGGAAAGAATAGGCGAAGTCGCTTACAAATTAGCACTACCTCTTCAACTTTCAAGCATACATAATGTATTCCATGTCTCTATGCTTAGAAAGTATGAACCAGATCAGTCTCACGTAATCGACTGGGGAGAACTCACAATGAACAAACAACCATCATTTGAGGATAGGCCGATTCAAATACAAGATCACAAAACGCAAGTGCTACGCACAAAAACTATTCCATTAGTTAAAGTTTTACGGCAACATGGCAATGTAGAGGAAGCTACATGGGAATTAGAGAAGGAAATGCGTACGAAATATCCAGAACTCTTCATTGTTTCGAGTAAGTTTAAATTTCGAGGACGAAATTTCTTTTAAGGAGGGTAGACTGTAATATCCCTCGTTTAATTAAGAGTGAAGTGTGATTATAATTGTTTCTATACAAAATTTTAGTCTGCTTAGTTTTTATTTGTTTAGTAGTTTTTAATACTATACTTTTTATTTTATTTTTATTTTTATTTTATTATTGTTATTATTATTGTTTTAGGGTACAAATAAGGATTTTTTTTGGGTATAGTAATGAAGTAATATTTAAAAAGAAAAAAGAAAAAAAAAGGATATATTTTACAAAAGAAAGGAAAAGAACGTTCTTTCACGTTCTTCCTTTCTGTGCGAGGGAAACAAGGAAGCTGGGAGAAGGTTTGTGGCTCTTCCAGAGCTTTAGGAAAAATTCTTCTTTCTTCATACTTAAATCGGATATAGATTAGGAATGTTGTGATAGGTCGAGGTTTGATTGATCTAAGGAGTGTGTTATAGAGAGTTGTTCATCTCATGTTTCACCAAGGAGTGTGTTCGACAGAGGATGAACTGAGAAGAGCCACAGAGGTCTATAAGCAGGAGGTGGATGGCCTAGGAAGCTAAGTTTTCATCATGACTCTAATAGGATTGAGTAGGATTAGAGAAACTATAAAAGGGGTTGCAGAGAAGTGGGAAAACATCAAAAATAGAAAAGGGGCAGAGAAATTGAGAGTTAGAGAATGTGATTTTGAAGGAAGGATTCAGAGATTTGAAGGGTAAATTTCTTGTTCTTTGATTATTTTTATTTTTCGAATCTAATTTCCTTAAGTGGAATTGAAATTGCCATTATATATTTGGAGTTCTTAGTTTTATTTAGGGTTTTCTATAATTCAACAAACTAATCTGAACATGAATTAGAGTTGGGTAATTCGGATTGAGTGTGTAGATCAAATTTCTTGATCAAGGGTTTGGTTCAAAAGGTCAATTTCTTGTTAATTTTGAGTCATGTTATATTTGGGTGTTGTATACATGATTTATGGACTACTTGGAAGTATTTTGGATTTTGTTATATGAATTGGAAGTGTACTGATATGTAAGTTGCAGCAAAATTTATTTCTTTGCAGAGAGAACTCAAGTTTTGAGTAGCCTTATTTTGCTTTTAATTTATAGGTCTTTATGTGCTCCTTTGGAGAAAAGTTTTAGTGTGTTGAAAATACATATGTCCATGATCATAACCCAATTGCTTTCACTCAGTTCCGTTGAGTTTTGATCAATCAAAACCTTGTTTAAACTTGGGTCCCGAGCTGCCAAACAGCAGCAGAAAACTGGGTTTCCAGTTTCAAGACTCCATTTTTCTTTTGGCATAACTTCCAATTTAGAGTTCCGTTTTCTACAAACTTTATATGCTTTTAAAGTACAGAACACAAACTTCAAAAATCATGTAATATTACACGATTTGGTTTAGTTTTGAATGTTCAAAAAGGAGTCTAAAGTTGGTTCAATTATGCTGTTTTTCTGCAGATTTTGTGGAGATGCAAAGTATGTTTTTACCACACCTAATTTCTTTTCCCATATTCCTTTCTGGTCTTCTTTACCTTATTTGAGTGGCATTATTTGAGTTATAAGATTCCATAATTTATGTACTTTCTTTAGATGATATTAATTTTGTGATTAAGCACTTAGTTTAGTTTCTAATATATGTTACTTGTGTTTATACTTTTGGTTGTATTTTTTTGTGTTCTGATTAGGTTCTTCATAGGAACAAAATTAATCGAATTCAAGGTAGGGGGTTCTGGGAAACCTTCTATATGTATTAATCTAATTATTTCTTACTTAAGTACACATACAAGTCTGATATTCATATTGAATTCCAGTTGAATATCAATACTGTTTCTGATGGTTGTTTGAGTATAAATGTTCGAAATGAAATTCAGATTCATGATGTGGGAGTAAAGTGGGATTGTCCGAAAGAACTCCGGGAATTTAAGGTAGTGACTATTAGTTTTTGTGTAGTTGAGCCAAACTCTTAGTAAGTACCAGGTCTCAAGCGAGCCCACAGTGCACAGATTCTTTAAGGGTAATTCGGGACTGGAGACAAAGAGTTTAGGCAAGATGACTAACAAAAAGGGGAGTTCGGGGATGTTTAGGGATGTGGGTTAGTTCATATACTTAAACACTCGGGATCAAGTGGTATAAGTACGGAATGGGACGTACAAGGTCTGGGTGTTTAGTTATGTGGATTAACGGGTATAGTTAAGGCATTTGCATTGCATTCTTATGCCTCATTCTGATTATAGTCTTAATTCTACTATGTTAATTATTCTCTGCTATTTTAGTAATGAAGGTATAGGTCCCTACTGAGCTTTTTAAGCTCACCCTAACTAAATTTTGCAGGTACAGAACCAGAAACCTAAAAGTCTGCTTGCTGTCTGTTGTGTAACTATGTATAAAGAAATAAAAAGATGAACTTGTTGGCTTTTGCTTTCTTGTTTGAATAAAGAACTATTTTTGTGTGAACTCTGAGTAGTTCATAAGTTGTAATGTTGGCAGAAACTTTCAATAATGATATGTTGTTCAGTTGAATTTTATTCCAAGTGAGTTAAACCTGTTTTCATTTCAAGTCACAGACTTAATTATATTAGTTAAGCTTATAATTAAGGTGTGATTCACGTTCTAAACCAAGGTTTACGTTAATCCTTGGGTTGAGGCGTGACAGGTGAACCCATTCATCTAGTCTCTATGTGGGTTCAACTGCATAATGTTCCATCACTTAGTATGACGGAGGTGGTGGCATCTACTATTGGTGGGTTGATTGGCCAAGTGCTTAAGGTGGATAAGGATGATGGTCGGGACTGTATTGGTCGTTTCTTGCACATTAAGATTTGTTTTGACATCTGTGAATCGCTTATGCGTGGAGCAAATGTTAAGTTTCCAGATGATGGAGAGTTGTGGATTGACTTTCGTTATGAAGGGTTACCCAATTATTATCTAATATGTGGTAAGATGGGACATGTGACGAGATGTTGTAGGTCAGAAATTATGGGGGAGGAGGCATCAGAATAGGATACGGAGGCTTTATTTGCTTTCAAAGAACTTGATGCAGAACATGATTTGAGGGGGAACTGGTTGGGTGGGAAAAATTCTTTGGTTGGTCGTAGAGGGGAGGCTATGCATGTAGGGCTGCGGGGTCGTGCTTCGTCCTCGAATTGGCGACATAACTCAAATGTAGGTGATATGGAACAAATTGAACGTCTTGTAAGGGAAGCCAAGGAGATGGAGCCTCAGTGTGTGGAACGGGAAAGGGCATTTGACGCTGGCCTTATTAGTCCGGGAGGTGTGATTGCACCGAAGGCGGGAATGATAGCTTTGGTGAATCATCCAAAAGAGGAGACGGGTATTACGGATAATATTGATGTGAGGCATCTGTCTCACCCAATTGACTTGAATGTTCTTGTGATGGTGGAGAACCAAGACTCTCTTGAAGGTGCCGGTGAGCAGGGATTATTGGTGACTAGGATGGAGGTGGGGGGGTTGTCTCAGGACTCCGACCCTTTTAATCTCATTCCTATAATTGAGACAGTTTCTAGAGAGGGTGTGAAAAGAAGTCGCCAGACTGATGATGAGTTAGAGGTGATTGATAGGGTGGAGTGTCGACAATTTAAAATGCATAGGTCATGTGTAGACCCAGCAGAGGCTACCTATGACGGGTCTCTGCGTTCGTAATGAAAATCATATGTTGGAACTGTCAGGGGATTGGGGGAGACCTAACAGTTGACGATTTGTTAGAGCAAAATAGGCTCCACTCCCCCGGGGTTGTGGCGTTACTTGAAACAAAGAACCATAGTATGAGGTATCGGTATTTGAAACAAAGGCTTAATATGAAATGTATGCATGCTATTGAGCCTAGGGGAATGTGTTTGTTTTGGAAAGATTCTAAGGAAGTTGTTTTAATTAAATATAGGGAATTCTTTATTGAGATGGTGATTGATGATGTGGTCCAAAAATGTAAAAGGTGGCTCGTTGTGGTATATGCGAGTACGGATGAGAAAAAAAGGTCTCAACAGTTGGCAGTTTTAACTGAGCGAAAAGCTAGCTATACGGAACCGTGCCTGGTGATGGAGGATTTTAACGATTTATTATTAGATTCTAAGAAATAAGGGGGGAACTACCGTACGGCTGCAAGTATAAGGGTGTTCCGGAATTTTGTGATGATTACTGGTTTGCTAGATTTGGGATTTGAAGGTTATCCTTACACCTGGCGTAACAGACGATAGGAAGGTTTTATTCAGGAGCGATTGATCGAGCCCTTGCTACAAATGAATGGGTACGGTATTATCAGCAAGCAGTGGTGCAGCATGTTGTTCTTGAGGGGTCTGACCATGCAATGCTTGTTCTTTCGACTGAAGTGGAGCAATCTCGGAGAAGCAAGAGATTTATGTATGATCCGCGTTGGAACCAAGAGGTGAAGTGTGAGGAGGTGGTCTGAACCTATTGGGAGAGAGATCATGGTGGTTCTGTTGCTTATAACTTAGTCTCTAAGTTAAAGTGTGTTCGTAAGGGTTTACTTGTGTGGAGGAAAATAGAGGGTCACAATGATAAAAAAGAAATAAGTAAATTGAAGGAAGAGCTCTGGTCGGCGTATCAGCAACCGATTTTTAATGGCCAACGGATTTGGGGGATGGAATCAAAGTAAAAGAGTGCAATTAGAAGGGAAGAAGTTTATTGGCGTACGAAATCTAGAATGCAATGGTTAAATGAAGGAGATAAGAATACACGTTTCTTCCATGCTCAAACTATGAAACGAAGACGTCGAAATTGCATTCGGGGGATGGAGGAGGAGGATGGTACCTGGTCCACTAACTTGAGCCATATACATATTATTGTTGTTCAATATTTTATGAATCTCTTCTTTGGGGAACGGTAGGTTTGTTTTGAGGATCTACTACCTTATGTGCTGTGTAAGGTAGGAGAGACAGATAATAGTTTATTGATTGCATCAGTGCATGATGTTGAGATTGAGAACGCTCTTTATCAAATGCATCCCACAAAATCACCTTGTCCAAATGGTTTTAATGCGGGATTCTTTCAGCACCATTGGGAAACGGTTGGTGGAGTGATGATGGGTATGGTGAAAAAAAATTTCCAATCGAAACGGATGCTTAAGGAATTGAACCATACCAATATAGTGCTAATTCCTAAGGTGGATAACCCAACGAAGATGTCCCAATATCGACCTATTTCATCATGCAATGTGGTGTATAAGGTGATATCAAAGGTGCTAACGAATCAGTTAAAGAAAGTTTTTCCAAAGGTGGTTAGTCCCAATCAGGCAGCTTTTGTGGCAGGGCGACATATATCTGACAATATTCTGGTGGTTCATGAGTTGCTTCATTCTATGAATGAAGGGAATGATAAAGGTATAAACTATATGGCTTTGAAGTTGGATATGGTGAAAGCCTATGATCGTGTTGAATGGTCTTTTCTTAATGCTATGTTGCATAAATTGGGATTTGATGACTTATTTTGCCAATGGGTGATGGAATGTGTGCAAAATGTCTCGTATAGTGTGGTCGTTAATGGGGAGACCAAGGGTTATATTACACCACGTAGGGGCCTTCAGCAAGGTGACCCGCTATCGCCCTTCTTATTCCTACTTTGTGCCGAGGGGTTCTCATTGTTGATACATAATGAGGAAAGACTAAGACGGTTTCATGGGATAAAGGTGAACCAGCATGCAGATTCTCTATCCCATGTTTTCTTTGCAGATGATTCGGTCCTATTTTGCCAAGCTACAAAGGTTAAGGCGGAATGTGTTAATAATATGCTTTTGCGTTACGCGGAGGGTTCAGGGCAGTTTATCAATTTAGAGAAGAGTTCGGTCCATTTTAGTTCGGGTTGTCCGCAATCTTTGAAAACCCAAATATCGGAGGTTTTAGGGGTTAAGCATTTGGAGGAGTTTAGGAGATATCTAGGCATTCAAGCAAATTTTTGGAGGATCTAAAAAGAAAGTTAAGAGTGTGGCTTCGGCTCTCCCTAATTACACAATGTCATGCTTTCAGTTGCCTATTCAGTTAGCAAAAGAGATTGAACATGTGATTGCGAGGTTTTGGTGGCGAGACCAAAAGACAAAGAAAGGGGTGCATTGGTTAGCCTGGAACAAAGTGTCGAAAAGGAAGTCAATTGGTGGGCTTGGTTTTAAAGAAATCATTTCCTTTAACTTAGCTATGTTGGGAAAGGTTGGTTGGCGTCTCAATTGTAATCCGGACTCCCTCTTTGCTCGAGTCCTACGTGCTAAGTATTTTCCTTCTTTGTCTTTCTTTGACGCTCCGGTGAGGCAAGGTACTTCATGGGGATGGAAAGGAATCGTGCAGGGGAGGAAAGTGTTGAAGCCGGGCATTCGGTGGAGGGTGGGGGATGAGCGGAGTATTAGAGTTATGAAGGATCCTTGGCTACCAACTCCTCGTACTTTTCTCCCTATATCACGACATGAGGAGATGCCAGGAAAGGTAGAGGATTTAATTGCGCCTGGAGGTAAGTGGAGAAAAGATGTTATTGAAAGGTGCTTTGATGTGGAGGAAGCTGGTGTTATATTGGGTATGCCACTTAGTAAGTTTAGATGTGGTGATAACCTTATTTGGCATTACACGAGGAATGGGCTATATACAGTCAAATCGAGATACTTAGTGGCTCAGGAGATGAATCGAAATGGTAAGCTTGGTCGTAAGGGTATGGGGCAATCTAGTAGTGATCAGACGAAGGATCCGGTGTGGTCCGCAATTTGGAAATTACAGGTTCCCACAAAGTTGCAACATTTCATATGGAAGGGATGCAAAAATATTCTGGCAATTCGTACGAATTTATAGCGGTGTGGTGTTCGGTTGGAGACACAATGCCCACATTGTGATGATGCTTTAGAAACCCAGGTACATTTATTTTTTCAATGCCCTTTTGCTCATGTGTTTTGGTTTGGATCACCCATTCAGCTGGATATTGCTCGTGTGGAGGGGGGATTTTTTGGATTGTTGGAAATGGCTTTGTAAAAAATCTAGTGATTCTATGGAGCGGGAAAGATTTTTAAGATGGGTGGAGTGTGGCCTTTGGCGAATTTGGAAGTTAAGATTGCAGTGGACCCGAGGAAGGCGGTGGAACTTTTGTGCCAACATTGAAGTGATATTGAATTGGCTGCAGGGGAGGGGGAACAAAAAGGCATGTCAACATGAGCTAGAAGTTGGAGACAATGGGGGTAGCTGGTCTAAACCACCATTTGGGACGATCAAAGTCAATTGTGATGGTGCCTGGTGCTCTCGAACTGGAAATGGGGGTTTTGGATAGGTTGCAAGAGATTTTGTTGGCATTTTTAAAGCTGCTGGAGGGGTGGGTAGTGTACCGTGCCAGTCGAGCTTAATGGCAGAGGCTGAAGCAATGAGGGAGGCGTTGTTGGCATGTGTGGAGAGGGGGTTTGAGATGGACCAAGTGGAATCTGATTCAAAAAACTTGGTGGATATATTGAATGGTGCCTTGCAAAATGAGGCCATCATTGACAGTATTGTGTGGGATATTCTACAATTAAAGCAACAACTACGGTCGGTTGAATTTCTTTTCACTTCTCGTGCCTGTAATGGGGCTGCGCATAAGGTGGCAGCTTTTGTCACGCGTATGGGGGGTGTCCATGTATGAGATTGTTATGAACCATAATGGTTGTTTAATGTTATGGCATATAATGTAAACATTTCAATTCGAATTTAATGATATCTACTCTTTGACAAAAAAATAAAAAATAAAACTTTTGAAAGAAAAGAAATATTTCATAATCACATCAAATAATAAATATCATCAGGAATACAATTACATAATTACAAAAGCAATTAGTCACATAATCGCATCCAACTAAACGGACGAAACTTTTAAATGCACGTGTGGATTTTCTTTTCTCACCCTCCTGTGAAAAGGAAGGTAATTTTATGATAATTGTTTTCCCTTGAGGTATATTCATTTTGTTATATCAAAACTCATATTGAAAATAAAGAATTATTACTGCACTTCAAATTTCACTTAAAATTGTATAAATACCTATGTATTTGTATGATTTTTAATTACTTATCGAAATTTAAATATTTTTAGATGAAAATGTTCATAAAAATAAATTAGGATAACCTACAAAAAATTTATTTTCAAAAAAGTTAGCCAAAAAAAACTAGGCTAAAATAATTATTTAATAATCTCGGAATAAAATTTTAAGCCATAACCATTGGTGGAGAAAAGCAACTTCTAGGTTCTGACTTAAATTTTTAAGCTTAATCCCCAAGGGTTGAAGATGGTCTTAGTGTAGATAATATCGTTTGTTCAAAATAATATTGTGAAGCTAATTCTCTCCCTCATATTACCATCCCCTTCCATCCCCTTCCATCCCCCCTCACACTTTCCTTTTTGTCTTTTTTCTTTACAAAAAAAATTCAAAACAAAATGTTAACATGACTTAATCGTAACTATTTAAACATGAGGGAATCCTACTATAAGGCAAAGGTAAGTTTAGGATACCCGAGGGTACTGGTGCGTTGGAATCACGTTTTCTACTTGGTGTTGTGATTTGCCGGAATCCATGCCTAGATTTGAGAGCAACGCCTCGTTGGTGGTGTTGCTTTGGTTTGGGTTTGCAAATCTGGTGGTGGCTCTGTCTGGGCCTCTCTTGTTGGTGGTTGCACTTTTCAGATCTGGAATTCTGCCGCATAAGGTTCATCTTTGCATCTATGCTGGACTTGTGGATGTAGCGGACCCGGATGATGTTTAGGGTTTATACCGTCTTGTGCCTTGGCACGACTGTGCTCCTTGCCTGAGGTTTCTTTCCCCCACTGGATAGCGTCATTTTGTGGTTCCTTTCTCGGATTAGTTTTTTAGCCTGGTTTAGTTTAATTTTAATTTACTTTAGTTTTGAGTTAGTTTAGTCTAACTCTATCGTCTCGTCTAGCGAGTGTTGTGGTCACGCTACAACGATGGTTGTACTTGGTTTTCGCTTTGAGTGTTATATTATGTGGTCTCGTACACTAACGATGACTTTATGTGGTCTCGCTCTCATGATGATTTCATGTGGCCGCGCTATTCGGCGGTGACTGTTTGCATTCACCTATACAAATATGTTATATATCGTTTATGTGACATGTTTGTATGGGTGTAGTGGGTAGTTCTCGTATATGTGGTAGTTGTCCAAGGGTTTACTATTATTGTCTCTTTTGCGCAAATTCACCTCTAAATCATTTTCTTGGTCAGTGAAGGATTGTATCCAATTGGCACCTATGTATTACTCTCGGACCGAGATGATTAATGAAATAATAAATATCGTTGTTGTCAAAAAAAAAAAAAAAAAAAAGTTGTAGACACAAAAACGTTTCTCAATTTTTGTCCTGAATTGTTCAATTCCTTACCAAGTAAAGTTGATGACCTAATTTAGAAACATTGGACCACCACGCTCCGGAAGTTTATTTTTCTTTTGTGATAATATAATACACATCTCTATACGGGGGAAGGTACATAATTCATTCATTGCTAATAACGTATTTTCACCATATATAAGTATAATTAAAATCAATCAATTTCTTAACATTTATTTTCTATTAAAAAAATTCTTAGTATTTATTTTTTTATCATTCTTATAAGAAATAATTTAAATCAGAAATTGTTTAGTTATTCAAAATATTAAATAAATAAACGGTTCACCAAGAATAATCTAATTGGTGCTGACACCAGTTGATTTATTCTGATAGTGACAGTTATGGCTTGCCCATTTAAAACTTTAGGTGGGGAGTGACATGAAGAAGTTACATTGACTCATAAAAGTAAACTTCGAGCGAGTAGTGCACTGTCCTTGTAGATAAGGCATTCTTCTTTGATATAACATTTTCATTGTAGATTCTAAATTTTTTATATTTTAAAAAAAAAATACACTCTGTGAAGAGTAGACAATGAGATCTTTAAAATGTCAATAACAATTTTCTTTTTTAAATCTTGTTATAATCCATAATTATAACAAGATGAATAGGTGAGCCAAATAGATAAAATGCGAAAGTCCAAATAATTAAGTAGGTTGCTACGAATAATAGTGTTCAACGAAAGATCGTTCTCCCATTCCCAGTATTTAGGATTTGTTACCAAAATTTGCGGTGCATGCAATTCCTTCTCAAACAAAATTTATGACCCAACTTAAAACCGATGCAAAACTACCTTCCGGTTCCGGGGTTTCATTTATCATTTTTGTGGCCCATCTCCCGCCCATTTATGAGACCAAACTTAATGCCCTTTAGAACCAAAAATGTATTGTCCCTTTCGTTTCTTATTTTATTATAATGTTAAAAATTCGTATAAATATCAAAGGTGATATTTTTGAATTAGATTCAAGAAGTTCTCAACTCAAAGAGACTTCAGCTAAGGTTTTAAAAGATGTTAGGCGTTAGTCAGGTGGTGTGTTGGGGTCTAGGCGTACTAGATGGATTTAAGTAAATTTATTATATATCGTATAAATAAGTGTCTATTTATACTTACAAACATACATAATTGTATTGGGATATATAAATTACAAAATAAAATGACGTATACATTAAAATATCATAATATATTGAAAATATGGGGAACAAACATATAATAAGTGTTCATTCAAATATTCAACAAGTTTTTTTTTTTAATTTATAGACAAAAATAAAATCCAAAATGAAAGTTATCAATTTTTTATGTACCTGAGAGTTGCCACCTAGGCAAAAGTATCTAGGCAGGCTAAGTGGCCCCTTAAGCGTCCATTAGGCAGAAGCCTAAGAAGATCTAGGTGCCATTTTTTAATTTTCAAATGCTTTGAAATTAATAAGGACGGTGGCTAGCTGTCCAGACGGGAATTTTTAGAACAATGACTTCAGCATAACATAAGGAAAACTTGATCAAACTATTGTTGCCACGAGACAAGCCCAAAAGAACTCAAGGATGATGAAAAAGTCAAACGCTCTGATGATGAACTGATATGGAACCATTTTGTATCCATACCAGCATGAAATTTATATTCAACACGGTTGGTGAAGCTACTGGAAAAGCGAAGTAGACATGTGAGGAGCCAATAACACATGAACACAAAATTAAAATAATTATTAGGAGAGATTCACAAATAACCTAAATTCCAAAAGAATTAACAATTCCAGTAGCACATGAAAATAAAATTTAAAAGAAAGACAAACATCGAAGGGCAGGGAGAGGGAGGGAGAGGGGAAGTAAGGTAGGTGGGATGGAGGGAATGACGATGAGGTGATGGGGAGTGAGGAGAACTGAGAAGAGGAAGAATAGAAAGGCTAGGAGGAGGGGAGAGGACTGCCACCGGCCCCCAAATCAGAGCACGAGGCCGGCGATAGTTATATCTCTTCTTTTGTCATTCGTCATAATAAGAATTTGCCAATTACACATGTATGCATTGCGTGACAAATTATAAGATATGTATGCATTTTATCTTTGTTGTTTACATGGCACATTACAAGAAAATAAAGGAAAAGTGTCATGTTAGTACCAGTCGCTCGTGATTGTGTGATGCAACAACAACCGTTGATCATGATGGGATTCACATAGATCAACGGTTGCTGTTCCCCGCTACACGCAATGATGGATACAAACATCTTCCTTGATAAAAAAAAAAAAGATTTCTCTTGTAACGTTTCTGGAGACATTTGGTGGGTAGCATTGATTGACTTCAGGAGGTACACCAACTGCAACTATCTGATTAGTTGGACAATTTTAATGCAACACAGCGCCTTTATTTTAAATCGTAGAGATTTTTGGAGTTAGAGCATACCAGTTACGTACCACGATGGAAGCAGTGAGAGAAGTGGAGGAAACTTTCTCTGAGCTGAGGCAAACATTCAAAGGTGGCATAACCAGAAGCATTGCATGGAGGAAAAAACAACTCAGTTCGCTTCTCGAGCTTGTGAATGACAATGAAGAAAACATTTTCAGAGCACTCGATCAAGATCTTGGCAAGCACCCTGTTGAATCTTATCGGGACGAAGTAAGGATACTTCTTCAAAGTTGTGTTACGATGGCAGGGACGTCCATTCTATAATTGTCGAAATAATAAGACACCGATATTAATTATTTTTCTCGATAAAACATAGCGACATGTTATTGATGTATTTGAGAAATTATAGTTTTTCAAATCTCAATTACTGAAACGCTTTGTTTTTCAATATGTCCTCGATATTTTATCCCAAAAAAAAATAAAAAATAAAAAAATCTGTACAGTAATTGGATAAATCTGTTTTGCTGTTTGATTGTAGATTGGAGTTGTGAAAAAATCAATCAACCATACTTTGAGCAATCTGGAGAAATGGGTTGCTCCTAAAAAGGTAACTCAAATTTAGCTAAAAATTTGAATAAGAAAGTGAGCAGAAGCATGTTCAAACACAAAGATATGAATCACTGCTGATTTAGGTTTTGTTATTTCTGTCACCTTTGTGAATTTCCGGCATCTGGGAAGGTGGGATTACCGTTGCCTATGTTCCCGACGTCTGGATGGCTGCTGCCCGAACCCCTCGGCGTAGTTCTCGTATTTGCATCTTGGAACTTCCCAATATGTGAGTGCAGTTGCTTTGTCATGTCTGTTTATTTTTTACGATAACAGTGGCAGTAGTATAAAAAACTGTTCAAATGTATATGACTGTACATTTTGCATCTAAGCAGATCTTCTAAACTGCAAGTATTATATCTTCGTTAATCATTAATTTTCGGCATTTATGTAGCCTTGTCATTGGACCCTATGATCGGAGCCATAGCTGCAGGGAATGCAGTTGTTCTAAAACCTTCAGAGCAAGCGCCATCGAGCTCTTCCTTTCTTGCCAACACCATCCCTCAATACATGGACAGTAAAGCGGTTAAAATTGTCGAGGGCGGAGCAGAAATCAGTGAACTACTCCTGCAGCAGAAGTGGGACAAGATATTCTTTACTGGTAGAGATTTTCATAATCACCTCAGAATACAGAATTTCATTGACAATGAGCGTACCTCGTTGTAAATGTTAATTTGCCTTCCAAGATAAATCTTGCAGGAAGTCAGCAGGTCGGGCGTATTGTCATGTCTGCAGCTGCAAAGAATTTGATACCGGTTGCTCTGGAGCTGGGTGGAAAATGCCCGATTATCCTAGATTCCATCTCAAGTCCTTCCGATTTAAAGGTTTTTCGGAGTAACTGCAATTTTAATGGATGTGGAAGAAGTCTTAAACTATAGACTTACTCGTGTTGCTTTCATCGTGTTGGCCCGCAGGTGGCAATCCAAAGAATTGTAGGAGGGAAATGGGGACCTTGCAATGGACAGGCATGTATCGGAGTTGATTATATGCTCGTTGAGGAAAAGTTTGCTCCCACTGTGGTATGTATAAATCTTTTCTCTACGGTGTGTGTAAGGACTAATGGTCTATTATCTTCGAGATGATTTCATGTACAATTTGTTTGTAATTCAGATTGAATCGCTGAAGAAAACAATCAAGAGGTTTTATAGTGAAAGCCCAAAAGATTCAAAATGCATAGCCAGAGTCGTAAATAAGCGCCACTTTGAGAGGCTGCGCAATCTCGTCAAAGACCCTCCCGTTGCAGCTTCCATTGTACATGGTGGTTCACTTGATGAAGAAAACCTGTAAGTTCTCAATCCTTTTAGTAGGTCTCCCGCTTGTCGAATCTGGTGAGATAACTCAGAAGTAACTGTTGTTATAGTATCAATAGAAGTTTATCGATTCTGTTCATCGACCTTTTCAGGTTCATAGAGCCAACAATCTTGCTAGATCCTCCGCTGGATGCTGCAATCATGACCGAAGAAATCTTTGGCCCACTGCTTCCGATTATCACTGTGAGAAATTGATGCAGCCCTTGTGAGATTATTTGACTCCTCCAGAAATATTGTTCTGAAGAACTTCCGATTTGATTTGTGTAGGTGAAAAAGATTGAAGAAAGCATAGAGTTCATAAATTCAAGGCCGAAACCTCTAGCCATCTATGCCTTCACTAAAGATGCAAACTTCAGGAGAAGGGTTTTGTCCGAGACATCCTCAGGAACCGTGGTTTTCAATGACATCTTGATTCAAGTACTGCATTTTTCTATTCTTGCTTTTCTTTTCCGATTTGATTTTTCAAACGATAGAGGGGGCAAAAGTTCTAACGTCATCACAAATATTTCTATGTGCAGTTTGTCTGTGAAGCTCTACCGTTTGGTGGTGTTGGTCAGAGTGGCTTTGGGAGGTACCATGGAAAGTATTCTTTCGATACTTTCAGCCATGAGAAAGCGGTTGTGCAAGCAAACTTCTTCATCGAATTTGGGTCTAGATATCCTCCATGGAATGACTTCAAAAACAATCTTATCAGATCCGCCTACAATCTCGATTACCTCAATGTAGTTTTGCTCCTACTGGGACTGAAGAGGTAGAATTAACACCGAGTCAGCTAAGTGAACTTCAAATTGTATTTTCGGGTTCTGTTAGTAATATGTTATGTATTTCTGTTCCTATATCTTTACTCGGACTGAGTTTCGATTCTGTCGAACAATCTGTTCAGTGTTCCTAATGAGTGTTTGACAATTAGTAGTACTATGTTTTCGGGAATTTGTAATTTGATATTGAAAAAATTTGCTGAGAAGTAGCAGGTAACTGAAATTGCAATTTTTTCAAAGCATAGCAAGCCTAAAGCAAAATCACTGAAGAACTTCATAAAATTGAACTAACTTTTGTACAGTCCGAAAAGCGCCTCTAAGGCCACTTCTATTACAAAATTTCGAAAATGTAACTAGAGCAGGGAGCAAAACCAAAACCAAAACCTTCCTCTAAGAATTTCAAAGATTATAAAGTTCTTGATTCTGCGGTTAATTCAGGATTTTATCCCAAGGCTGGAAATTGATCATCCTTCAGTTCGAATGAAGCAGGTTTTTTCTCACCTCCCCGCTGAGAGTAGTTTCCAAATCCACCACCCTGCTGCGGACGAGGCCCTTGAAACCTACCATCCCGCTGCCCACGAGGCCCTTCAAATCTACCATCCCGCTGCTCACGATGTTCTTCAAATCTTCCATCCCGCTGAGCACGCTGTCCTTCAGTTCTACCACCGTTCAGTGAATCATTCCCTTCAAGTTTATCACCCTTCTTTGGTCTGCAGAACTCATTGATATTAATAGTCTGCGTCTTGATCTTCCTCATGGAAGCACTATCTTTCCTCTTCTTAACTTCTGCAGACTTTTCTTGGCCCTCGGGGACAGACATTTTCTCCTCCAATTTCTTCTTCCCAATAACTTGCATTGACTCAAACTCCTTAACAAGAGCTTCAGTCCTCTCAAAATCTCCATCGACACTTTTCTTCGCAGCCTCCGAATCCTTCTTCTTGGGACCAAGAGCCTTCTCCTCATACTCTTTCAGAGTGTACTCCTTGGTAATCTTTTTATCCTCTTGAACACTTGCAGGAGCAGCAGCCGTGTTTTCGCCTTGGATCTTATCCTTGTTCTTCTTCATCTTTTTCCGAAGACTTCCATTGATATTCGGCTTCTTTTCCTTCTCGTCAGAGCTCTTTCTGCCGACACTTCCATTGGCCCCTATACCCTGCAATTCAGAATTATTCCCCTGCTCCTCACTGCCCCGTTCTTGTTGCTGTTTCTCCTTCTCCTTTTCCAACCCCTCACCATTGTTGTTACCCTGGTTGTTTTCGGTATTGTTGTATCTTCTCCTTTCTTGATGACAATGGTCTCTGCCTCGCCCCTGCCTCTGACCTCCAAAACTACCCTGAGCCCTTTGCTGATCATCACCGCCGCCCTGCACCATCTGCTGATCATCAACGCTGTGATTATGATGATTAGGGTTCCGCCGAGCGCGATACTCTTGCCAACACTCACCATCAAAACCATTACCAAGAACATTAGTTTCCTTAACTACCACGTTCTCACTCTGATTACTTCCATGTTGGCCTCCGTTAACCGCTCTGTAATACTGCCTTCTACCACCATAATAACCACCGTTTCTCCTTCCATAGTTTTGGCTTCCGTTATTAACCGTCGCCACTCCACCCTGACTCTGACTTCTCTGTTGATAACCGCCGTTACCCTCTCTGAAATACCGCCTCTGACCATTGTAACCGCCGTTCTCAACTTTTCCTCCCTCTCCTCCCTGGCTCTGACTTATCTCCTGGTAGCCGCCGTTGCCATCCTTGTAATACCGCCTCCGACCATAATAACCGCCGTTACCCTTTCCATAATTTTGGCCGCCATTCTCAATCTTTCCTTCTTCTCCTCCCTGGCTCTGAGTCCTCTCTTGATAACCACCATTACCCTCTCTGTAATACCGCCTCCGGCCATAATAACCGCGATTAACCCTCGCGTAATTTTGGCCTCCATTGCCTCTGTAATTATTATATTTCTCAGAACCAATACTCGCAGCAGTGTATGCAGATTGCGCTTTCTCCGCTGCCTTCTTCTTCTCCTCCTCTTTGTTCTTCCTCTTTTCCTCCTTCACCACCGCAAGAAACGCAACCTCCGCCTTCGCGTCCACGACGCTGATGAAATCGCCGTCATCCAAGAGACTGAAAGGGTTGATGTGTTCAACCTCAGCCATGGAATCTAAAGCCAAATTTCGGTAACAAACCGATAGAGAGTGACAGAGAGAGAGGGAGAGAGGTTTGCTAGGGTTTTTCTGATCTCAAAGAGAGAACAGGCACAAGAAATAGGGGCTCTCAATCTTTGCTGTATTTATTGGCGCAATACTTGATCTACCAACCCTATTTACTTACCTTGCTTGCGCTGCAAGGCAAAATCAAATCCTGCAGTCGTAGATAGATACTTACCTTTTTTTGAAATTGATCTGTTCTTGCTCTCCAAGTAAATTACTCGCTACTTTTTTTTCTGAATTTTTTTTAACCAGCTGGTAAATTAATTGGTACTTTTTTTTGGACTGCGGCTCCTCAATAAACAAAAAAATGTGGGAGGTTTGGGTTCAAGGTTCCGGGTTGGATGCACTAAGCTAGTGAGTCTGCTTGACTATGCCCACAAGTAGGATGAAATTCCTCATAACCTTTCTGAGCCCGAAAGGGGTAGATAATCGTGACTTATCACTAGTTGTCCCATTTTTCTTTTTGAAAAAGCTTGTTAAATGTATACCTTTGTGAAACCTACAAAAGAAATTAATTGGTTTCACTTCACATGTCAACTTTTTTACTTTTTATTAGAATTTCATATGTTATTTGTGGAGCCCAAAATAATCCCAAAAAATCTACAGGCGACACGTGGACTTTTATTCAAGAAAGACAAGATTGCCCTCAATAAATAGGCAAGCTTCTCAAATGCTCCCACCCGCAGCTCACATCCATGGATGGCTCAGCAGCTGAACACAACTGCATACAGCTCACCTGCCATTGGCAAGGAATTAAAGATAAGGATTAATTACCCAAATCCTATATTTAATACATTCTCAATTGAAAATTAACTCCAATCAAGTAAGTAATCATAACTTAAATCAATTAGGTATAATTACTCCATTATCTCAAGATATTATATCCTATTAAATATCTTGAGAATATATCTCCATTAAACACTATATGGCAGGCGCTATCCCTATAAATACCTCATATTCTACCAATTTTTCAGAGTTTTTGCAACCCTAAAAAGCCTTAAACACTTTACTCTTTCAGAGAAACTAACTTAGGTATCAGAGATCCGTTGACCTAACCCCCACCTCGTGGGCGCATGAGGCTTAGGTCTTTGATCAAATGTGTTGATTATTATTTTGTAATTGGAATGATTTGGGTTAAGTTGGAATGTTAACATGAAAAACTGTATTAGAAATTGATTTTTTTTTCTTTGCGAAATTGAATTTGGTGTTTTAAAGTTCAAAAATAAAATATTCAGCCACTTAATGTGTTATGGTATTTTCTCTTTACTTGTAAATGAGATGTTTTATTACATATGGTCCTTGACGTTGGAGAAACTCATCACTTTTGTCTATCACATTTCACCTTAATTAATTTTGTCCTTTAATTCTGTCTCCACACATTATTGCTTAACATAATTTTTAACCAATTCTAATAGCAGGGTGCAAAAGAAAACGTTTAGGATGAAATTAATTAATTTCAAACATGAGGAACGAAAATAACAAGTTCTCCAAACATCATGGATCATTTTCAATAAAATCCTGCTGAAATTTATCGATATAATCATCGACCAATTGTTTAAATTTTAAGTTAAACTGCAGAGACCCACTCACTCGTAGAGATCTTTTCCGAACACCATCCATCCATACCCTTCTTTTTCCTTCTTCTTCAAAGTCTAGGTCGGCGTCGCGGCTTCCTTGGAGTTGGTTACTGGTAAAAGCGTAGGTGTCCTCGACGACGTACTCTAGCTCGTCGTTCTAAAACTACGTCATTTTCGCATGCGGAGAAACTCACAGATTAACTGAAATCCGCATAGAACGTTGAATTAAAACTGACAATAAAAGAAGTAGCGAAGGAACTACTGGGGATTGGGGGAGGAATTAAGTTGGACGGGTGAGATCCGGATAGATAGAATTTTATATTCAGTTGGTTGGGTGAAATCTGCATCGAACGTTGAATTAAAACCGACAATAAAAATAACGACTTGCTTTCCAGACAATTATAATTTTATGTTCTTTACTTTTTTTTGTTTTAAATTGAGTTTCGTGGTTTTCAACATTTGTTACATGAAGTTTTTTTCGTCCCAGAGTCATACCTAAAGTGTTAATTTTGGGACAGTCTCATACATCTGTTAGTCTGGCTGTTAAGTCTCCTATTAACAGGTTAACGTGGAAATTAAAAATTTAAAAAAAATAAAAAATAAAAAAATTGGTCGTCTTCTACCTCCCTAACTTTCCCTTCTTCCCTTATCCCTCATTTCTCTCTTCTGCACCAACCCACCAAACCCTCCTCTTCGACTCATCATACATCCATCATTCCCCCTCTATCTTCGACTCCACCCATCCACCCACCCACCCAACCCTCGTCTTGGTGTGAAGGGCTTGTAGTTTTGGGATCCAGAAGATTCGCGGGGATTAAGCTTAACCTTTGTTGCAAATGCAAACTCAGAAAGTCAGCAACTTTCAGACACCCTCAAAGGGGTTCAACAATAAACGGAAAAAAAAAAAAAGCAAATGGGTACCAAAATTTCGATCAAAACAAACGGAAATAACACCAAAAATTCAGACTTCTAAGTAAAAAAATTCAATCCTGCAAAAGGGTATTTCCCCAATACCAACACATCAAATCGTGGAAAAACAATCAAAAATTGAGATGATTACCTTTCGGAACTGAGATTGTCGTCTGAGTCTCTAATGCCCAATTCGAAGTTGGGATTTTGACCGTGGAATTTGGCTCGCATCTCTGAAATTTAGGGATGTTCACGCATACATAACCTACACAATTCAACCCTAAGAGAGAGAAGAGAGGGGTATGTGGCTATTTGGTTTCCCACCAGAAGATCGGCGGCGAAGGGTTTGTAGTTTTGGTTAGCACCTTGTGGCTCTCCACCACTGTCAAATTAGGTAGATGGGGGTTGGAGGTTCGAGCTTACGAAGGTTAAGAGGGGATTGGGTGGATGGGTGGGGTCGAAGATCGAGGGGAAGGGTAGATGTATGATGAGTCGAAGAGGAGATGAGATGAGGGTTTGGTGGGTTGGTGCAGAGGAGAAAATTGAGGGATAAGGGAAGAAGGAAGGTCGGGAGAGGTAGAAGACGACCAAAAAAAAAGTTTTTTTTTTTTAAAAATTTTTTACGTCGACCCTTAATGACACGTGGTGCCCAATCATTGTCCACATGGGCACCACGTCATCAGTTAACGGGAGACTTAACAGCCAGACTAACGGATGTATAATACTGTCCCAAAATTAACACTTTAGGTATGACTCTGCGACGAAAAAAACTTCATGTACCAAATGTTGAAAACCACGAAACTTAAAGGTGGTAAACTGAGATTTACCCTAAATTGTATTATTAATTCGGAATGCCTTAAGTCAATCCTCTCTAAGTTCCTAACTCAACCATCGAATAGAGTTCTTTTATTTTTTTGGACATAAACGATAGAATTTCATTACCATAACCAACCACTTACAAGGATGTCATATGAGTACATATGCTCCAGTGATCAATTTCTTGATCTGGAGGTAATAAGCACAAATTACAAATAATTTTAAACCCTTATACAGCCATGACACAAATCACACCACTAGAACGAGGAATCTCGAGATTGATATGTCCCATAGACAAGACGTGACATACCAAGCACCGAAACTCTCACCAAAACCATCGTGAGACAGCGAGGCTATAAAATCGCAGAAACAACACAAACCACTTGCCCGAAACAACACACACCAGTCATAAAAACTAAATTTAAAAAATAAAAAAATAAAAAAAATAAACGAAGAAGGTGACGTCAAAAAGTTGACGAGATTTGGATTATTACCACAAAAAGCTCCTTTTGGGGGATAGACTGGTTAGGAAACTAGGAGCCGCGTATGGACACAGCCGCGCATCGTCATTGTCTGCGTGGGCTTCTACCGTATACCTCAGCGCTAGCCAATCAGAACGCGGCAAAACCAGAGAATGCCCCGACCCGCACGGTCTTGTCCATGAGAGGAGGAGCTATAAGCATCCGAATCACCACCAGAATCAACCCCCAACGACCTCGACCACGGCTACCTTTCTGCGCGCGCACCACCATCCACAACAACTCCATGGCCGACAGCGACGGCGATGCGGCGGCGGCAGCAGCAGCAACGAAGACTCGAGTCCCTCAACCGATTGAAGCAGCGAAGCCGAAAGAGGGAGAAGGAAAGTCAGCGGAGAAATCACCTCCGCCTCCGCCACCAGAGAAGCCGGAGCCGGGCGATTGCTGCGGCAGCGGATGCGTCCGGTGCGTGTGGGATGTGTATTACGACGAGCTCGATGAATACAACAAGCTGTACAAATGTGATTCCAAATCCAAATCTTCATAGCTTGAATTCGAATTGATGTTGTAGATCTTAAGATTTTTGTATCCAGATTGAATATTCACAATTTAAACAGATTTTTTTTTGTGAAATTTGGTATTTTTCTGCCTGAATTTCTCGATGAAAAATTAAATTTAGAAGAAAAACAAATAAAAATTAGGGGAATTTGATAAACGGGCCCCCAATTAATGGGCCCGGCCCACGGATTCTGATACAACGTGAAATGATAAAATGTTGGGAATGTCGTAACAGCGGGATCGCGGTGTCGCGGCAGGAAGATGCGTAGGTCAGAGTTAATGGGCGGTGCTGTGATCGCGGCGGTGGCGGCGGCTCTGCTACTGTTTGGAAACGCCGTCGTTGTGGAGGCTTCGGCTTCGGCTTCGTCTTCGGCGGCGTTCGTGCAGAACGCCATCTACTCCAACAAGATTGCCATCTTCTCCAAATCCTATTGCCCGTACGTCATCTCCCTCAAACCTTGAAATTCGTAGAGCAATCAAATTGTAATTTCAGAATTATTTGTAGCTCAATTTTATAATTTTGAGAAATATTTATTTGCATCATTTTACTAATTTGCATCAACATTTGTTTTATTTATATCCAGGATCATAACATCTTCAGATATTTCACTAAGATGTTCATTTCTGTGTTAGTAGTGGGTTCATTGCTTTCTGAATTCTGTTCAGCTATCTGTTATATCTTGTTTCTGTTTTAGTAATGGTTTATAATTTCGGCGTAAATATTGCGAAAAGATCTCTGTCCATGCCTCTGTGTGTGTTGATTTAAGTGATTCTGGAATGAGGATTCTGGCATTGTGTGTTGTTTTGTGGCTAGGTATTGCTTGCGTGCCAAGCGCATGTTTGCCGAATTACATGAGCATCCGTTTGTTGTCGAACTTGATCTTCGAGGTATGAAATGGTTACGTCTTTTTTTTAATCTTTGATGAGCTGGTTATGTATAATGCAAGAAGGGTTTGAATTTGACTCTGAAAAGATGTGTGTTTAGATGATGGAGCTCAAATTCAGAGTGTTCTTCTAGATGTGGTAGGCCGAACCACAGTCCCGCAGATTTTTGTGAATGGAAAGCACATTGGCGGCTCTGATGGTGAGCTCTCAGCTGTGTTTGTCCTTGTTTTAATGCTTTTCATCTGGCATTGTTTCCTTCTATCTGCTTTTTTAATTTGTGACTTTTACAATTCAGACCTCAAAGCGGCAGTTCTGAGTGGCCAGCTTCAGAAGCTTCTTAGTATAAGTTGAGGAGATGTGTTAGATTAAGAAACACGAGCGCGGATATGAAGCTGCATATGAGGATTAAAGAGTTAGTTCTCTGACTTTGATGTAGCTAAAATGATTTTTCTGTCTGCAAATAATAATTGATGTAATGTTGAATTGGCACAACCTCATCGATTTTCCGCAACATTTGAGAAATCATATGCATTTGATAACTAGCAATCTTGGTTTTTCTATTTTTCATACACTAAGATTTTCTACTATCCAAGTTGAAGCAATGAATTCAACAACTGTTTCCTTTGTTAATGACGCTGATACAGAAATGATAACCCCTTCATTTTCTAGGTGAAAGTAATGTATATGCGTCTTGCATATGAGTTTTCAATCATTACATGTATCTCACGGGTTTACATGCATTTAACAACATGAATAAATACATACAATCTTGTTCAGTCATGTAGCAAAACTAGGTTGCATCCGAAATGACCACGATGCTAAAAATTGGTTAGTACATCACTGGTTCCGGAGTACAAACAGTTTGAGAGCACGGTATATGAGCTGAATGCTGTGTTTCTGTGTATGTTAAGAAGACTCTCTATCTGCATATGTGGTTGGCCGCCAGTTGCCTTTCTGTGCGCTGAGCATTCCTTCTTGGTTTTTGGAGACGGTTAGACTAACCTCCCAATGCAGGGACTTCAACAAGTTCTCAACCTCCCCAATTGTGCTCGACTCATCCCGGACTATAAATTTACCTCCTGGTCTGACTATCCGATCAACCTCTGCTAGTACCGGAGCGAGTTTGCATCTGGTAAGCGAAAACAGGTACATCTGGTTTACCATGACTTAGAGATTATAAAAATGAATAGCAACATAGATTTAAGTTGTACCTCTTTTTAAGCTTTGAAAAGAGATGATCTGCATGAAGTAGGTCATAGCTTCTGGGGTAAGTGCTGAAGGATTCACACCAGTCATGGTAAATTCCGAAAAGACCCCGTTCGTAGATTATGGGGAGTGTATCCGGTGAATCTATATTCACCACATTCATGACCCACACTTTAAGGTCCTTCAGAGCTGCAGCAAACCTGCACTCATGAGCACAACGTAGTTGAGATTACCACTTAGAATTAAGTAAACCTAATCGAAAATCATCGATTAATGAGTAGTACCCTCCATAAACAGCTCTCATGTCCATACAATTTCTGACGTTCGACCAGTTGATACCCAAACTCTTCATGTAAGTGTTACTGATAACACGTTTCCAGTGCTCGTAATCTGTTGAAAAATCTTGGGGTGCTGGCTTCCCATAGATGCCCATCTGGGAGCTGTTTAACCAGTAAGGCGGAGTCTGCAGGCGACTAGGCCACTTCTCAGGCCATTTAGTCCCTCTCTCCAATTTGTCTGTGGGTGCCCGGTGCATACATGCCTGCAGAGGTACGTACCTGTAGAGAATTATGTATATATAGCCCTAGTCAAGATAAACTTAGACCATGAAATTAGGTCATCAACGGAAACTTCGTTACCAGGCAGCATTAGGGTCGTCGTCGTTTTTGCACATAGGAGGCTGCTTTTGCTTTCTTTGGTCATAGCATTGGTTTGAGGTTGGTTTCCGGTAGATGGCGGCCCCAGCTGAATTTACCTTGTCCTTCTTGATGGCTACAACCTCCCAACACATGGAGGCCGTCAGTGCCGACATTTCTACAAAATTGGAACGACCTCTATATCAAACAGTTTGATGTTTGTTGTTATCAGACTGTCAATCTAACATAACAAGAGAACGAACATTCCTCGTTAAACTATACTCGTTCATAACAAATTCAGTACCCTACCCTTCCATATTTCGATATCCTCTTGTTCCTTCCTGTAAACAGGAGTGGCTGACCACACAAAGTAACCCCCAGGCCGCAGAACCCGATTCAATTCCAAAAGAAGCATACCACCTGCAGTGTGATAACAAAGTAACCATAACAGTGTGTGTGTAAATTATAAACGTGTGTGGCCTGTTAGACAAATGTTTATATTGTCAGACTTGTGAGCCTAAACCACACATTCTGACGAACCTTCTATGTGCCAAGGGACTCTGCATCGCGCACAATGCACGACATCGAAGACCCTGCTGGGGAAGGGAAGCCTCTGAGAACCCATGACTGCAGAGATCGCAGGTATGCCTCTCTCAAGGGCAAACTGGACTTGTGCTTCGTGTTCATCTTTGGGTGCAAACGACATCGTTAGAACGTCTCTCTCGAAGAGATATCCGCCAAAGCTTGCAACCCCACAACCAACGTCCAATATAACTCTAGTGTGCTTTCCCCATGCGATCTTCGGGACTGCCTGCATGCAACTTAACAACAGGATAAGACCGGTGTGCGCATTATGATAATGGAGCACAATTTATTTATATTAAACGTGGAGTTAAAGTATTTATAATGCGATGAGCTAAATTTTTTTTTTTTTTTTTTTTGGGGGGGCGTTTAAATGGTGAAGGGATACTTACGTTTTGAACGAAATCAATGTACACGAGGGCGCCATGTATGAACTGGGTCCCGCCACCGGGAAACGTCAGAAACTCACCGGAAACCTTCACCCAGTTCTGATGGCCCTTCACCTCCGCCAGCAACGTGTGCGGCACATTATGATACCATATCTGCCGGATCACAATAAAAGAGTTACACCCCCGCAAATCCAACCGTTCAAATAATTCAATCACACACGATCCTACAAATCATACAATTCGCACCTTGTCTCTGCTTTTCGGCCACGCGATGGACTTTTGGTACCCCTCCGGAAGCGGGACCAGGCACGTGGGCCCCTCCTGGGCGCAGTGCCGCTCGCGGTGCTGGAAGTGTTTGGTCGAACGCAGTTTTTTCAGAGCCTTCTCGTTGTCCAAACACGGTATGTAATCCGGACCCGCCGTGACGTTGCAGAGCTGCCACGTGTAGCCGTAGATGCCGTCCTGACCGGCCGATTCGTCCTTGCGCCTCTCCTTCTCGTTCTCCGACTGCGCCGCCTGCGTCGACCATGACTTCTTCGACTCCTTCGACTCCTTCCGGACTGTGTTGTCCCCGCTCAGTAACGAATCGCCCGAGATGGACTCGGTTGCCGGAACCTTGCTTTGATTGGCTGCATTGGCGCCGCCGTCCTTCTTGTTCTTCTGATCGGAGTCGGAGTCCTGCTGGGTTTTTTCTGGATTCCGTTTGTTCTGATCTGTAGGTGTTTTCGAAAAGTTCTGATAGGTAGATTCCTTGCTTTGTACTTGCAAGTTCGCAACTGCGTGGCTCGTCTCGTCCGAGAACTGCAACTCTCCGCTTTTGGTCGCGTTGGATTCCGAATTCTCCTGCTGCTGCTGATAGTTTTGGGATTCTTGCGATGAATTCCCCTGCTTCCCACTGCTTAGAAATTCTTGCTCGTGCTGTTGCTGGTGATCCGACGATGCTGCATTTTGCTTTTGATCTGCATTATCCGATTTCTTTTCGCTCTGAGAATCTTGAGAATTGCCTTCCCCGCTTTCGGAATTATGATTGTTGTCATAGTTATTTGTGTCTTGCTGCTCTTGTGAATTGCTATCTGAACTGTTCTTTTGACCGTCGCTTGTGATTATTTGATCGCCGTTCTTTTCGGATTGATCGACGGCACCCTTCTGGTTTTTTTGATCAGATTGATCGACAGAATCCTTCTGAGTGCCCTGTTCATCGTGGTCAGCTTGTTGTTGGTTGTGTTCCGCCACCGAGCCGCTCTGATCCTCAGCCAATTGGGTCTGGCTGATTTCTTTCTCCTTCTTATCTTGCAGCTCGTCGCTAGTATCTTGTTTATTATCACCGCCTCCGCCGTTGCCACTACTACGTTGTTCTTGGTCGGATGAAGTAGTACTACTACCGCTACCCTTTGTTGAATTGCTCAGCAGATCATCGGATTTGATGGCATCGTCAGGGAGGTCGCCCGGGTTGTCTTCAAACGCCTTCGGTTTTTCATTATTATTATTGTTCTTGTTGTTGTCGTAATTGTCTGTGTTTTTGGTGATCACTAGGTCCGAGGCAGCATCGTCTGAGGAGGAGATCGTGGCAGTTCGAGCACTTGTGGAGGTTTGTGGGACTCCTGAGTTAGAGTAGTTGAGCATCCACACAGCCAAAACACACACTGCTATGAACACCATAATCGTCACAGTCGAAGCGTAAGAATTCGACGAAGATGACCGCTTGTTGCTGCGCGACCTTAAACCTGGCGCCATTGTTCTCTCTGTGTCTTTGCGATTGGGAGAGAGAGATCATCTGAGTTATGTTTTTGTGGAAAAGAGGATGTAATTAGTGTGGAAGTGTGATTTAATTGTCTTGAGGGGATCTGTGTTAGTGGAGGAAGATGAAGTGGGAGAGACAAAGGCGCATTCCAAGTTGGAATGTCTCAAGATCCAAAGGAGTCGGACAAGGGAATTTGTTATGCAACCAAATATTTGGTTTTTCCATGCAAACCATTTGCAAATATTGCATGCAACGTAGAGTGTTCCCATGCATGCGTTGTGGGCCTGTCCATATAGTTAGAGAGATAGGGAAAGATGGGCTTTTGGCGGCCTCTTAGGGTACCTTGAAGGGCCCAAGTTTGATATTGGGCGAGGAAGATAGTGAAAGTCGTGGGTGTCTAAAAACCCAACTCCAAAACTTGTGTTTGTTTTTCAGAGATTGATTAAAAACCCAACCCCAAAACGGGGGGTGTCTAAGATTGTATTGAATTCGATAACGCGCTGAATTTAATATAAGTTGAATGAAGAAATGAATGTCAACTTTCAAATTTTGTCCAAGTTAAAAGTTGACATCAATTTTAACCTTTAACATACATTGATCTAGTGAGTTATTTACGAAGTTGAACAAAGTCCTAAAGTATTCCATAACTGTAGTTTTTTTTTTTTAAACAAACGATATTATCTACACTATGGGGAAGGACGTGGACTTAGCCTTACAATGGGCTAGCAATAATTTGGTTCAAATTCCCCTTTGGAGATAATCGAACCTAAAACCTCTCACTTACAAATGAAGAAAAATATCACTAGACTGTAGTACTAAATGGCTCCATCACTGTAGTTTCTAAGCCTCAAATCTCCACAATAGCAAATTTGTATGTTGACACCTATAGGGCTCATTTAGTATTTAGGATTTGATTTAATTCATAACTAATTAAATTCAAGATATATTGAAGGTAGAGTTGTATGATTTTTTTTTTTTTTTTTTTTTTTCATTTGAGAGGATTAGAAGGGGATTAGACCTGAAGGAAACTTATCTATTTCAAATCCTGCGATTTTTGCAGCGATGAGAAGGGATGAGTTTCCCTAATGAGTGGTTCATTTTCTACTTTCAAGTTGGACGCAAATTATATCTTTTTTTTTATATGCTTGAAAATAAAATTAAAAATGTAAACAACTTAAAATAGTTCTTTGCTTCTAGTTATTAGTTTTCATTTTGTATGACATTCTTAGTGTATTCTGACATTCTTAGTGTATTTCTTCCACATTTTTCCACGTATTCTCTCTATCTCTAACAGAAAAATGAAAACGTACTAGAAACTAAAAATTAAATGATTATCAAATGGGTCCAAAAAAGTTGCTAAGTTGAGTTTTTTCTTGGGTTGCCCTTAAAGATTTAATAATGTTTTTGCGGTCGAACTGCAGCTAGAAATGAAAAGATTTATTCAGACGACGACTGCATTGTAACCATGCGTGCTTGCTCGTATAAAGTAATGAAGTCCTTTCTCCTTCTCAGATGAGGAGTTGGAAGAGGAGGAAGGGCAGGCTCGTCCTTGACAAGGATGTCTACGTAGTCTCGTGATCTTCCTCATCAGGATAAGAGAGTTTATCAGACCCAGAAACAGACAGGTAATTACCATTCCTTGTCCTCCAATAATATTGAAGTTTCAATTTATAAACTAAAAGGAACCCTAGCTAGCTATATATATATATATATATATATATATAAAAGAAAAGCGCCAGATTTCAATCCATAAGCTACACAGACTTTGAATTTGATCACTAATTACATGCATGCAACCCAGGTGACAGCACCGCCCTTCCCAAGGGACCTCACCTAAGCTATACCTAGTATAATCATCATCATCTCTCATTGGCCATTTAATACTTTAGACTTTAGTAACATCTAGCTCAGTATATAATAATAGTTTAATAACATATCACATCACATGTAATATGATACAAGTGTTGGTTAGAGAGGAATCTGAATCCTCGCTGTATCCTCTTCGTTAGGATTCGGAAAATCTGTGAATCGTATTTGTTCATCGTATATTATGCGATCATAAATTATTTTAAATATTTTTATTTAAAATTAAATACAAACAATACTTGAAAAAAACTGATCACATGATATATGATGAACGAACACAATTCACAGATTCTCATAATCCTCATCAAAAGGATCCGAAGAGGATCCTGTCGGGTTGGAGAGGCTCCATATATATCTATATATACCTAGTTTTATTATAATCGCCATCCCATATTGGTAATACCACCTTCACTACGAGTTTACTTAGGGCATTTAAGTAGTTAACAATTGATCGTTCTATTACTAAAGTATAATAATTTCTTACTTTACTTTGTGAAGATCGAACAAACCCTAATGTTGAGTCTTACATCATATTGAACAAATTCACGAGTCTTTCGGTTAAGCCCTTCTGACTAAACATAATTACTTATAACAAATTTACAAGTATCGAACCAGTTATCTTTCTTTGATCACGAGAGAATTATTATAATCGTTATTGCTCTTCCCTACCATCAAATAAACTTTTTAAAGTAGAAATTAATTGGAATACGACATCACAATAAATACTATTCTGAGTTTGAACTTTTTTTTTATCGATATTGCATGTCTTTATGTCTATGGTAGTCAGTCCTAAACCCTAATAGTACCTAACGAAAACTGACCGTACAATGTACGATGAACAGACATGATTTCTAAATCCCCAAGAAAATGATCCGGCAAAGATTTTGATTTTGAAACATTGACGACCAGTGGAACGAGAGGTTTATATGCAGTCAGTTATCTTATCTAGGTGTGCAAGAGTACGTCCACATACTTTGTTTAATGGGAGTTTTAACGAAAAGCCCGCGGTACTGTTCACTTTAACGAAAAACCACATTTTTACACTAAAAAGTCAAACTTGGTACTATTCACTTTACCCTTTATTTTGTCCTTATCGTTAAAACTCAAAGTTTTCAAGCCCTTTTCATTAGTTTTCCTTTGTTTAATACAGTGAAATTCTACCAATTTTAAAACTACTTAATGAAAGGGATCCGGATCCCTTCATCCTAATCCACCAAATCAGGGAATCTGTGACATTGAAAATTGATCCAACGGCAGAAGTTATTATAACTTTTAAAGTGAGCCCTTGTTTCATTAGTAGGAAAAACACTTTGCGCGACGTAGGTACCTTCGTCGCGCAAAGTCAAAAAAGGTCGCGCAAAAGATAGCGCAACAAACCTTCGTCGCGCAAAGGCTGTGACGCCATGGTTTGCGCGACGATAAAGGTACCTACGTCGCGCAAACCTTTTTTTTTTTTTTTTTTTTTAATTTTTTTTTTATTTAATTTTTTAATAAATATTGTAATTAAATTCTAAACAATAATTAATAAACCAATGGAAATTGATGCAAGAAATATATGTTTTTTGGTAAAATTTCCACTAAGCATTGTTTAAAGAATATTTTGTATTATCATTAATAAAAACAAACGCATATAACATTCATGTGGTAATGTCAATACATTCGTTACAAACCTAGGATACGTGTTCGAATATATTAACACACGTCCTCAAATTCCAAAAATACAAACTTGAATTCTTTCGAATACCTGCAGATAAAAGCATCTTCCCTTGTACATACAGTGTATGAAGCTCCTTCATCACTCCTTCATATAGCTTTTTCATCATTCCTTCATGTAGCTCGCTACAGTTTATGTAGCTCCTTCATCACTCATCATATCTCACTACACCAAAACCACACAACCTCAGTTTCACTATCTTCTCCTTCATTCTATTATAAACAGTGTCAAATAAGATTTCAGTTTCATACATAACAACCATAACTGGATTACAAGTATGCTGGATAGCTACATTTAACCCGCATCAGTGTAGGTGTAAGAACATGCAAAATGGAACTAATGTATCTGAAGCAATTAAACTTACATCTTCACCGATGTCAACTGCTTGTGCCATAGCTTCTTCTATATCAGGTGCCTGCAATATAAGAGTTAAACAAAGAACAACTGGATTAGATGTTTTGCTTCCACACATTCTATTACGATTCAAATCTTCCAATCAAATAAAGTTTTCGGCAATAAGCTACAATAAACATATTTTGACATTTGGTTGCAGACATGATCGGTGTTTATTATGGCATCATTATATCGTCGTTATGTTGTTGTTATGTCAGTCATGCTGTGTCATCGAGATATGATCAAACTATTTTCGTTACCAAAAACTGATCACTTCTGCAAACCAAATGTCACAATATGTTTACTGTAGCTAGTTTCCCTAAAGTTTTGTACATTTACTTTAGGATTATAACCAGAATATGCGGCAGGTCTTCAACTAACAAGGGCAGGATATCATATATAAGATGCTCTTTGCACTATAGGGGTTGAATACGATAATGGTTGTCAATAATTAGGAAAGGCATTGCCTGAACTCAGGATAGGTATATCATATCGATGCTGAACTTTTTATGAATGCATGCATGAGCCTTTGTTTGTCAGTACACTCCGCATGCGAAATCGTTGCACAGCGGAGAGGTGGCAAATCAACCCATTGGGTTGCTAATGCTTAATGGGTAGTCATTAAGATCCATTTAATTTGATTTCACCCCAATGGGTTGATTTGCCACCTCAGACACCCCTTTACTAGGAGTTTGCCACCCAGGCATTATGCAGTGAACCTACCTGTTGTGTTGATTTTTAGTCCAAATGGACAAAAAATGACACATTTAAAATCCAATGTATCACTCAAGGAGCTGACCCAAAGCTCACAAAGAGAAGAGCAAGCTCTGGAAAATTGATAACTTGGAGAAAGACTAATAAAGCTTCGTTAACAATGGAGTGGAATCGAGAGAGTATTTTCATATGATAACAAGAAATAGTTAACCGTGTGCACATTCTCTGTTATTCGAGTTTCTAGACAAATAGTTCATCAGACTAACTAAACTTTACACAGTCAATTGATTACCTCAAGCTCTTGAGTCTTCTCTTTTGACAGAATTTTCTCAAGCTCCTCCCTTGATATGATTTTTTTGTGCTGATTACAGAGCAGGAAAGTAAGAACGTAAGTAAAAAAATAATGATACAGCAGATGCTATAGAAATCCAGTAAGCCAAATAATAAAAAGAAAGAGAAAAAAAAGGGGGAATGTGAAAAGTGCTGACCTCCTTCAAAAAAGACAGCATATCTGGTGTCGGTTCATGAAAATATGCGCCTATGTAATCAATCACTTCATCTGGATCTTGAATATAGTTCACGGTTGGGTAAACAGGATCTTCCGCCCCATACTGCAAGGCCAAATAAATTAGTCAACAAACTAAACTGCATCATTAAACATGTTTAACGAAACTACAGTGTAACTGGTGAATAACATATGACAAACTAAAGTACTGAATTAAAAAAGTACAAGAATGCATCACTTATCCATTTAAGATAAAATGAATTAGAAACCTTTTTTAAATGAATTGAACTCTCTCAGGGGTCGAAATGATTAATAGTGATATAAGGAACGTAATTCATGATAATAATGCACAAAATTATCAGCTTTAGAGTGAGTACTTTGTTTATTTGATCCTCTCGCATACGCATTGCTAAGGGGTCCCTACGTATACGGGTATCTGTCCCCATCATTATGCGATACTCTCGATCTGTTTGATGAGAAAACATTTCAATTAGTTGGGTTGTTTCATTTTCACCAGTCTCTTCATAATGTTTCTGAACAGCTTCTCGAGAAGTGTCCCTTTTCCACGCTTTTACCCATTCCGAATAGTATGCAAGTGGACCTGTTCTATCCAGTCTCTCTTGTTCTGCTTGAAGCCTACAAATTAAGCAGTTACTTGAAAATTCCATAGAAGGGAAAAAAAAACTCCATAGAACTTTTAGGTGAATATTATAAGGTCACAAGGCAATCACTACATGTAAACAAACTAAGACAGAGAAGCAGGTGCAAGGAAAAGCCTAACCTAAATAAATCCTAAACTAAGACACAAACCACTCTAAGTTGACAATGCAGAGTCCCAAGAGAGACTTCCATAAGCAAAGGATTCGAAAACCAAGAGCTGAGCACTGGAACCATCCTTTCCTCTCTTTTAGTTTGATTAATGTTTCTCAATCGTTATCACTCTCCTTTATAGTTGATACTATCCGGAAGATGACAAAACCAATCATCAATATTCACCAGATCCTAGTTTTCTTTTGCTTCAGTTACATACATAATCCTATACTACGGACTTGGATCCTCGCCGGATCCCCTTCATGGGGATCCTAGGGATCAACCCATCTAGACCGTTGATTGAAAATCGTGCGGTCCAAATTAAATGCTTTTTATATTTTTAAAAGTAAAATAACCTCGTTTTGCGTGAAAAATATAAAAAAAGAAAAAACTGTGGCCGCACGATTTTCGATCAACGGTCCAGATGGGTTGATCCCTAGGATCCCCATGGAAGGGATCCGGCGGGGATCCAATTCCCTATACTACATATATATGTCTGCCCATATAATATTATATTTGCATATACAGAAGATTACTATATTATTCATCAAGTCTACCTTTCTTCCTTGAAAAGATGTCGTCTTGCTCTGTAAAGTGAAGTTTCAGTCAATGTTGGATTTTCACCATAAAGCTTTACCTGCCCAGTCTCTGCCATTGCTTTGAGAAAAACCTGAAGAAGTTGAAAGACAATATCAACGTGAAAGTCAAAGACCACTTTCCTTCTGATATTCCAGTTCCCCAGTTCGTTTACGAATTGATTACATGGGCGCTTTAACAACAAATGAGTGTATATTGATATCATGAATCATCCATATATATAATACAAGCAGCATTGCTTTTTGTGACAACCTCATGTAAACAAGATCCAAATGTTGAAATCCAAAATGATATGCATAGTTCAAATCACCTAAACATAAAAAATTTGGCTTACAAATCCCTTGAATATGGCCCGTGAGCCTTAAATCATAATTTTCAAATTAAATACAACATTATCATATTTCTCCATTATATATACGAAAGCACTAACCGTTTCAGAATCGGGTCGTCTCCTTTGCCATCTGGACCAATTTTCTTTCTCTGGTTTTCTCCAGTTCCACCATAGTTCATCGCTTGTAAGTGGCTCACCTAATGGCTTCTTTGTTTCTGGATCAATAAAGGGATGAGGACGTCCGAGTTTCTGGAACACATCGTTCTAGGTAGCTTGTTTCTGAATGGAAATCACGAGGCAATCAGCACACAATGAAAATATAGGCAGGCTATAGCAACGGAAACCCCTAAAATTCAATTTAACACTAAAATCCCCAATTTCTAATTTAATTTTACAAATTGAATCTAATTACAATACCAAAATCTTCAAATTAAGGCATTAAAGCTTGATTCTGACCTTAGAAAGAAGAAAAATAAAGAATTAAGCTTGATTCTGACCTGACCTGGGTCTATACCTGCTGGCTACGGGAAAAGAATTAAGCTTGATTCTCACCTGGTGCAGTCGGGAGAGGATGAGGATGAGGAGGAAGGCGATATGAGCGAGAGGGAAGAGAGAGACCGAGGGAGAGAGAGGGCGATATGAGAGTGAGACGGGAGAGGATGAGGATGAGGAGGAAGGCGATATGAGCCAGACCGAGTGAAAGACCGAGGGAAGAGAGTTTGGGTATCAGTAGCAAAAAATTGAAAAAATCGCCTATTTTTAACAACCGCACCGCCAAAATTATGCGCGACGCAGGTATACATTTTGACGTCGCGCAAAGTGGTTTTGCGTGACGTTCACATTAATGCGTCGCGCAAGTTTTTTTTTTTTTTTGAAAAAAAGTATTATAAAAATTATTGAAAATGCGACTTTCCTCCTTTCAAATTTAAATTTTCTTTTACATAAACCCCACAATAATATATTTTTCTAACAAAAACCCACAATAATTTTTTTTACGCATATATCAATCAATTTCTTCAGTGTTACAAGTACAAAATAAATAAATTAAAATCTACTTAGTAAATATATATATATCATTGAACTTGATGGGAAACGCATTGTACGAAACTAGTTTCAAAGATCCAACCGTCAAACTTGTTTGTATATGCTTCAAGATCGCATACGCCAAAAATCGCAAAAAACAAACATGTAGATATCAAGTAATGGGACAAAACTTTTCGACGGTTATAAACGAAAAAGCAAGATTTAACGGTAGTTTTAACTCTGATTTTGATGATTTTTTACAGCTACACTTCTGGATCCTATATGAATATAATAAACTAATTCGATTATCAATTTAAAATATTTACACAAGTGAATACCACAAAATCTTATGTTTTACTTAATGAAAGTATAAATAAATTTTAAGTGTTAGTGAATCTATCATTTTGATGAGAAACGCATTGTACGAAACTAGTTTCAACGATCTAACCGTCAAACTTGTTTGTATATGCTTCGAGATCGCATACGCCAAAAATCGCAAAAAATAAACATTCAGAGATCAAGTAACGGGACCAACTTTTTCGACGGCTATAAACGAAAAATCACTAATTTAACGGTTATTTTAACTCCGATTTTGATGATTTTTTACAGATACACTATTTAACCCTGTATGAATACAATGAACCAATTCGATCGTAAATTTAACACATTTACATAAGTGGATACCACAAAATCTTATGTTATACTTAATGAAAGTATAAATAAATTCCAAGTGTTGGTGAATCTAATGTTTTGATGGGATACGCATTGTACGAAACTAGTTTCAACGATCCAACCGTCAAATTTGTTTGTATATTCTTCGAGATCGCATACGCCAAAAATCGCAAAAAACAAACATTCAGAGATCAAGTAACGGGACCAACTTTTTCGACGGCTATAAACGAAAAATCACCAATTTAACGGTTATTTTAACTCCGATTTTGATGATTTTTTACAGATACACTCTTTAACCCTGTATGAATACAAACCAATTCGATCGTAAATTTAACACATTTACATAAGTGGATACCACAAAATCTTATGTTATACTTAATGAAAGTATAAATAAATTCCACTGTTGGTGAATCTAATGTTTTGATGGGATACGCATTGTACGAAACTAGTTTCAACGATCCAATCGTCAAATTTGTTTGTATATGCTTCGAGATCGCATACGCCAAAAATCGCAAAAAACAAACATTCAGAGATCAAGTAACGAGACCAACTTTTTCGACGGCTATAAACGAAAAATCACCAATTTAACGGTTATTTTAACTCCGATTTTGATGATTTTTTACAGATACACTCTTTAACCCTGTATGAATACAATGAACCAATTCGATCGTAAATTTAACACATTTACATAAGTGGATACCACAAACGAAAAAGGTAATGCAAGAACCCCAAAAGAAAACCAAAATAAGAGAAGGGCTTTGCACGACGTAGGAGCACCTGCGTCGCGCAAAGTAGTTTTTATTTTTTATTTTTTTTATTTTTTTTTATCTTATGAGTACAAAATAAATAAATGTAAAGCTGCAACAAATAACAAGCATTCTCTCATCAAATTCAACTGATTCTATACCGTTATACAATAAACATTCAAAACAAATTATTGAAACTTTATATATATAAGCCATCAAAAGTATTCAATTCACGTTTCTAAAGAAGAAAAAAATATTGAATTCTCAACAACTAATTTTTTTTACATATATATCATTCAATTTCTTAAGTGTTATAAGTACAAAATAAATAAATTAAAATCTACTTAGTAATAGGATCAATCTAAAAACAAGGTAAAATTAAATTAAAAAAAGGGTGAAATTTGACTCACTCTAATATCCAAGGGATTTATGGAGACGGCGTGAACAGGACCTCACAGAGCTTGAGATCAGGGATTGGAGAAGGTTTTGAAGAGAGATGGAGGATAGAGGTAGCTATTGCAACTGGGTTTGCACCTCCCAATCTGATTAAGTGGAGCAGAAAAAAAATCGTTAACTTTGCGCAAAGTTTGGAAAAAGCGGTAAAATAGTCTTCGTTTGGGGCCAAAACTTTGCGCGACGAAGCCCTGCGTCGCGCAAAGATACTTTGCACGACGTAGGAACAAATACGTCGCGCAAAGTATCTTTGCGCGACGCAGGGCTTCGTCGCGCAAAGATTCGTTGCGCAAAGTATGTTTGCGCGACGTTTGATGTTTTGGGTCGAGCAAACCATGTTTGCGCGACGAAATTTGGTCCGTCGCGCAAACAGGTTTTTCTACTAGTGTTTGTAGCCGTTGGATCAAATTTCAATGACACAGATTCCTTTATTTGGTAAATTAAGAGAAAGGGATCCGGCCTACTTAATTACCAAAAACAACTACGTAAGTATCAAACATCTTGTCGTGCCAAATACGGAAGTGATTTCAAATACTATTTTTAGTTTTTTACAAACCCCTCTTTAAGTAGTTTATATGCAGTCATATTATCTGAGTGTTAAAAGAGTACTTCCACATACTTTGTTCAAAAAGAATATATGATACAGTTAAATTCTACCAATTTTCAAACTACTTAATAACCAAAAAAACTACTTAAGTATCAAAAATCTTGTCGTGCCAAATATGGAAGTGATTTCACATATTATTTTTAAATTTTTACACATCCTTTTTTATTTATGATCATCAAACCAAATAATTCAAACAAAATTAATAGCTTAAAAAAAGAGTATATAGGGGTTGAAAAAGGTGTTTGAAAAATATTTTTCACCAAATAAACTTAGTTATTAAAAGAAAAAGTAGATGCCATACTTGCTGAGACATATTTTATTTTTATAAGGATACAAAGGAACTAACTGAGAAGTTTAAGCCTATTCAATTTAACTTTTTACTCCTCCGAAGTTCGAAGTAACCAAAGAAAGTAAGGAAAACTAACATTCTATTTAGATGAAGAAATTTAAGATTATTATAAAATTTTAAAACAACAAAAACTAAAATAACGGAATTTTGTTTTTTATAATTTAAAAAAAAAATTATTTGGCTAACCTAAAGCAATAATGAAATTTGAAAACATAATTTGTTATTTTTAAACACTCGGTCATAGAAATTTGGAAATTGCACCTATTTACGTGAAATTTAAACTTAGGAATTGGAGGTCTTAAATTCTAAGATTTTTCACGCGAAAATTCTAAATTTCTATGTTTATAAATCCAAACAAGGAAATTGGTGTATGTCAATTTATAAATTCTGACTTTAGTTAAAATTTCAAGTTTATTTCACTTATGCAAACAGAGTGTAAATGGCGGTAGAAATTATACCATCCATTGAGTGACTTTTATAAAGGAAAACTAATGAAAATGGCTTGAAAACTTTGAGTTTTAACGATAAAGACAAAATAAAGGGTAAAGTAAATAGTACCAGGTTTAACTTTTTAGTGTAAAAATGTGGTTTTTCGTTAAAGTGAACAGTACCGTGGGTTTTTCGTTAAAACTCCCCTTTTATAAAGAACCACAAAATAATTACTGTTTATTAGAAGAAAATAATATCTTTTATAGTGCATGATTTTGAACATACTATATATTAATTTAAAGGTGTGGTGCCAAAAAGTATAAAAATTAAATAAAATCAAAAGGATTCATACATAGCAAAAGTTTGATGTTGCTGCATTACTATTTTGGGCGGTGCATCACTTTCACCATGCACTAAGCAGGATATTTTGGATGGTATTTATGCTCTGCTTGTCCAATCGAGGCAATTTCGAAATCATTAAAATTCCAAAGTCACACTTGCACTGCACCATGTTACCAGCATCATCTACCCATTTTGTTTTGTCCACAACTAATAATTAATCAAAAGTTTTATAATTTGAAAGATGAATGAGATTCATAATTAGTGTACCATTTAGTTGAAGTGAAGTCAGAGCATCTCTAACGAAGTCTTTAAATTATTAAATTGTCAGAAATACAGTGAATATTGGAGCATGTTACAACTCCAACCGAGCATTCATTGTCTGATGAATAGCGCTTGATGTTGGAATTGGTATCATAGAATGAAGACGTTGCATTTGACATATACCTTAGAGATGCTATTTGCATGAACGCTACCTCCAATTATAAAAAAGAAGGAATAGTGCAATAATTATTAATACTATGACAAATGGGTTAATGGTGCAATAACCTTAAAGGTCATTTTTGCTAATTCTTAGTAATACTCTCTAATTTTATGTGTTAGAATTACATTATATTTTAAGTTAGTTTTATGTCCTAAACCACAAAGGTGCAATAATTCACTAAAAAAGAAGCTTTACGATGGAGGTCTGAAATTCTTTTGACAAGCTCAAGTGGCAAAGCGTGACCACTTCTACCTAATAACAATGACCGTACACAAAGTTAAGATAATCATCTACATCTGTTTAACTAGCAACTTTGGAACTAAATTAATCAAGTTGAACATCCAAGAGATTGTCTCTCTCTCTCTCTTTCTGTGTGGGCAGTCGTACGTGTCTCCATATTTGCTTGCATGAGATTATAGATGGGCAAGCCATATATTCTTTACATCATCTCAATCCCTTCATATCTTTCATAAAGGTTTATGCGTCATGCACAGCCCTCTTTGATGCTTTTGTTATACATCTCTATTTCTTAATCCGCAATTTTGGTTGGGAAGGTAGACTTTATGAAAAGTTATAGGGTGTGTTTGGCATTGGTTTTAAAATAATTAAAAGTGTTTTTGAAATCAATTCTTAATAAAAATGTAAGTAAATCATGAAAAAAACACTTGAAATGTTTACTCTAAAAAGCACATAATGGTGTTTCTTCAAATTTGCACTACAAATGCTTTTGGAACTAAAAAACACTTTCAGCAAAAACGTTTTCAACTATTTTAAAAGCAATTCTAAACACACCTATAGCCTTCTTTGCACACTCTCAGTTACTCCTATGTATGTTACTATTTAGTGGTAAATTATTCAAGGAGTCCTAGCTAGATAACCATATTTTACAATCGTATTTTATTTACTTATTCAGGGAACAGTCAAGCATAACACACCTCCATCCAAACACCAACACCAGTCAAATTGTCAAAATTTACTGGATAATTATTAGTGTTTGTAATTTGGTTCATAATCTTTAACTCAAATATGCATCTTTCCGGTGAAGATCTCTTTCAGATGTCATATTTTGTTTTAATTATGATTTGGATTGGCTACCTAATCTAAAACTTTCTTAATTCTTGGATATTCAAGTAATGCATGCTAAATAAAGTTCTTCTTTCTCATGATCAGGGAATCTTAATTGTGTGAGTGTGTGTTTGGGGAAGGAGGGTTCTCGTTCTATATATCTTTCCATATGTAAAGGTACAAATATCGACTAAATTATATGTGTGAAACAAGATTGGAATATTTATTTGAGCATTCTAAATCTAGGTTTCTAGTTCGTCTTATGAAAACTTCATCTAAATTCAATCTGTAGGATCTTAATGCTTGAAGGGATGCTTTCTTAGATTGATTATGTAGGTTAAAGGTTTCAAATTACTAGGTTTATAACCGTATTAATTATTAAGACATGTTTACTTATTTGGTATGAGAAAAAAAAAGAAATAGAAATTAGAAGAAATGCGTAAAGGATAAACAAACAACACCTGGATTATTTCATACTTCTATTTTTGAGGTCGTCATACCAAAAATCAATGAGCATACCTATTTATCGTAAATTCATTTTTTACAAGTAAACATGCTCTGAATGAATTATTTTCTAATTAAAATGCATGCATATTTCACCATCTATTTATAGATTAGTAAACTGTGACTTCCTAATATTGAAATATCCTTAGTTTCAGACTCCCCCCTCATGATCATCCCACATACAACAGCTCTTAAATACTTAGTATGATCTTAAAGTAATTAAGGAACATTCGAAAGATAATCAAGCTGATGAGGACGACAGTAATAAGGTTCATATATCTTCAAAGCTAGCCAGTCATCATCTTCTACTGGTTTTTAAAAGAAAGAATTAAGGTCAAAATTTGCAACTTACTATCTCTAAAGGTAGTAGTGACGTTCAAAGATGTGTCATCGTATGCAAAGTTGGGTATGATTATCTTGCTCAATTGTATTATAAGATAAACCAAAGGGTTCTTTAGATATAAACCCTGAAACTTTTATTTTTCAAACAAAAATTCACCTAATTTTAAACATTTAAATAAAACTCAAATTTTAAATAGACTGCAAATAAAACCCAAATTTCAAATAGACTGTCATGTCGATAAATATATAACCAACTATTACAACACATTTGCAACTTATGCCACAAAATCCTAATTTGGTTAATAAACAATGTTATTACTCATCCTAATTATGCTGAGCAATTAAATCCATATGGATATTATACCTTTCTTGTATCATAAATATTAGTAACATATATAAATTAATTTATCATATTGAAAAAAAATAGACAAATCTCGTACGAAAAAAAAAAATTGTTTGAATCATATATTTACCTACATATAAATTAATTTACCTACTTATAAAATATTTATACTAATTTACCTATTCTAATAAAAATTAGTGATATTAGATAATGTTTGAATGTTGTGGGTTTGTAGTAGGCAATTAAATAAACTTGTAATCTAATGCCCATAAATCATGTAGGTAAATTAGACCATTTTGGAAGTAAATTAGACCCTTTAAATTTTGGTTTGATGGAATAGGTAAATTAGACTATTTTGTAGGTAAAAATTGCGCAAAACATATAGCTTTTGTTTTGTGCATTAGGATTGGAGTATATATGCAATAGCTGAAGCTGTTTTAAGTTTATTGCTGTGTCGTTAGGTAAATTAACTTGTATATTTAATGCACAAAATCATGAAATTAATATTATTATTTTTCAATCGGCACCTTATAACAATTTGAAAAGTCAAACTTAATTAAAGAATTTGCTTAGTTTGAACCTAGTCAATGGACTTTAGTTAAAAAAACAAAAAGAGATGGATTTTAGTTAAGGAAAATATAGTTTCAAAGGATAATGTCAAATTTTCAGTGAACGAAATTCATCCAAACTTGAACGATTCACTAGAAGTTTAGAACCCTCGTTGTTCATGGATATATTTCGTTGTGATCCAATCAAATCGCCACACACAATGTTATAAATCTAATTATAATACGTGTCTGTATGTATTTATTAATATTATACTTTGAGTTATTTTCATGAGAAACATTACGCGACTCTTGTACATTAAAAGTTTTCTTTTCTACTTAGTAGTGACTTGAATAATCTTTACATAACTATGACTCATTTGTAAGTTTTTTTAAAATGACTAAAAACGTTTTTGTTGTAAATAGTTTTGAAATCAATCCTTATTAAAAATGCAAGTGAATCCTGAAAAATCACTTATAATGCTTCCTACAAGAATCACATAACTAATGTTTTTTGCATGATTGCATGAAGCACTTCAAGTGCTTTTAGAACACAATTTTTTGTCTCTAAAAATACTTTCAGTCATTTTAAAAGCACTTCTAAACAAGTCCGCCAAATGAGTAAAAAAATTTATGCCTTTGATCATTGATATATACTTGTCCCCATCACCATAATTAAAAATTTGAAAGTTTATGATGTATCTAAGTGCAATAGATGCGAAGATGGGCAAGTCCATGACCCTAGCTAAGTTAATAACTTTGGTCAATTTGTACATAGTGTGGGGATTGATACACGAACACTGAATTATGCTACCACACGTATACCTGTAAATATGTGAGCTTATGGCCAATCAAGTTTCCTGAAGTCGCTATTAGTTAGAGACCTAATTAATTAGGACATATGAAAACACTTTAACCCTACTGGTAACTATGGTCAACATGAAAATGACTGGATAAACAACTGGAGAAAATGACACTGTGGATTGTATGGTAGAAATTGAACACCCTACCGAATTATCTTTCTATCCAAAGCTTCCAATTTGTGGCTTAGGGTCAAGCCTATTGTCTAATATTATATTTAATATGCAAAATGGTAGGCCTCCAAATTATCTATTTATCTAATTAAGTCAATATTATTTAACTTTTAGTTTAAGTAAACTAAGAGGAAAATTCTTTTAGAACGATCCTTGTTATTGAGATAATATTTCACTTTGAATATGTTAATTTTAATTTGTACAATCAAGTCTCTTTGTTTAGTTTGTTCACAATATTAATTAATTAATTAGGGCCAAACATAATTTTCTGTTTAACTATATTAGCACAACAAATTTATACGTGACATGTTGGTAATGTGTTATTAGTAAAATAACATTGACATATCACGTGGTGTTACAATCAAACACAATAATTTCTTTACGGCCATACTTACTTGGACTAAACCAAGAAGTAATGAGAAGGTGCCATGAAAATAAAGCCATATATGCTTTCTGTGGTCAAAACCTAAACTGAGTTATAAAATGTCATTAAACAAGAGGATTGCTGATGCTTTTGAAAGTGATGGAAATTAAACCAGGCATAAAAAGTTTCTTTTTCTTCTTCTTTTAGTTGTTAAATATCACAGAAAATTAGCCGATAATGTGCTGTTGAAGTCGATGGTTAACGACATACATTTATCATGGGTTAGGTTCTTCGATCGACCTGTAAAATTTAATTGCAGCAAATTCTATTATCAAGGTCTTTTTCAATGATAAAAAAAAATAAAAAATAAAAAACAGTATTTAAAATATCCACGAAATTGTAGATATTTTTAGACTCATTGCGCTATTCGACCAAACTTGTTGGCTCCGCGTCCAACGAAAGTCGCTAACCTTCGTCACCATCAGCATTCGGTACTCTCTCGATAGCTTCAATGGTTCAATGAAAGCCTTTGTTGTAATGAACCGCAAGCCTGCCCTTAAGAAAGAAAGACATAATAAGGCTTGGTTGTGGGAACCGACAATGACGAAAGTTACTCGGCCGATGCGGCCGGCTACCAGGAACTGCAAATTTAACTTCATCCTATGTCGATAATGTCACATTCCGGCCCGGGGTCCACCACATCCCGGGCCCACTCTACCACCGTAGCACGATATTGTCCGCTTTAGGCCCCGACTACGCCCTCACGGTTTTGTTTCTGGGAACTCACACGAGAACTTCCCAGTGGGTCACCCATCATGGGAGTGCTCTCGCGCGCTACTCGCTTAACTTCGGAGTTCCCATGGAACCCGAAGCCAGTGAGCTCCCAAAAAGCCTCGTGCTAGGTAGGGATGGGAATATACATATAAGGATCACTCCCCTGGGCGATGTGGGATCTCATAATAACCTGGCCCTGATACCAAATTGTCACATCCCGGCCCGGGGTCCACCACATCCCGGACCCACTCCACCACCATAGCACGATATTGTCCGCTTTAGGCCCCGACTACGCCCTCACGGTTTTGTTTCTGGGAACTCATACGAGAACTTCCCAGTGGGTCACCCATCATGGGAGTGCTCTCGCGCGCTACTCGCTTAACTTCGGAGTTCCCATGGAACCCGAAGCCAGTGAGCTCCCAAAAAGCCTCGTGCTAGGTAGGGATGTGAATATACATATAAGGATCACTCCCCTGGGTGATGTGGAATCTCACAGATAAGATATAGGAAAATCAATAAATATCGACAATATTTACCGACTCACCATAAAAATTTTGCTGGAACCCATTTCAAAATTTTGAAATTTTTTAAAGAAATTTTTCTCTAATTTTGATTAAAAATAAATGAGTTGATAATGAAAAAAGTTGAGATTCCAACATAAAACCAATTGACAAAATAAGAAATAACCCAACTTATAAGTTATAAACCTATGTAAGGTCTCTCATTCCATCAATGTGGGACTCATTCTCAACAGATATACCCACTCCATTACAAATTTCCATCAAATGTAACCGTATTGATGGATATCCATCTATAATTTCATAAAGTTACATAATAAATTCACATATTGATATTTCTACCTATATCAATATTTGAAATATTAAAAAAAAATGAAATATGAAAACATAAAAATGTTACGATTAGCAACGACAGAAAAAAGTAACAATATAGTTGCATATTTTGAGTAATAATTTGCTTCTACATGCATCTACGTAAGTAGACCTAAGACCATCCAATAGGAATAGGCCAGTAAGAAAATTAGGCAGAAATTTAGTCTCCGAATTCAGTGGTCCTCTTGGATGGATTATTGTCGTTAAAACACTTTCAGTTAGGCAGGAGATTAGTTCAAATTTAGCTAGTAGTTGACTATGAGAGCTGATGAACATTTACTGACATTGAATTCTTCACTGTTCTCTTGAAATAAGTTAACGAAACAGCTAAATACGTGACTCACGCTAAGATTTTTTAATCAAAACTTATACGTCTAGAGACGGGTAGAATGAGTTAGATTAATTAGCTAAATTAAGTAATGTGTGTACTATTTGCGTTTGAGTTAGAATCTCTCTTTTTCAAATTAATAAAAAATAAAAAAAAATCCAAGTGAAAAGGGAAAATGGTGTTATTTTCCTTGTTAATGGTGTTATTTTCCGTGTTATCTTTTTGGATAAGCAACAATGATGACCCAAGAATAAGTTATTATTTTGGTCAGTGACCAAAGAAATTACGCTACATAAATTATTATGTAGAAGATTAAGTTATTACTTTGGTCGGTGAAAGCTACATGTGGCGTTGAATAGATTTTCCACTTAGATGAGTGACGAGTCGACTAGTACTCCCTTTTAGGAGTAAGGAACTTGGCGTGTTGTTTATTGTGGTAGCGCTTCTGCGATAGCTATATGTTATCACATCATTGAGCAATGAATTATGTGTTACTATTTTCTAATGATGATTTGACGTGGTTTTATTTTTCCGTGATGATTTTATGTGATCTCAATTTTACGAAGATCGTTGTGATTGTCGGTAAAGATTTATTGCGTCTTTGGTAATTTGCGTCAAATTTATACTGGCAACATTTGTATGTTTGTGGTTGTAGTAGTCATATAAAGGTTTACTCTAATTTATTTAATTGTGTAAATTCACTTCAAACACAATTTGTTGGTCATTAAACTATGTACCTAATTAACACCGATGTGTTTACCCAAAACAAAAAAAAATAACACCGATGTACTTGTTTGTGTTGAAGAAGGAAATATCACTCCATCATTTTTTTTGTCAAAAAAAATATATATACACACGCACACAGAGAGAGAAGATATAGAATCGATATGAAGAACAGGTACAAATCTGCAGAGATGATGCACAAAAGGAATGGCCTATGATTAGGGTTTATTTACAATTGCTTTTGAAAGGAATGAAAATGCTTTTTACCTACTAAAACTTTATATGACAACATTTGAAAGAAAACTTAAAAGCGTTTTTTGAGATAAGTACTTTTTATATGCTTACTCAAGAAGCGCTAGAAAGATACCATATGTTTTTAACAAAAACAATTACGAGTATAAGTGCTATTTAAAAGACCTCGATCCATAACCAATCTAGGTTTTTTTTTTTCAACAGCGACGGCTTGAATACATATTTGTAAGCTATATTAATTATGATAATGAATTTTACCGATGTATTTTTCCTTTACCACTTTACCTATCACCATTAAAACTGGAACATTTAAATTTTAAGAACTGAAACCGGTTATATTACAATCCTTTTAACTGTTTTAAGTAAAAATATCTAACCCAATTGGTCAACTTCGAAATAGGACCAAATGTCTAATCCACACTACTCCAGTCTCACTTCAACAGTCCTTTCACCAATGCATGAGAAACGGTGGGCCCAAAACTCAGTTCATCATCGTCAAACACTATCCACTATATGTTCATGAGGAGCAACAACCAGAACCAGCTCCTCTGGGGCCAGAGAGAGAGACAGACAGAAGGAAAAACAAACCCAAGGAATAAAATGGGGAACATAACAGTTGGGCTGCTTCTGCTCATTAGAATTTAGAAAAACAGAACATAAACGAACACATATATATACACACATAATAATATGTATATACAGGCCCTTTAAGCATAATTTTTTACAGAGAGAGAGAGAGAGAGAGAGAGGTTGGACTGAAGAACTCATTCGAACTGAGAGACTGAGAGGAGGCAACCAAATCTTTTAGCATAATTTTTTACTTCCCCATATATCACATGCCGGTTCCTGTCACTCTCAAATTTATTGCCTTGACACTGACTCCTCCCTCTCAATCCCCTATATGCTTTATTATACCAAAAATTCTTGATGCTGCGGAGAAATTCTAATAAAATTCAAGATCCGCTAGCTTCTCAAACTCCATTTTTTCATCGACAAGCAGAGTGAAATCTAAAGTTCCTTATTCCGGTTCCCATTCTCCCTCCCCTCCCGCTTTACAACCGGAATAAGATGGGCACAGCCCCACCAGCAGCCACGTGTATTCGACCCGAAAACAACAATCTGTGTTCACTGCCTATGGAATGGAGTGACTATCTTAATCTCCTCTTGTATTGTTTGTTCTGATTGATCCTAGTTCAAGGGTACTCTTCTTTATCCTAGTTTGAGATGGAATAAGACCCACCGGTATTTTTTCCTATTGGTTTTTTACTCCCTTCTGGCCTTACCTCTAGGGTTTTTCTCTATCCCCACGAAGGAAAAAGCCCTTTGCAGATGAAGTAGTGCATTTCTGTGCTTTCTGTCTTGAAGCCCCCTTCATATAAATTTTTTTTAACCGTTACATCTTGATTTTGTATTTTTAAACAAAGTGTAATAATTAAAACATTTAAAGTACTCGATATTTCTGAACACCTAAGAAAGTCTCTTATTGTACATTTCCACTACCACCTTCATTTACAATTCACACTTCTTTTTAACAAAGTTGAAAAAGAGCCACTTGACCAAAAAGAAAAGGCCTAAATTTAGTTCAAGACGATGCATTTTAAGTGTAAAAGATGAATAGAATCGCTTAGATTGATTTGATTTGATCGGTTTGAACTGTTTGTCTGCTCTTTTTATTTCAAACTCAATAGGTAAAGTACTCGATATTCCGGAACACTTAACAAAGTCTTTTATTATATATTTCCACTGTCACTAACATTTACAATTCAGACTTCTTTTTAGCAAAGTTGAAAAAAGAGCCACTTGACCAAAATGAAAAAGCCTAAATTTAATTCAAGACCATACGTTTTAAGAGCAAAAGATGAAGATTTGATCGGTTTGAACTGTTTATGTGTCCTTTTTCTTTCAAACTCCACCTCCCTGTTGATGGGAATAAAAAATAAACAGAATGAAATTGTGCGAAATGAAAGAGTTGTCTGGGGCTAGGGTTTGACAAAAATGGAAGTTGATAACAACATGGAGTGGGTATGTATATCATAGCATATGGTGTTTGAATATTGCTTGTCACACAAGAAGGAAGGGTTAGTTAACTTTGGGATTTGTGGTATTTTTTGGGAGGTTACTTAATTCTCTCCCTAGCTAGGCCTTCCTTCCATTTGAGAAATAATAAAAAAAAAAACTTGAGAAAATATTTTTACTTTAATAATTGAATTGTCATGTCAATAAATAAAGGTTGTGATATCAACACATCTCTTTAACTTCATATTCACTCTCTTAATATGTAGCCGTCAGACCGATTGAATTAAAAAAAATAAAAAACAGAAATTAACAAAAAACATGTAAAAAATAAAAAAGAACGTGTGAATATCACACTCCTAAATAAACTAAAGAGATGAACTAAACGCGTTTTGTTGGCAACACGGTGCTTCTCTCTCTCTTTAGATTGTGAGAGAAAGGAGAAAGAGAAAGTTTCTCTCTCTTAATTGATCTTTCTCTCTGTGTGCTTTGTAAGTTTGTATAGTATTATTGTCTGTTAGTAAAAGGTGTATGTTAGTAAAAGAAGGGAAGGGAAGGGAAGGATGAGGGAAGGATGAAATGAAGCATAAAGTAGTTGGTAAGGTGGTAGTCAACCATGGGAACAAACACAGGGCTCGAGAATGACAGAGACAGACAGCAGCCTGTGCTGCACTGCACTGCAGGTACAACGATTATCGGGACTCGCACACATCCATCCATCCATCCATCCATCCATCATTATTCACTCACTCGCTCACTCCTCTTTCCTTCCTAAGCTTCACCCCACACAAGCCCAAAACTCAAAACAACACAAAAATAACTAAAGAAATTGTAATAACACGTTAAAAATTTAATTGTGCATTTATTTTTTTAAATATAAAAAATTGAGAGAGTATAATAAAATTTTTGGAGTACTAAAACGATTTCCTAATTTTAATAATATAATGAGTGACGAACGAATTTTACCTATCTATTTTTAGATAAGTAAACATGGTCATAGTAGTTTGAAAGAATCGAGTTGGATTTTGCAATGTGGTGATGCTAATCAAATCATTATAACCACTTATTTATTTAAATTATACCCTCAATTCCAAACATTTTCAAGTAAATGTCTATTTTTATTATGACACATTAATTAATATATATTTAATAGTATATATGACGATCATAATAAAAGTATATCATTTTCATTAAACATAATTTTAATTGATTAACTTGTCCCCACCGAATGGGGTTATGTTAAAAAGAAAAGATAAGCACTTTAACCAAAAACAAAAACATAGGATTTGTTTTTTCTTTTCCTGGTTACAAAATGTTAGGCGATCTCCAACCGATGGCTGGTCAGATGGCTCGTTTGAGCTCTCTGGCCCTCCAAGATTCTTCAAAATATTAATATTTTAATGAACAGTACATGGTCATATTTGCCTCCGTCTCCAACCGAGGGCCAAAGGGCCAGAGGCTCTTTTTTTATGTTGTATAATTTTTATGTTGGTTAATGTTGTTTCATGTTACTTAATTTATTTTAATGTTGTATAATGGCCTAGGAAGTTATAGGGAAAAAATAGAATTGAAAAAAAATATGAAACAAATTTTGTGAAATAGAAGTTATAGGAAAAAAATGGAATTTAAAAAAAATATGAAACAAATTTTGTAAAATAGAAGTTATATGAAAAAAAATATGAATCAAATTTTGTAAAATAGAAGTTATAGGAAAAAAAATATAATTTAAAAAAAAATTTGAAACAAATTTTGTAAAATAGAATTGAAACAAAATTTAATTCATATGAAAAGGAAAAAAAAAGTTTAAATTCATATAAAAAAAAAAAAAAAGTTGAATACAACTTACATTCAAAATTTTCAAATTATTAGTGTCGGTTATAACCGACACTAATAGTAATTCATAAAATATTTTTGTCTTTAAATAACTATTAGTGTCGTTTATAACCGACACTATTAAATAAACATACTTTAATTTTGTCGGTTATAACCGACAGGAATACAAACAAAGCAAAAAAAAAAAAGCCAGCCAGCCGGCCCTTTGGTCATTTGAGATTCCGTGAGGCCCTTCCAGATTCCAGAGCCCTCTGGCCTAGCCCTCGATTTGAGACGATTTTCGGCCCTCTAGACCTTTCGGTTGTAGATGGCCTTACATATTACAAATCAGATATTAGCCAAACGTACTACAACTAATTAGATTTTTATTCTTTTCTTTTTCTTGAATTACATACTTCACTTTCATGGACCCTTCTTTCTACTTACAATTAATCGATTGTATTTTGACTGTAGATTTCAGGACAAGCCCTGCAGGCTAGATGCATGAATATGGATAAGTGAGTTAGCATGATTTGATTGATTGAGTTACGGGTGAAGGCATTTATAAGATTCTACCATATTAAACACCAGCATGCCGAATAAAGTTAGAATTTTATTATATAATTGATGATATAGAAGGTAACTTAACTTACTTATAAGTTTATGCAAGATTCATTCTTCCATCATTATAAGATTCACTTCAACGTGCCATCACGTCATGTGTGGCTAATCTTCAAGCCTAGTACGTTGACAACACAAATTAGATAACGTAGAATACATGTGGCTGTTGGGTTGCATACATGGGGATGATCTGCTCCAATACCATAAAGAAATTGGGGTTCCACCATTAAATCAATTGGAAATATGAGGAGTAGCTCAACCTCTTATAAGCCCTCGGAAGGTTTGTCTTTTCATCAATGTAAAACTCCTTTACATTCATATCCTCACACCACCCCTCATATGTGATGAATTTTCAAGCTAAACAAGTGAACAACACGAATTGGGTGATGTGAAGCATGTGTAGTCGTTGGGCTTCACATGTAGAACAACATGCTTTGATATTATAAAGAAAGTTGAGATTTTACCGTAAAACTAATTGATAATAATATAATAATAACCTAACTTCCTTATAAGCTTGCAAGGTCCCTCCCTCTTATTAATGTGAGATTCAATCTCAACACGCCCCTCGCATGTAGTAAATTTTCAAACCTAGCACGTGGATAACACAACAGGGTGACGTGAAGCGTGAGTGGCCATTTGGCTTCATACGAGGGACAACCTGCTCTGATAGCATAAAGAAGTTGAGATTTCACCATAAAACTAATTAACAATATACAGAGTAATCCAACCCTTTATAAGGCATTATAAAATTTTAGGAAAACTAATGAAAATGGGTTGAAAACTTTGAGTTTTAACGATAAAGACAAAATAAAGGCTAAAGTGAATAGTACCAGGTTTGACTTTTTAGTATAAAAATATGATTTTTCGTTAAAGTTAACAGTACTACGGATTTTTCGTTAAAACTCCTTAAAAATTTTCCCTTCATCATCGATGTGAAACTCTTCTTCATGCCACTGGTAGTAGGGTTTCCATAAACAACTTGTAATCTGTATTTCCGTGTTCAGTCCTTCTAACAGTGTTTAGTTGTAGTAGTTAGGCAGCTGTAATGACAATAGTTGACAGTGACGTCTTCCTAATTTACCTTGCCATAAGTTTTAATATATATATTTCTTGTTATTTTTTATTTTTTTGCAAAATACTGGACAACAGTATTAGGTTTGCTAGATTGTGTTAGTAGTAGTACCAACAACGAACTATTTAATGTAACTGTGTACAATATCATATGATTTATTTAAATGATTGATTGATTGAATGAATTAGTACAGGTCTTAGAAGTTTCAGCAGGAAAATCTAGCAACGAATTAAAAAATTTAAAAAGTTATTCAATTCAAGTATTTCGAGTACAAAGGACATTTCAATTTATTGCATTTAATTTGTAACATATAGAGTGATGGTCTTCCACATAAATATCTGACTTTTTATTTTTGTTTTAGTACTGAATATTTCTGTTTTTTTGGAGGGTGGTCCAGTTTTCTATCAAGAAAATAATGCAAGTTTCCTATTTTGGTAAAATGACGAAGATGCCATTCCCGTTTACATGACGTGGCTTGATGTGACTGGGTGCATTTTCCAACAATAAGGGAAATAAATACCAATTTCGGAAGTCCACTAATTGTTGTCCAACAAAAGAAAGGTGAAAAGGTTGGGAGAAAATTAAACGAGAATAATATAAAAACATTAGGGTTAATTTACCGAAAAACCGCTAGGGAAACTAAAATTACAAAGTCAGAAGGCAAGCTGATCTCGCTTTAGTTGGAAGAAGGATAAATCACGTTGCAAGAGCATCCTTAAGTGAGTTTTCAACAAAATTTGGTACATATCTTGATCGAGTTAATTTTCTATTAGTTTTTCGACAAATATAAAATGCCTTTTTCTTTTGGTTAACGTTTAAAAATCACTATACTTAGGTGTTAAATATAACATGTGCGAGCATATTCATGTTATATGGTAATGTCGTACAATTGCCTATTAGATCTCAAAAAAACTCTTGACTGCATCATATTTAGCTCATCCAACAACTAGGAAGGACAACGTAGCGCAAAACTACGACGAGCATTAACAGTGTGTGCCAGTGCGAGGGAGGAGGAGGAAAAAAGGGTATTTGTTGTTTGTATTGATAGCTTAATTTTTTATATTAAGAAAGACATATTTGCTTAATTATGAAACTATAATGCCACGGTTATATGATATGAAAACTGTACACTTGTAACTTGTAAGTTGCAATGTTATTAATTTTAAGAATATATGGTGTCCTTCAATTTAAATGTTCTTCGCTTTTTTAAATAATTGAAGCTTTTATACTTTGTCCACCTAAAGAAAAATTCTTAGATCCGTTTTGATAACGAGGATTGTTAACTAGCTTTTAGTCTAGTTAAAAGTTGTAAGAGATCGAAATTTTGAATCTTATCTTGTTAAATGATCAAAGCACATTATGCATTTACACGCGCTTTTAGTTGTGGAGTGAAAACTCACTAATTTTTGTAATTTTTTTACATGCGTAATGAAATTTCATTATTTGATTACGTAATCTGAAATAATTAGACTGGTGGAAAGTTTGAGTGCACTTTACCTTGTTTCCCCATTGGTCTGCTTCCTAAATGAGATATGCGATGCTTAATTAGAAGGTTAGGCAAGCCCCTCATGCTTTTGTGGAAAAGAAAGGCAAATACAAGACATATTAGGGGAGACAGAATATTGACGAGGAAAGCTTTTGCACTTAGCCCACTCAGGACCCACTAGAAACCGTGCCAGCTCAGCAAATGGGCCCATCAAAGTGGGGGGTCCCGGAGGACGTGGAGAAACTTTTAGTAAATTGGTAGGGACGTTTAACTCCCACAATGTAATACTATTTTGGGAAGAGGATTTTCTCCGGATCCACTTTGTGGGGATCCTAGAAATTCCACATCTTAATTGTTCTTTGTATATCGTACGGTTAGTTTTTGTCAGGTACTATTTGTATTTAATTTTAAATAAAAAAGTTAAATAATTTCTGACCGCACAATACACGATAAATGACTAAGATGTGAAAATCTTTAGGATCTCCACAATTTGGATCCGGATGGGATCCAAATCCACTATTTTGAGGGTCCATGACGCCCTAATGGTTCAACTTTGAAAGATATTTTTCAGTGTACTAAAAATATGAATGTTATGTTGCTCTTAAATAAGTTAAATAACAAATCTAAATTTTGCGTTATTTTTTTTAGTTTAAAATTTGCATGTGGAAACTTTAAACTTCAAATTACTCTTGAAAATGTCCTTTGGAATAGCTTTGTAGTGTCTTTTAGTAATAGCGTTGTAGTGTTTGAGTAGTTCACAAGTAATGCTCTCCAAGTGCATTTTTAACAATAGGCTTGGCACATAGGGTAAAGGTCAATATGGTAATTAAAAAATTATTGTACGATATATTTTGGATAATGCTAGGTAGACTAAATTTTTAAACTAAATTTGCAAACTAATTGCTGTGTCGCAACAAAAAATAAGCACGTTAATCAACACTTCAGTAATAATCTAATCATCAACAACCATATCATTTAGTTTACAAAATTTAGTTTATAAATTTAGTCTAGGGTGCTGCTAGGGAGACTAAATTTGTAAACTAAATGATTGTCACAAATAAGAAATAAACAAGTTAAACAACACTTCAATAATAATCCAATTATCAACGATAACATCATTTAATTTACAAAATTTAGTTTAAAAATTTAGTATTCCTAACATTACCATATATTTTTAAAAGTGTTTGTTATTCTCATTCACCCGACTTACTTTTCGGCTCACATTTTAATGATATTACGATGAGACATAAAAACATAGATTTTGTGTAGGCATATAAAAAAAAACAGAGAATTGTGGGAAAATAAGAAAAGGTTGTGAATAGCAATGTGAGAAGAATAATGCTAGGTAGATTAAAATTGGAAATTAAATGATTTGTTATCAATAAAAAAATAAGTACGTTAATTAACGCTTATATAATAATCCAATTATATACTTTCATGTCACTTAGTTTACAAAATTTAGTCTACACATTTAGTCTCCCTATCATTACCCATATAAGAAATGCTAAGAAGAGGGATTCTCCCTGCACATCACAGTTTAACTGTCAATTTTTCATGATAACATTATAAAACATTTTGCAAAAAACATGAAGTGACAAAAAATCTATAGAAAACTCATTTTTTAACGAGTCTTAAGACACATTTTGACTTAGTTAGCCTTAACAAAATTTGTATGTATACGAGAAACACATTTAACCATGGAGCATGTTAATTTTCAAGATTTAGATACTGAAAAAGAGAGAAACTTATACGGTGTGTAGAATTCTCTTTCTTGCCCAATTTCATGCCAATAAGCTGTAAACAAGATTAATAAGCTAAGTATACATTTTGGCTCAACAACAAGAGTGTTCATATTTAAGAGTTATTATGCACAAACAAGCTCAAAGCAACTCTAAAAAGCGAAATATTTTATTTCATCTTTATTATTATGCAGATAAATTTTGTTGATACGAAACTTAAAAAAAAAAAAAAATTACTACGATGTGATTTTTATTTCTATATACAACCAACCGAAGTTGAGATCAAGATTTTTATAAATAGAGTGTTACTGTAGAGAGAATATATTGTATTCAAATAGTCGGATGAGGATCTCTCCGCTTCCTCTTCGTGAAAATCCAGAGGATCAATCAATCATGTTCATTCATCGTGCGGTCAATTTTCGTTAAGTACGGTTTGCATTTAATTTTAAATAAAATATTTAAAATAAATTTCTGATCAAATAATGTACGATAAATGAATACAATTAATTAATTCTTCGGATCCCACAAAAATGATCCAGCTAGGATCCTAATCCCAAATAGTCAACTGCCATGGTTCTCCGGTGACTATGTTATAATTGGGTGAAAATAAAAAATAAAATAAAACAATGGGAAAGAAATAATGGAAAACTAACCAAAAACCCAAAAATACTTTCTTTTTAATCATCAGGACAAATTTTTGTTAAAATGCCAATCCTGCCCTTCACACATATGTACAAGATTGCTTACTTCACCAAAGAAAAAAGACAAGGAAGAACCATTTCAGAATGTTCAAAATAAAAGCAAAATTGAGTTCCAAAAGACAGCCATGCAGGAAGTTCACATGCATTTATCAAGACAAAACAAAAGAAGACAAGCAAGTTAGCAACAGTAGAAGCAAAGTGACAAGTACCAAAGAAATGTCCACATCATTCATTTGTAAATATTTACCTTTGTATCCTCATTCAATCTATATAAGAGGAAATCCATCAATTGTAAACATACACCTCTCAACATCTGAAAACACCATACTCACACCATCCTTCAATCCTCTTACACTCAAGCATCCAAAACTTCCTAGCATCTTTTGTAAACATTTATTTGTAAACATTTCTTTGTAAACATTTCTCTTTGTAAACATTTTGTATATCAATAAAAGTTCAAGTGTACATATTCAAGCAATCTTCAAGTCTTAAGTAAGCTTTCTTTTCTTTCAGTTTTCTTTTCTTTCCTTAGTTTGTTTGTTTAATTAGACTTCTAGTCCAAAACAGGGAAACACTATTGTAGTTATATTATTAACTTGCTAAATTGGCGATCATACTTTGTTCAAGCACTCTGTTATAGTTGAATGTTTGCCATACAAATAACTGGACACTAACTAGGGTACCTCTGAGTTCTTCGTACCTCTGAGTTCAGCCTTTAAGGCCTTATACTTGTACTGTGAGTGGCCATCATGCTGAAACATGTCGAGTTCCATGTGTAAGGTTTTATGTCTAGTTGTTATAATGGCCATCCGACTATTTAACCGGGCCTGCTGTGCGAATCTGGTATCAGAGCCAAGTTTAGCATTTTAATAGTATAATTATGATAGTAAAGTACCTTGAGGACGGAAGTCATTGATACAACTGATATTATATTTGTTTATTTTGTATGAACAACAGATACTACTGTCCTTGTAGACCTTGTCAACCACAACTACCAGGTATTTATTGTCCCAGACACCCAACTATAAATAGCATAAAGAGAAGATTAGAATATATATCCAAAAGAATTAACAAGACTTTGAAGAAGCAGAAGTTTTATCTTGGTTATCTTGACATCCTTCATTTATTAGTAAATATAATAACACAGAAGTGCAGCATAGAGTTTTAGTAGCAAAAAGAGCAACAGATCAGGCTTTAGAGACTCTGAGAGAAGAAATAGAGTTTCTGATAAACCAGTTAGCTGTAACTTTAGAGAAAGGCAGACTATAGTTTATGATAGATTACCTTAATTTGGAAATTAGTGAACCTCAAAAAAGAAAAATAACCTTAGACCAAAATAGTCTAGTTTGTTATTTTCCATTGAAAAAGCACAATCATATTTTGCATAGTGAAGAAAATCCACAAGCCAATAGTATTGTAGATCTTATTATTAGTCAAGCAGAATATATAAAATTAGAAAATAATAAGCATAATCATTTGTTGAACCAGTTGTTAGAGCATTTTCAGAAAAATCCACAAAAATAATTAGACAAAATTTAGATTATATTACATCTCAGTTAGAAGACAATAATAAAAATATCCAAAGGTTTCCTAGCAAAAGAGAGATAAAAGAGCTTGTTGACCTCATCGATAGTAAGCCTAAGCAAGTAGAACTTAGATCGTTAGAAATAGTTGAGCAGTTAAAACTAGAAGTTCAAAAAATTCAATTAGTACAAAAGGAGTTAAGTGAACAAGTAGATAAGTTGCGTAATAAAATAGATAAACTATTAGTTTAATGACCGATTCTAGAACTAGCAGAAAATATATCCAAGCTTTGAAAGAAATTAGTAAGTTAGATAAAGATCCAGTATGATTGACAGATTTTTCAACACAAGTAGCTAGTAGTAATATTCTCATTAGGCAAAATAATTTGATTATTCAATTAGTTTTAAGTTTGGTTGAGAAAATAGATCAGGTTGAAGAGCAAATAGCAGAAATAAATCAAGTTTTACATAACGTATCTTCATCACTTCCACCATCTTTGCTTGACAAATTAGAAAACTTAACTTTAAGTAATCATACTAGAAGACCTAAGATAAACCCTTTTGATAACAGAAAATGGAATTTATCAAAAGAAAAGGAAAAGAAGCAGTTAGAGCTGAAGATATTTATCCAAATGAAGAAGAAGCACAATAATTCATTAGAAGAGGTTTTGAAAGAACACAGAAAAATAATATATAATTTGTATCAATTAGGTTTATTTGAAAATAGAAGCAGAATTGTAAGTAGCATCAGTCAACATGAAGTTAGTTGTATTGATAAAGAAGTTACACTTAATTTACTCAATAAAGAAGTAGTTACTCATTTGAGAAAATTAAATTTCAGTCAAATTCACATAGGAACAATATTAATTGGAATAGCAGGATTAACCAGAGCACAAGTGGGCACAAAAGCTTTAGTATACATATATGATGATAGATGGGATAATCACCAACAAGCAGCAATAGCAACAGCTGAAGTAGACTTAGGTTCAAACTTAGCAGTCATAGGATGTATTCCAAATTATGTTATGACAATTAATGAATTTAGTAAATACATCAAAGTAAGCATAAGAACAAAAAATTATAATATGAAAGGAGAATATAAGAATTTGTGTATTAGCTTAATGTATATTGGTAAAGTGTCTGATAAATATAATCATAAGTTTAATTTAGAATTTCAAAATTTAGTTCAAACATTTGGTAGTAAACATGTAAATATGATAGAAGCAAAACCGGTAGATAATAGTTTTTTAGAAGGAACTCAGTGAATATTACCTAACTTACAAGTAACAAGAAATAAACAACCAGATAAAGTACAAATATATGAAACTAGTACAGGTAATGCAACAATTAGGTTTAGTAATTACAAGCAACTAGAAAAAATAGAAGAGGACGAGAGCGAAATCGAAAATGAGAATATTCATATGGCTTTTGATAATTTAGATATTAACTTAGTTGAGCAAAATTTTGATCATATTGTAGATAAGCTTATAGAAGATATTGATCATTTAGATGAAGATGAGTACTTAGAAAAATATAATACATATGATTTAGGACTACATAGGATTTCAGATGAAGAGATGAAAAAATTAATTCTAGAAATAGGAGCAGAACATATTTTAGGATCAAAAGAATATAATAATTTATTAGAATTGAAAGAAGAACGTAATCCAGCAGAAGAAAGTAGTACATCAGGAGTAGAAAATCCAGGACACTCAAATAGAACTGATCAACAATTTTTGAGACCAACAAATGAACAATATAATGAGAAAGGAGGAGTAGATTACATAGGCGAAAGTATGATAAAACCATCTAGAAAAAATAGGATCCCATACTTGAGAGGATTAGAACAAATTAATATAGCTGGTAACATATTAAATTTAGATAATGTAGACCCGCAAGATTGGGAAAGAACGATTGAGATATGGGAAAAAGGTTGCTTACATGCGGCATTAATGTTAGATTTTAGTAATTCACAAAATATGTTAGATTACTTTGAGCATACTTTAGATGGATTAGTTTTTGATTATTTCCAGTCATGGAAAGTTCAAAATCCAGAACAACATCAGGCAGCAAAAACACATTTTAATATTGATGGTTTTGTTACTTTGATCAAACTAGAATTTTTAGATCATAATAGGTTAGATGGCAAAAGTGAACAAGAGTAGAAAAGAGCAATTAGAAATTTAGAACAATTACAAATTTGTGAATTACAATATATAGCTAAGTATACAACAGATTTCTTTAAATATTTAGGAAGAACATGTAGAATTAGTGATATTAATTTATTAGATACTTATATGACAAAAATAAAAGGACCAATAGGTGAATAAATTTGGAATGAATGGCAAAAGCATCCAAAGAAAAACGATATTGCAATAGGACCAAGAATTCAACATGTATATGATATACTTAGACAAGAGTGTAGCCAAATAAAAGCTAAAAGGCAGATTAGGAAAAAAATTTACATGTGCTGTAAAAATATAGATTTACCACAACAGTATGGTTGTCATAAGAAGAATAAGCATAAGAAAATATACAAAAAGAAATATAAGTCATACAAACCCTACAAACAGCATAAAAATTTCAGCATAAGACCTTCAAAAACATATAGGAAAAGAAAATATATCCCAAAACAATTTAGGAAAAGAAGTGGCAGACCTTGGATTAGAAAATATAAAGCACCAAAGGATAAGAGTAGTTGTAAATGTTATTCATGTGGAGAAGTTGGACATATTAGACCTAAATGTCCAAAATTAGGAAAACAGCTGAAAGAAAAAGTACATTTGATGGAGTTGTTTAAGCTAGAAGAAGATGAAGATATTCAGTCAATATATAGTTTAGATGATTTAAGTGATAATGAGAGTATTTATAGTATATAAAGTATTAACATGATATATTCAGATTTGGAAGATTCAAGTAGCACAAATAGTGATTTAGAAGAGTATATGTGTGCATTCATTGAAGAACAACATGAAGAAGAATATAAATACATTAATTTAGGTTGGCCAGAAAAATGTCATAAGTGTAGTAAATCAGTTGCAAATAAATACTATAATACAAATTCAATATTGTGCGAGGAGTGTTATAATAACAGGTTATTAGAAATTAATTCAGCAGAATCACAAGAAAATACTGAAATATTAGGAAATACTGTTTATAGCATAGAAAAGTCAAAAAATAGTTCTTTAATTACCATAAATTGTGAAATAGAATTAGCAAAAGAACATAAGATACAAACAATGGCCATGATAGATACAGGGAGTACAAAGAGCGTCATAAGAGAAGAGTTAGTACCAGAAAAATATAGACAAAAATTAGAAAAACCTAGTAAGAATAACACAGTTTGATGAAAGACCAGTTTATTTAACACATTGTATAAATAATGAGTCTATTAAAGTAGAAAAACAACAATTTAATTTACCACTAACAGTTGTTTCACCAGTAGGATCATACCCATTTATTTTAGGATTAAACTTTTTGAAAAGTTAGCAAGGTTTTTTATTTATGAATCCTAGCATAACATTTTTCAAAAGAGGTATTACAATAACTGATCAAAGTAATATGGTAGAAGCATATAAAAACATAAGTATAGAAGAGCCTAGTAGTCAAGATAGTTATTATTTAGAAAACTCAAGAGAAAATGATGAGCATAATAAAGAATTTGACGAAGAAATATTTGAACATGAATATCCGATTTTGGAAGAAGGAACCCGTATACAAATATTACAGTTAGACAGACCAAAGAGTTTAGAAGAATTATTACAATTAGCAGAACAAACTAGAATCATAGGAGAAGATCCACAATTACATTGGAGTAAAAATAAAATATTAGCAAAATTAGATATAATTAATCTAGATTTAACCATAAAGACAGCTGACATGCCTTGTAGTTTGACAGATAAGCAAGAATTTGAGCAACAAATAAAAGAATTGTTAAATTTAAAAGTAATTAGACCATCTAAGTCTAGACATAGATCAGCAACATTTATTGTAATAAAGCATTCAGAGCTAAAAAGAGGTAAGGCTAGAATAATTTATAATTGTAAAAGATTAAACGATAATACATATGAAGATAGTTATAAGTTACCAAATAAGGATGAGCTTATAAATAAAATTCAAGAGAGTAAATATTTTAGTAAATTTGATTGTAAATCGGGATTTTGGTAAATACGATTAGCAGAAGAATCAATTGAGTGGACAGCTTTTACTTGTCCAGAAGGACATTTTGAGTGGCTTGTTATGCCATTCAGACTTAAAAATGCTTCATCAATCTTTCAGAGAAAGATGGACCAAATTTTCAAGAAATATGATAGATTTTGTAGTGTTTATGTAGATGATATTTTAGTACATAGTAAAAATAGAAATGAACATAGGAAACACTTAGAGATTGTTTTACAAGAATTTATTAATAATAGAATTTTGATTAGCAAAAATAAAATAGCATTAGAAAAACAAGATATAGAATTTTTTGGAATGTATATCAAGTCAGGTACAATACAATTACAAAATCATATAGCTAAAAAGGTTTTAGAATTTCCAGATAAGTTAGAAGATAAAAAACAGTTACAAGCATTTTTAGGACTGTTGAATTACGCAAGAAATTTTATCCTTGATTTAGGAAGAAAAATAGCAGTATTACATAGCAAAACTAGCAAAACAGGACAAAAATATTTTAATAGTGAAGATATTAAATTATTTCAGAAAATAAAAGAAGAAATTACTAAACTTAAGCCATTAACATTACCATTAGATGATAGTTACAAAATAGTTGAAACAGATGCTTCATCATTAGGATGGGCATGTATACTATACCAGAAAATGTATAAGGAGTCACCAAAGTCTGATGAACAAGTTTGTAGACATTCATCAGGAAAATTTAGTGACGTACAGTCAAGATTACCATCAACAGATTTAGAAATTTTAGGAATAATTAACTCACTTGAAGTATTCTCTTTATTTTTACATAATGAAGTATTTACAATTAGAACATATTGTCAAAATATAGTTTCTCATTATAATAAGATACATAATGATAAACAGGCAGCCCGAAGATGAGTTAATTTTATTGATTCAATTACAGGAAATGGTTTCAAACCAAGTTTTGAACATATAAAAGGTAATGATAATACATTAGCTGATATCTTATCAAGATTAATTTGTTGAACATGAATGGAATATTGCAGACCATCATCCTCAAATGGCACAAGACCACAAGGCAGAAGAGCACATTTCAATAGCATAATGATGCACCATGGACCTCTACCATTCAATGGATTCCAAAATAGCATAAGCAGACTAGCATCACCACCAGTACCAACTTTCAATTTTAATGGCAATATTGTTGAAGGAATCAGAAATCCAACTCTGAGGTATAGGTCAAGAGTACCAGGGCTTTCTGATAGGCAGCAGGTTCTTCTAGATAATTTTTGGAACATCCAAATCAAACAGCAAAGCATGAGGTTAGGGCATGAAAAATTAATTAGAGCCTTAGAACAAGAGTTTGATAGCTTTAATTTTAATTTCCATCAAAACCAGCATCAGATTCATTCTCTTGAGCACAACCTTCAAGTCATTTCTAGAGACCATGAGTTGTTACTCAGTAAATTTACCAAAATAAACCAAGAACTTCAAAATCTTAGAATGCAGCAGAAGGTGAGTGACACCCTGAAAAGAGAATTGAAAATAGGTTTAGAAACTGATCAGCATAAGAATAAAGAAAAAGAGGTTATTGAACCCATAGAACAAGAGGCTAATGAGGGCCATAGAAGAGATTAAGATTGAGCTCTTAGAAGAAGACATTGAAATGGAGTAGCACCAAAATAATGAGCAGCATCAGCATTTGAGTGAAAGACAAGAAAAATATGAGAGTTTTCGTAGGAATTTACCTTCAGACTTAATATTCGATGGTATTTTATTGGAAGAAATTTCAAAAGCAAAATTAAGAATAATGCAACCAGATATGCAAAATGAGATCCTGAGCAAAGCATCACAGTCCATAAAAGAATTACAATTACAATTACAATGTGCTTTGTATCAATCCATCTTTGATCCAAAACCAGGGATGAATATTATTACAGAGATGTATCCACCATGTCTTTGTGATAGTACAGAAAGTTGTATTTGTAAGCCAGAAGTTAGCATAGCTGTGGCCAGGATTAACATGAGAAATTTTAGACCATGAAATTTTAGTTATGAGCACCAGAAAAAACATAATGTAGTAGAAATTACCCCAGCCTTACTATTAGAGTTTGGCTATCTTGAGAAAATATTCATTAACCATATTTCCCAGTTAGAATCTTTTCCTGAAAAACTCATAAAAGTGGCAGAAGATTATTTAGAAAAGTGGAAAGAAATTTGCATAAGTTTTATTAGTAGTCCTCCAGATTGGTATGTACATATGCATAAGGAGAAAGCTAGGCATATAGCCATGATTAATGAAGAATCCTTTAAATCATTCCCTATCTCTCCTCACAAGTGGACTCCTTCATACAAAGATATATTAAAATTTCGAGGGATCCAAATGTTTGCCTTAGATGAGTTTGAAGATTTTAGGTATGATATGATATTAGTGGCAGAAGAAGAAGAAATGCATATTTACAGCAAGTCAAAAGCCTGTCACCAGCCATATTGGAAGCCTCAAAATTTCAAAGAAGAAACAGCAGAAATGTACTACAAAGTGAAAGAAGATAGAGAAAGAGATGCAGAACTAGTAGAAGGCGATGAACAGTACTGGAATAATTTGACAGAAGAAGAACTGCATAACATCGACAACATGATGGAAGCATAAAGAGCTGGCAGCAAAATTAGCGTAAGTCGAATAACACCATGTATTTCCAGACAGAAATGTCAACATCATTGTGGACCACTTATAATGGCATAAAAGTAAATAAATAAAAAGACTTGACCCATTATGGGTTTTTCATACACAAAATGTCCTTTTGGTTAAGAATGAATAGTGACAGGTCCCTTTCGTTAAAACTCCCAAGAAATAAACATAAAATAATAATGGAATAGAAAAAAGAAAGGTACGAGGAGGTAGCGCTGTGTTCCCTCTATTTCCACTACAAATGCATGCAACATGATTATTTTCTAGATACACGACGAACAACTCCTCCTTCGTTATTTTTTTTTGTTAACAAAGAATCAATATTATCTTTTTTTTAATAAACAATTAATATTATCTACATTAAGAGGATGAATGAGTGAGTTAAGACATACAATAGGCTAGCAATAATTTAGTTTAAATTCTTCTTTGGCGAGAATGGAACCTAAAACCTCTCACTTTCAAGTGAAAAAAGAGTACCATTAGACTGTAGTACTAAGTGACAAACTACTTCTTTTTTAAGCTGCCCAAATCTCTCCACATCAATAAACTAATTACAAAAATAAATAATGTAAATTATTTTTCTAATCACTATAAGGCTTTTAAACCAAAACAGTTTGAAATTGACAGAAGTGGTCATCGAGTTGTCGACATTCAATCATTTTGGTAATTTCATGAAAATCTCTATTAAACAAGGATAAAATGACAAAAATACTCTCATTTTTTGTCAAATCATTTTGTCCTGATGATTGTCCTATTATTTATGAAATTGAGGGTATTTTTGTCATTCTATTCCTTATTAACAGAGTTTTTCATGGAACAAAGAGAGAAGTTATGTTAATGTCAACGACTAGTTTGGCTAAAATACCTTACTATATTAGGCATTCTTTAGTAGTTACAATGAATTTGATATATATATATATATATATGAATCGAGCGATTTCAGTGTAAGAGTGTGATTTCTATAATATTGGTATCACACTTAGTTTTCTAGTCTATTATGGAAGACCAAAATGACGGATTGCTATCATAGTTTGAGCCTTTCTCCTCAACTCACAGCTAATATTGGTATCACACTCAGTTTTCTGGTCTATTATGGAAGATCAAAATGACGGATTGCTATCATAGTTTGAGCCTTTCTCCTGAACTCACAACATTCTAGGTTCAAACTATCTCTCTCCACTTTAAGACTAGATAAAGTACAAAAATCACTTAAGCTATATTAAGGAAAGAAAGAAAAGTATGAACACATAACGCATTGGATTAAAAAGAAAGACTCTATTTACTATAGCAACTACCACTTGCAAGTAATATAGTATTGCAAACCTGGTTATAGGTAAAAAAATTACTTGGACTACACTTTAATTTGTACGGATTGTGTATCAAAGTCACTAACAAAGATAGGTGTAATATTATTGAGAGAAAATCATATTAAATTTACTAAATTACCCACCAATCCAAAGACTCATGTGAGTAGAGAGTGGAGGAGAATTTGCTTTACAGCTAAAGCTTGGTGTAACGAAGACCATAATTTTCACCATAAAAAAAAAAGGATAAACAATTTGGTCATGTGAAATGAAAAGGAAAGGGTATAAAAAAAAAAAAAAACTAATGAAAAGGGTTTAAAAGTTTTGAGTTTTAACGATAAGGATAAAATAAAAGGTAAAGTAAATAGTACCATTATTGATTTTTTTTAGTGTAAAAATGTGATTTTTCGTTAAAGTAAACAATATTGGGAGCTTTTCGTTAAAAGTAAACAATATCAAGAATGAATATGATTTTTCTCGATGAGCCGACTATAATATATTAATAATTTAATATTAAATTTGCTACCGATGCGGTTAAATTTAGAACCTTCTATTAAAATAGAGACAAATGCTTATAGAATTAAATGTTAATGTTAATCATAACACGTAAATTAATAATCACACGTCTTTTTATCTTACGCATTTTTCTTTTTATATCATCATATTGAATATTGCAACATAAATTAATGTTTTGAGTGGAAAAAAGAAAAGAAAATGTCTCCATATCATCTTTATATATTTTTCATAAGCATATATTTTTTTAATTATAAAAATTTAAAGTATAAAATAAATTTTTTAGAGTTAATAATAATGTGTATGAAAAAACTGATATTTTTGAGCAGTAAAAAGGAAATAAAAGAATAGAAAAAAAGGGAAAAATTGGGCGGGGAGTCATTAAAGAAAAGTGGCGGGTTTTACGGTGCAAAAAGGACGAAGAAGCAAAAAGCTGACGCGGCGACACGTGGCGAGGGGAATGACCGTTGGATGAGCATGCGAATTTAACAGTGATTTGATCTAATTCTTCTACCGTTTTGAGACGAGATTATGACATCCATAACCAACCAAGAAAGGGAGGAGAGAGAGAGAGAGAGAGAGAGAGAGAGAGCGAGGGAGAGAGAGAGGTTTTATGTTATTCAGTCACACACACACACACACACACACAGAGAAAGAAACAAGAGAGAGAGAGAGAGAGAGAGAGAGAGCGAGGGAGAGAGAGAGGTTTTATGTTATTCAGTCACACACACACACACACACACACACAGAGAAAGAAACAAGAGGCACTGCTCAGAGCTGAAAAGCTCATCACCTGCAAACAAATCAGAGAGAGAGAGAGAGAGGAGAGAGAGGCTTGAGTTTGGGTGAGCTGCTTGCAGAGTGCAGAGGAGAGAGAGGGTATGGCGGCGTTGCAGAGAGAGAGGTAAGTTCTGCGGGAATCATAAATGCTTGGAAATTACAGACGAACAGCGTAGCACAGTGAAGAGGAGGGATTAAAAGCGCGATTAACGCTGCCAAACTGAGTTCTAGCTATCCCTGTCTCTCTCTGCAGATTTTCATTTTCACCACAATCTCTTCAAATATTTTCATAAAAATTAAAACTTTAAGGTGAATAGTAAATACCCATTAGAGAATTGGGTCGGAGTTTGAGCTTGATATGGATTTTCGGTCACAATTTGGGTCTGGGTTAAGGAAGCAGCAGCAATGGCTGGTTTTTTCTCATTAGGCAGAGGCGGCAGCGACGACCAGCATAATAGCAACAACCCACCGCCGCCTGATCAGCACAACCAACATCAAATTGCTCCGGAGACGTTGTTCTGGTACAAGAATGAGGACGTGGCAAATCAGCCGTACAAGGGCTTCGAGCTGTGGCAGCAACAGGAGCAGCTCCTCCAGCTCCAAACCCAGCCGCCCCCACGGCTTTACCAGCCTCATCCCCACCACCATCAAGATCTCTACGCTTCTGCGGCTGCTCTAGGGGTGGGTCCCAGCAGCAGGGGATCGGATGACACTTCATCGTCGAGGTCGGCCGCAGCGGCGTTTACGATGATGAGGTCGTCGTCAGGAGGAAGAGGAGGAAGCGGAGGAAGCGGAGGAAGCGCCAGCTGTCAGGACTGCGGGAACCAAGCGAAGAAAGACTGCATACACATGAGGTGCAGGACTTGCTGCAAGAACCGAGGGTTAGACTGCCCGACCCACGTCAAGAGCACGTGGGTTCCGGCGTCGAAACGCCGTGAGCGGCAGCATCAGCTCGCCGCCTTGCAGCACCAACACCAACACCACCAACAGCAAGATCATATACAACAACACCACGACCAACAACAGCAGCGGCAGCAGCTTCAAGTGATTCGAGGAGAAAGTTCGAAAAGACTCAGAGAAAATCCGAGCTCGAATCCCTCTCTTCGTATTCTCACAAACCCAAACACTTCAGGTATAGTATTTATATACACAAATATACATACACATTTTATGAGATCTTTTGATCGTTTGAGAGAGAAAAAAAGAGAGGAGGGTTTGAGTGAACAAAGAGAGAATGGAAGAAGGGGAGAAAAAAGGGGAAGGGTTTTTGGAAGTTAGCGTGTGCAAAACCAAACAAATAGAAGAGAATATCGATTGCGTGTGAGGAGAAATCGATCCCTCAATAGTAAAAAACTCATTCTTCCAAAAACCCCATCAGAAATCACCAGCTTTCTTTCTTTTCATCTTTTCCTTTTCCAAAAAAATACTGTTCTGCAGTAGTCCTGACGACTATTACATTGACAGGAAGAAAGAAACAAAGAAAGAAATACACTGTTTCTCTCTTTCTCTCTCTAAAAATTCAGTGTTCATGTTTGTGCGTTTTGCTTGCTTTTGTGTGCCTTTCTTTTTTTATTTGTGTTAAAAGAAAGAAAATCTAAAGATAAGCAATTTTTTAATTTAAATTTCCTACTCTGGGTCTTTCCTTCTCATGAAAAACTACATGGTTTATGTACTGAGGCTTGGGATTTACACATGTCTGTGTATGTAGGCTTGGATGTGGTGAATTTCCCGCCGGAAGTGAGTTCGCCGGCTGTATTTCGCTGCGTGAAAGTGAGCGCAATGGACAACGAGGATCAGTACGCGTACCAGACGGCTGTGAACATCGCAGGCCATTTGTTTAAAGGAATTCTCTACGACCAAGGACCCGAATCCCCCAACTACAACATGAACATGGCAGCTGAAACCTCGTCTGGTGTTGGAGTTAATTTCGAACCGCTCAATCTCATCGCAGGAGCCACCACCGCCGTTAACACAGCGTCCGTTGACGGTGGTGGCGGCCACGAGGGAGTGGCAGTGGCGGGTTCGACGACAGTTATAGATCCTTCTTCTCTATACCCAGCTCCAATTAACACATACATGGGTACGCAATTCTTCCTACCACCAAGATCTTGATGGAACAAGAGTTTACACTTCCCACATTCATCATCTTCTTCTTCTTCTGACTACCTACCTACTACGACCAACTGTTCCGTACGTAGTAAGTGTGTACTCTCAAATCTTTTGATAATATCTTTGTAGCAAAAATTGATACCCCATTTGGACTAGCTTAGCTAGGAAGCTAGAAAGAGAGAGTAGAAAGAAAATATTGATGCGCGACGAGGAACGTATTTGTTTTGTTGACAGTTTCTAATGCTTGTTAATTAGTTAATTTGAATGTCATCATCTATTATGATTAGTATTATCATTATTCGTCTTAATTAATATCTTGTTCAAATTCAAATATGTTTAAGCGCTACATGTTTTCTTCATTTTGTTTTGACTAGTTGGACATTTTAAATAGTGGTGGTGTTTCGTGGATTATCCTGGATAGGTTGTTTTTTTTTTGGGGTCAATTATCCTGGATAGGTATTTCTCTTCAACCTAGTGTGTACAGGGTTAAAACGTGACTCCCTCTTGTAGTTTAAGATGAATTTAGTATAAAAAAAGAGTGGCGGTGTTTTTATTTATTTATTTTTCCTCTACTGGGTTAAACCCCATAACATTTTTTTGGTTGGATTTGAATTTGGAAAGCTGCTTTTTTTCCTGTTTACCCGTATGCTTGCCTGCTTGAAATGGATCTCACGAAAACTTGGAAGTTTTCGTCTTTTGTTGGACAAACTACAAAGACGACTTCTTTTCTCATTTCGGTATGGGCGGTCCAGCCATGCATGAGTGAACCAGCATATTCAAGTTGAAAAGGTCAAGCAACCCTTTCTCCCTTCTCTCTCTCTAGATTGTCATAGAATATTGAACATTGTTTTATATTTTCTTCATTTGTTCCTAAATTTTGAAATGAATAGATGTGACTTTGATGTTGAAAACTGGAAGTTTTGCTTAATTTTCACCTGCGGTGGTTTAATGCCAGCTGCAGGAAGGTAAAATTACAGAAAAATTGCTCAATTGTTTGTTGGACAATTGCTTATATTTAATATTGTTTGCTTTCTGTATGAAAATTTAGGAATTGTAAACATTGCAGAAAATTTAAAGGTTTTGCTTAATTAGTTTACAAACAATCTGACCTTTGACATGTCCTCTAAATTTCATACGTTACTGTTCTCTGCAATTATCTATTTCTCACTTCCCTATAGAAGTCTTTTTTAAACCTTTTAATGCTGCCACATTATGCATTTAATCAATAAATATTGATTATAGTTATCACTAATAGTTCTTAAAATATCAACAGTATGAAGCACAAGCTTTATTTTTAAATAAATAAATTTACTGTGGGGGAGCTTATATCTGTAATGAAACTGGAAGTGGGTTTAAGGACTCGTTTTTTAATTGTTTTTAAATGACTGAAAACATTTTTAGAGAAAATGCTTTTGAGTTTCAAAAATACTTGGAAGTATTTCTTGTTAGAAACACCATTTATGTGCTTCTTGTAGAAAGCACTTCAAGTGCTTTTCTAGGATTAACTTCCATTTTTACAAAGGATTGGTTTTAGAAAACATTCTCTCTAAAAAAGCTTTTAATCAGTTAAAAGCACTTCTCAAACGAGCCTTCTTTACCTCCAAAAATATAGATAAAATTTTAATTTTAAGAGAGAAACATCAGAATTGTTGTTAAAAAAAAATGAAATTAAGGTTGATAAATTAAACAAAAACATAAGATGAGATTTTTCAATGAAAAGCATTTGAATGAATCAAATCTCTGTAAAGTCTATTAAGAGATTTTTGAAAACACAAACACATGTTCAAACTCTAAAGCCTAATAACCCCAAGATAGATAAGGAGTCACCTAATCTTTTGTTTGCATGGTGAAGTATTTGACTAACTAATCCCAAGAAGGCCTGTCGTATGCGTATGTATTTTACTTAGATTCCAATCGTTCATGCCTCCAAATCAGTCTTTTCGTCCATGGCTGCAAATCTGTCTTCTTGTTGAAAATAATTGAGAGATCCCTTAATATAGGTTTAGGCCTGAATATATGTACCTTGGGGTGTAAATAACATGTAAAAACTTCTGTCTTGAAGAGTGTTGCAAGCTACGACGCATGGACATGGTGGTATCCCTTCGTATCTCCGTGTTGTGTTGTATTCCGTATCCATGTCCATGCATCCTAGGTAGCAAGTATTTGAAATTGAGTTGTGCACTTGCCTGTGATTAGTTGTGCATTATTCTAATGGCTAGAGTGTGTTTGGGGTTTACGGTTTTGTATCTGTAAATGGTTCGGCAAGTAGGTGCCAAGAGTGTCAACATCTCCATCTCTTTCTCTCTCTCTCTCTTTGTGTTTGTGTGTGTGTGTGTTGTAATTGCTTCAAGCAAGTTGGTTACTCTTAGAGAATTCCATATATGGAGTACATGGAAATGAGTCCAGATTCTTAAGCCAAATTATATCTAGTGCCCTGCTGTTTTATAATTAATTGGATAGCATATAGCTATATATATATATAATGAGGAATTTGCAGGAAATATTAAGATTTGTAGTGATTCAGTGAAAATAATTGCAGTTGAAATTATTAATTTTTTTTTTTAATACAAGCGGAAATGGGAGAGGGGAGAATTAAACTTAAGATCTCGGGTGCAGGAATAAATGATCTTAAATCAACTGAGCTACAACCCCTTGCAAAAATATTTCTGATAGAAAATAAGAAGGCTCCAAAAATGCTTTCTTTTAAGTTGTGTTGATACTTGATAGAATTCTATAAAGCAGTAGTATGTGTATGACACATCTCTAATTGAATTGTTTGAAAAATAATTCTTGGTGTGGAGCTTGAAGTATTAGCCCTTTGATGGACTGAATTAGCTTTTGAGTGATCCTGCATGGATGGATGTAGGGTGGGCAGTTACAAAGAGACCATTCTATTTTAGAGTAGCAGTTTAGTTACAACAGACTTGCCCATCCCATGATATCGTATTAAAAAATGCTACTCTTACTACTTTGTCTTACCACATTTGTATTGTCTCTATACGCGTTTGTGTGCCCTACACTATTAGAGAAGTGGTACAAATGTGATAAGTGTGACATTATTAATCGTCTTCAATTTATATCGAAATTTTCTACATAGTATGTATATTGGGTACTTAGCCATTAAATCCTTAATCACAAATTAAACCATCTATTGTCTTAATGAACGTCATGCATTGAAGCGTAGTAAAATTTTTGGTCACATATATATCATGTTTTCTGGTAAATTAGAGGGAGGCTTTTGTTCCAGCGAGTTAGGTCAGGTTTCGACCATATACATTTATTGAATTTTATGTAGTGCACAATTAGGTTACACTTAACAAGAACTGTTAAATTTTGTTAGGCTAAAAGATTTAACAATTCTTGTTCACATCTATAATTTAAATGTGCATTAGAGAAAGTCTTGTACATTTACCGTTGGGATAGTATGTATGTATGTGTGTGTGTATATATATATATATAAGAAAACTTTTAAAGGAATGGATCCCTATTTAAAAAAAAATAGGGACATCCTCTTGACCGTTAGATTTGATTTTAATGAAGTCACGTAGTTGAGATTTTGTGGTCTGTGATTTAATCTTAACTACATAATTTCATTAAAGTCAAATCTAACGGTCAAAAGGGTATCCCCATATTTTTGAAAAATGAGATCCCTTCCCTTAAAGGGTCTGATATATATAAAGCTAAATGTGTTGCTACGGTATGTTTCCATGTGATGCAGCTGTTTTATGGTAGATTCTTTTCCTTACAAAACTCTCTTTTTCTTCTTAAAATTAAACAAAATTTTGTATATTGTAGACCCGCGGAAAGAAAATACACATTTTGTCTTAGGATTCCGTAAGAAAAATACTTAATTAAGTCGAATTGGGGCAAATCTTATTTAACTTTTAAACCTAATTATTATTTGTTGTTTTTTGATGAACAAAATCTTAACAAAAAGAGAAAACCATACGCATATATACATTCCCAATGCAAAAAATAATTGGTATTTACTTTTGCAGAAATAATGATGAGATTGACGCCCATGTTTTTTTGGTTCAAAAAAACGTTCCACTCCATCGGAATATATGCATATTATGTTTTCCTTGAGCAGCGCAGAGAGTGAAAAAGCAGCAGAAAATTTTCAATGTGTTGGGAACACAGTTCGATACATCAATTTTTTTTTTTTTTACTTTAAAAATCATCAAAGGCCTCCATCTCCAATGCACTGGAATATTACACCAATTGTAATATTACATTAATTGTATTATTACACTTGGTGTGTCGGACCGTATTCCTTTCACAACAAAAAATCTCCTCAGTAATATTCGGTCCCCTGGACAACTGAGTAAGCACCTGGGGGAATTCAATTTTTCAATTTTGTATCCATGCATTCAATTTTCTTTGAATTTTGGGAAATCATCAAAGGCCTCCTCCATCCCCAATGCACCGGAGTATTATTCTTTCAGAATTAGTTTTGTGAGTCTGTAGCTTTTTGTTACGAGTATTAATTTTCAAACTCATATTTTTTCCTTATGCATTTCTTTCTTTGTTGTCGTATGGTTAGATAACGAGGGAGGAGTGCTGAACGAGTAAAGATATGAGAACAATTTTGCACATTAATCTCTAATTGTGATGGAAATACAGTATACATTCTAATTAACTCGGATTAACATTAGTGGCTATACATTACTGCAATGCATATACTGAGTAGAAAGATAATGCTACACCATGATTAAAGAGTTGATGCATGAAACTGTTATGGAATTGTGAATTCTTCTCCAACATATCTCTATACAAAGTAACTTTCATATAGATACATAGATTTTGTTTTGTGAAAGTACGGTATTCATTGAAACGTCGGAAGAATATGTGCAATGGTAGATAGGGTGCAATGAAAAATGACTTCGTTATAGCTTTGCCGGAGTTTTTAATATCCAGTCTAAGAGAAAAAGAGTGCTTGCACCAAATAAATCAAATAGAACTATCCTCAATAAGTAAGTCTTAAGATTATATCCGGTGATCTTCAAACCAACTAATCGCTTTTGAAGTTTCGAGAACCGAAGTTCGATATAAGGAAACCATTCAAACTATATATATATATATATATATGTATAAGCATGGAAATTGTTGACAGTGGCAAACTGCGGATCTAGCCGTGTATGTACACGCTTTAGAGCACAGTTTTTCTGTAAGGGGTTGTCAAGTGACTTTATTTTAACATCTTCCAAATAAAATGGCAAAATTGTCTTGTATTGGGGAAACATATTCGTGCCTATAGAAAGTAGTTAGGGTGACTTTAAATAATCCCATCCTTGACCTACATTGAAAATCTCAAATCTCAATTCAACTTCTTTCTTAAATCCTAAGGTTTCCCTTGACAAATGCATCGTATCAACAATTTTATATATGTACAACATATTATCCAAGGGCAAATCATGTTTGTAGCGAGTAGATTAACGTAACAAAGAAACGTATTTGTAGTGAGTAGCTTGCTAGTTAGGTTAACATACTAAAAAAAATTCAAAAAACACATGTTCTGTATACTACTTCTCAGTGACGTACAACATCAAACACTACTCTCTCCTGTATATGGCATCCAATCAACCAAAGGGTGGATGCATGATAGCCATACAACCCGACAACATTGCTCTCTCGTATACTCCATCACTCTCACAGTCTCTAGTCTCCCACATGCAGCAGTATGAAATCCTAGCTTAGAATTGTGCTTGCCAACAGAGACCTCAGCTAGGTAACGGCCACATATTTCAAGCGTTTTGAGAAAGTAACCCAGATGTTTGGCACTGAGCTAATTTATATTCTCTTCTTTTCTAACTTTTGCTTGTATATCTAATTATATATACGTATATAGACATCGCTGCAGTGTCTGCAATATTTTAGAGAGATCCAGGAGCTATAGCTAAACAACATAATAGCTAGGTTAATTCCCCTGGTAAGCACAAACAAAGTCATAATTCAAAAGGGAGCACTAGGGTTTGTCATGGTGTATTAGGGCAATTATAGGCAGGCGGGGTTGGCATGCAATTTGATCAGCTCTAGGGTTGGTAGGCTGAGCCCAATGCATAATGTGATCTTCTGTGTGTTGGCCTTGGGGGCAATATAATTGAGTTGCTGTGGTCCCGACAAGAAGGCAATTTGCTGCAAAAAGTTTTTGTTTTTTCCCTTCATTTTTTTTTTTTGCTTTGCTTTGCTCTATCAATTAGCTGTTTCCTCCCAAACCCTATTTGCAATCTGAGAAAGCAATCGAGAGAGAGAGAGCACCAGTATATCTGAATGCCAAATTGGTGGGAGTTGAAGTTTATTTTCCATATTCCATAACTTGTAAGGCTGTGTCTGCTGTCAGCAGAAAACAAGGCTGCAAGTTTGAAGGCGTAATTGAGGCATATTTTGGAAGAAACCAAGCTCTTACATGTAGTGAATTGTCTCTTCGAGGACCAGTAAATATTCTTTTGGTTGCTAGCTAGTTGCTATATATATTTCTCGACCGTTAATTACTTGTAGAGTAATTCTCCCACGGACGTCTTCTTTGGAATTAGGTTAACATAAACCCTGCTGCAAAACTACGCATATAGTTAATCTGGAGAAATTAATTAAAGACCCATCTCGTATTAGGGTTCCTAAAGTTCAAACTCTAGTGTTAGCATAGTATCCAAATTCTAAACCACGAAGCTTTGATAATAAATAGGGTTCATCTACAATATACATATATGAAATATATCGGTGTTTAAACAGTTAGATCAAGTATGTCAAATATTAATCCATACAAATTAAACGGTTTAGTGCACCAGTGCATATCATATATACACCGTTTAAATTATAGAGATTGTAGGGGTGGAAGGCATGATCTTGGAATATATATATATATATGTGTGTGTGTACTTATTTATATATTGACTTTTAGTGATAAGGTGCTTGAATGCGAGAGCTAGGTAGAGCTCTCGATCTCCCACTTGCTTTGACAGCCCCACGGAATTTTCATGTAGCAATCTTACTTTTCCCCAACAAATCTCTCTGAAACGGATTGATATATGCATATATATGGACGACCTTTCTGAATTGACATGCATCAAAGTGAAACCCAATATTTCCGTTTCAAAGAGAATCGGAATGTCGTGACTCGTGAGGTCTAAAATTCAGTATGACATATATAAATACTTGTATATAATACTTTTATGCAGTCAATCAATCGTATATATACACAAAGGCCAAAACTTTTTTTTCTTGGGGGATTAATTTTTTTTGTCAGGTGTCAATCGTGTAGGCTTGCTCTTATATTTGGGAAGAATGTTTGCCGCTTGTGGCAAATCGTGCCCACTTGTTTGATTGTATTGGTACTGGTTGTATTCGTAGTTATTCGATCTAATTAATTTTTCTTCTTGAGTAAATTTCTTTTTTTTTCTTTCCTTTTTTTGTATAAATAAAGGGAAATATTCTGAGAGTAGTACTTGGCCGAAAGAAAATTAGTGAGAGGACTATTTCCTGGATTGTGTCTAAAGCATTTGTGCCTCCATTTTTCCTTCTTTTCTACAGGAACATCTCCAACGGCTTAGCTAAATCACGTTGTTTGAACTTCGATAAATTTAACACAAAACCACAAAAAGCTTGATCCACAGCGTAGTTATATCCCAGTTAACCTAGCTTTGTAAATGGTTGCAAGATTTCTTTACTTTCCGTATGGCCGAGATTCAGTGTTAGCAGCCCATTGAGTTATTAATGGAATGGGCAACCGTTAAGACCCGTTTAATTTGATATCACCATAATATAAAGGTGAGCTTGGTAGTAGTGCTAATGATATAAGGTGAAATCAAACTAAATACGCCTTAATGAGTGCCTTTTAATAAATAGTATTCAAAGTTATCAAATGAAAAAAATACTCAAAGTTGTAGGAGTAACATTTTTAAAATCGGCTAAGCCAAAACAATCTTCGAATTTCATGCTAAACTAATTAAAATATACCTAGTGTTGTTGGAGATGCTCGAAGTCATAAGCCTGGAGAAAAATTGAAGTAAAAAACAAGAGAGAACGTACTTCGGAAAAATTAGATGCAAATGATACATAGCAGAAGAAAGACTTTACACGCAATAAACTCGGAGGAGTAAACGAAGCGCCACAGAAGGATTACATTGAACGCAGGGGAGCAAGTCTGTCAGCTCGTCGATCTGACACTGTTTCCCCGGTTAAGGCTACAGGATTCCAACAGCGTATGCCGATTTTTCTCTACCAAAACACGATATGGATGAACTCCTTTGCTTCTCTCGGGTTGTGGCGATATTCGGTTAGTGTTTTCGTTGCGAAAGCTCTGCTGCTTTCACTGAGAAGATGAAGCACGGGGTTTGCCCTTGATGGAGTTGAGGTGTTGGGCCACGAAGATGATGCCCATTACAAGTATGAGGCAACCAACCAGGGTACTGAAGAAGAGGGCACCTGGTTGCCTTGTCTGGACAAACCCGTAAACCCCGGTATTCGTCACAACAATAAGATCAGTGAGCCCGTCGTTTGAGAAGTCCTCGGTGATCAGGGCGTGTGTAGGCGGTGCTGGAAGGACGACTGATGTTACGATACTTCCTCCAGGAGAAATCACTACAGCCTCTTGTTCTCCAGCAGCAAGGACCACCTCTTGAATATCATGAACTCGCAACGAGAATGACTTCAGTGTAGGGACCACGTTACCAGCCTCCATCATCCCTGACGGAGATGGAAGATTTGACCATATAGCACCCGTCGTCAGCTGCCACTGCCAAACGGCATCATGGCCATGCAATCCAGGGGAGTATGATGTTACCTGAGAGCAAGTACACATCTTAAGTTGCCAATTCTGAACAAGTACACAGTATCCTGTACCTTACAAGATTATAATTGAATTTTGTGAGTGATCTCACCCCAATCCATGACGCGATCAAGATTAGAATGCATACCTCACCACGATTTGTCAAGAAGACAACATCACCATGGCTTCCCTTACGATGCCTATGGCCATCTCTTCTTGGAATGAGAATGGGAGTTGCTACCTCCAACGATGCTAAATCATGAGTTCGACCAAAGCCTCTAGAATATTCTCCATGTTGGAATAAGTTAAAAAGGGAATGATGACATATCGAAGCATTAAACAGTTGTTCTCGAACGGGTACACCAGAGGTCGCAACAGCCCAACAGGGACGGAGCACTTCCATGGATCCACTAGCAACAGTCTGCTCAGCGCCATTTCCCCCTACAGCCTGCAGAGAAGGCACAGATTCTGTCACATTTATCACCCATGAATCCATGATGCAGCCATAAACAAAATCTACACTTCTGGCCACAAGTTAATTATGCCATATTTATCCCTGAATTTCCTCCTTTTTTTTCTTTGTGGTTGTCCACCAATCATAAATTTTTTATCACTGTGCCTTGGATCCACTGAGCATAATTCAACAGACATTAACTTCCAACATCCACTGAGCATTAAACTTCTAGGCTGTTCAGCCAACTAGAATTGAGATAAGAGACCAAAGGTAGAAAGTCAAGAGATGTGCACCTGGACATGATCTAGGACTCCATCGCCATTTACATCAGCATGAAGGCCACCCTCTTGAAGATGAAGCTGATAACATCAGTTAAGAAATAACATAAATATTCCACAGTTGAAACAAAGTTTTTCTATGTATGTATGTATGTATGTCCATATATCAGATAGAAAGTAAAAATAAGAAATGAAGGACTGAGCTGAAGCAGGGTGGATCTCTCTCAAGTCTCAACATGTAAAAAAATAAAAGAACAAAGGCTGCTCTCTTTCTTTCACAAACCAAAGCATGAATGGCAATCATATCAAGTGTAATTTCACTTTGGTTATGACGCTACAAGGGAAATTGAGTGGGATTTTCGTTTACCTTACAGAAAGTGCGGCCAGTTGCTAAGTGAATAACTTCTATTCCTTCTTTTTGATGAGCTACAACGACATTAGGGACCCACCAAAGCTGAGTGTGGTTTGTTATGGTAGGTATATATTGATATGGCTGAACCAGCAACATACACAGGTCAAAAAGGAATTTCAACATACAATAAACAATCTTACATTTAAATGGTTCACAAGTCGCACCTTCTTAGATTTTGCTGAACCAGCATACTGTGTAGCTTTTCCAATCAAGTTTGAAATTTTTTTTGTTGAGTCCTTTCCAGGAGGATGGTTTTCTTCTGGCTTGTGGAAGGGGAAGTTAATAGTCTTTCCGGATGTTCTCTTCACTGTTTTCCTTTTGTGCCGCCTGAAATGTGCAAGTTCCAACAAAGTATCTTCTCTTCTATCCTGGTAATGGCATGCAAATTGGCAAATCACTTACCACAAAATAATACATTCAGTTGAACAGAAGTGCAATTAACGGAGTAAAGGACAGTCCTTTTAACATACCCAATGATGTGGCATAACTCCAAGGATAGATTCTCTGAATTCCCTACATTCATACTACAATGTAACATGTATCAGGGGGCTTATCTCAAAAGAATCTATCATAAATGAAGTCCAAACAAGCATGAATCATAAGCAATTTAGAGCAACAAGATGAAAACTAGTAACCTACTTTATCAGGTAAAGAAAATGGGTACTAAGAGAGAGAAAGAGAGAGAGAGATTTCCATAAGCTTCTTCAGGGACCATTTTTTGAGCCGAAACTCAAATATTTCATATGTTTGACCAAAACAAAACTCCACAGAATAAGAGTTTCACAACATTATACAAAGTACAATGAAAAATTGATTAACATATACACTGGGTAACTGTAACAGGTAACCATGCAGTTTTGTAAATGGTAGAATAACATACCTCTCCTGGACGACGACTGTTCATAGCCTGAACATCAAGCTTATAATTATGCTGTGGAATTAACCGTGACGCATCTGAAGAATTCTCTTCAATATTCTAAACAACCAAATGACTGAATCAGCTATTTGAGAAGCAAATACTTCAATATTCTTAATCAAAAGTTGGAATCATCAATCAGATAAGAGTTAAACACCAGGTAGTAGTGTAATAGCAACATGCATCAATAAGATGCTAAAAGAGAAAAATTCTAGCTTGTACACCTGCTATAAATTTTTTGGATATATTACACCAGAAAATTAATGTCTTTCTAGTTTCTAAGTATAGTATGTAACTATAAAACATAGAAGTGCTAAAGTAAAAAGCATATGTACAAAAAATACGAAGATCACCTCATTCTTTCTAGTCCATCTAATAGTTCCAGAGTTACCAGCAAATGCATAAAATGCAAAATGGCGTAAATCCACAGTTCCTGAACTCTCAGAAGCCTGCACAAGATAGATAGAAAAAACCATCAAAACACTATACTACCAAGAACAAAAATAGTAAATAGCTGTCATTACTGGTTTCATATAGTTTTGTCCACTCAGAAGCTCAAACCTATGCAATATCATACTTTAAACCAAGAAATGAGAATGCTTCAGTAAATGCAAAAATCTGTAGATCAAGTTATCCACCCTAATTAAAAAAAAGCAAGAGTTTTTCATGCATAAACCAAAAAATGCTTTTACCTCCTTTTCAGTTAGATTTCTTCTATGCTGCTCAGCACTTCTATCCGCCATCCCAATTTCTTCAAAAGGATCCATGAAAATCTAAAAAATGACAAGAAATCACTTTTAAGAGCACTGTCGACTGATTAAAAATGCGAGTCTTCAGTTTAAACATTACAACAGCAATAACAGGTCAAATGTAGAAGTCCGGTTTCAATCAAGTACTCCAGAAAAAAGAATTTAAGACGACAAGAATGGGCAATAAATACAAACTTGTGAAATACCAGGAGCAGTGAAGCAACGAGTATAGAAAAAGGAAAGCTGTAACAAAAGCAAGTCCAATTTGAACCTTTATAATCGATATCCATCTTGACGGAAAAGTGCAAACAAGATTAAGGTCAGCATTTCTTTATCAACATCCTCAAAGTTTGTAAAGACATCTAATTAAGGAATGCTAAAGGTAGTAGATAATGCTTATGAATGAAAACCGTGGGCTTTAAAGTTCGCAAACAATTTTGGCGGTAGGATATATACTTGTAACCTTGTAACCACATATGCTTTCTCCATAACGGATACTCGAAAGAAAAGTTGATTCCAGAATAAATGGAAACAAATTAGTACTGAATAATATAACAAGAAACATACATGAGGCTGCATTTCCATCCTTCCACCAACAATCACCAATCCTGTATCCCCATGCTTCAAGGTGTAGTTACTTATTGAGATGGCAATCTCCCTATGGTGCGCGTTATGTGGAAAATCCTCCTGTAAAATTCCAACTAGAATAAGAATACAGAATCGGATAACACCAACCAAGTCACCATTTCCCTATAAAGATACGAACAAAATTCCAAACTTTCCACAAACCTGTAAATTGACTTCCCACAGCCTTTTGAGGTTGGAATCAAAGCACATAACAGACCAACCCGACGTAACAACCACCAAAACTTGCCTGGGTCTTTGCCCCGGCCTAAGCTTGTCAATAACCCCGGTAGCCATTGCCACAGCCTGTCTGCCGGAGGAGATGCGGACTTTGTCAGGCAAAAGGCTCACCTCCGCAAGCACGCGCGCGTTGCTGAATCCTTCGTCTACACGCCTACTAAGAGGCTCCAAAACCTAACAATAACAAAAATTACCAATAACATTAAACCCTCAGCATACCTAACAAGTAAGTAACGATGAAAATGAAGAGAGAGAGAGAGAGACCTGGATTTTGGCATCGTGGGTGGCGACGAGGACTTCCTTCTTGCCGTCGCCGTTGAGATCGGCGACGATCGGCGGAGGAAGGCGGTCGCCTTCGAACTTGATTGGGTAGTCGTCGGAGAGGTGCATCCACGCCTCTCTGAAGGAGAAATCACCCTCGTGCTGAAATTCCAAATTCAAAATCCAATCAGAAACAATTCAATCCGAGTTCAATTCAATAGAAATGCATAAATTCGATTGACGTTAGAGTTTCTGTAGGGCTTTTGAGGGGACCTGAAGAGAGAAGAAGATGGCGAAGGCGGAGAGCATGAGAATGGCCAAATCTCGCTTCCTCATGGTGAAGTCTCCGCCGCCGAGAATCCAATTTCGCGGAGGACGGAGTGTTGAGCTGCAGCGGTGAGTGGAGCCTTGGAGAATCTGCGACTGTGGCCGTTACTTTCGGGTAGATTTTACCTCCAGTGCTCCGGAAGACGGCGTGTGACTTCCGGAACTTCCTTTTGCTTTGGCCTTTTGCCACGTCGGTTGATGCAATAGCGCGCTGCAACGTCATTATTTCATTTGTTTATTCCTTTTGTTAGAATACTTTACCTTTTTTTTTTTAACAGACGAACGATATTATCTACATTAAGATTGAGGGAATGGGCTTAGCCTCACAATGGGTTAGCAATAATGTGATTTAAATTCATCTTTGGCAAGAATTGAACTTAAAACTTCTTCACTTATAAATGAAGAGGAATATTACTAGATTGTAGTACTAAGTGACTATTTTACCTTATTTTTGTATTACATATTTATATAAATACAACACACAAGTGTGTGAAAAACCATTTTTTCACTTTGAGATTGTTGTTGTTTATTTTCAAAGTTGTTTTTGATGTGCTGTGAAAATAAATAATTATGCAAAAAAGTAAGTATTTGGTAAACTACAATACTAAAAGTGTTTTTAGCAAAAAATAAAATAAAATAAAAGTAGTTGTCAATATGAAAGTTTTATTAAAGGTTATTGTTCACCCGCTTCCGATGGAAAAACGTATTTTTGAAAAGCATGGTTAGAGCTGTCTCTGTTTTAAGTACTGTCCACCGGACAAAGGAAAGTACAGATATCTGATTTCTAGCTACTTTCTATACACATTTAGAAGTAGAAGCGTCGGTGTTCAGCTTGGTTAGACATTGGTCTGGTTGCAGTGACCGGTCCAGAATGTTGTTCTATGATTTTATCAGATCATTTTCAGTAGGTTGTTTCAACATCTTGTGCTTCCTCTTCGTCTCTAGATATGAAGCAAGTTGTGCGTTCTTCCTTTTGGCCAGCTCCAACTCCTTCTCCAGGTTTTCAACCTATTTCGTTCCAGAAACAAAAAGCAAAGCTCGGTATCACATTATTCAACAAACTTGAGCACCAAGTCATTCAGCCTGCCAACTTGAATTAATGACGTAATGAATCAACGATGCGATGTGGAACTTCATACATACCATCTTCGTCAACTCAGACTCCTTCTGCATCTGTGCATCACACCTGTAGCAAAAGGGTTTTGTTGGGTTCAAGATAAGAAAAAAATAGAGAGACTCAATTATATAGCATGTAAGTATCTCAGTGCCCCATTCCCAACTAATTATGCCTGGTACTTGAATGCAAATTTAAAACGATACCTCATGAAAAGTTGTATATTCTCTTCACATATCTGATCAACTGTCATGGGCTCTATATCGTCCGCAGACCCCACTACCTCATTTGACATCTGCATTGGCATTCAACAATGTAAGAATAGTTTATTCTGTACTCCGAGCAAAGCAAAATTAGAAACAAGACAATGACATAGAAATATAGAGAACCCAGAGGGGTTTATCAGGGTCTGTTGTGGTCCACTGCCCTAGAAATCGTAGTACGCATCATCGTTTTTTAATAAGGTTTATGAACATGAATGTGGTGAACCTGCTGAGCACATGATGTCCTAAACCTCCAAGTGGCCATGCCCTTATATTTATTTTTTAAGCATTTCAACTTTGAACTGATTATTTGGTTGAACATCAACAGTGTTTGTTCTTGTTTAACTACTGGCAAGCAAGTTTTCTAAGAGTGAAACTAGCTCCTCTGCAATGTAATACATAATGATGTTTGATAGTCATAGACAATATGAACACTGCAAACATTTGAGACCCAAAGCTAGAGAGCTCTTGAATATCCTTGGTATGAAGTTTAACCAAGAATGTTCCTAACCATTGCGTGCTAGCTGTCAACTGTACTAAATAGATTGAAATAACGAATGGTAAGAAGCACACAAGAAATTAATATTCTGTCTCACTTACAGTTGGCAAATCGTTTTCAAAACCAGTTTGGTGGCCACTTCCATGCTGCCCATTGCTCGTATCTTGTACGATATTAGCAGGAAGGTCATCCATAGTTTGGTCAAGATTCATCGAATTTGTAGCAAGCCTACCAGAAGATTTATACGTCGGGTCCTTTGGCAGGATGCGATTAAAACCAATAGGCTGATATCCCACAAGGTGACATTTGCTTTTCCTGTCTTGTCCAGAACAATTCAACAACTCAGAACAGTGAAAAATATATGATTCTGTGTCAGGAAGGCACATCACTGTAAAGAAAGCCAATACGTGTGTGCGAGAGACAGAGAGAGAGAGATCAAAGGATGTATGCCATACACATACAGTCAAAATTTAAAGCGATCAACTGTATATTAACATCTTTCATGAGAAAAACACTTTACAAAGGTTTAACATGGAAAATGAAGTACTACCTAATGTTCCACTCATTCTATAAAAGAGAGACCAAAAATTTTCTTCTATGCTGCACACATTTTATGAACAGATATGGACCTTGCATGGCATCAAGTTCCAACTCATGGAGTGGAAGCTTCTTTCCTGAGACCACTTTATAATGGATAGACGTCTGCAAAATATATTCTATGTGTGTGTGTATAGAATTTAGTGCTGTTGACTTCTCTTCTATGCCTGGTCTTTCTTTTGTACACCCCCAGTGTGCCCAGGGTATTATTAAACCTTTTCTCATTTAAAAAGAAAATAATTTAACCACCAGTTTTCTTTCTTTTCTTTCAAAAGGACCAGACACCCCTCAACAATAACAATGACATCCCAACCCCTGTCAAAAAAAAAGGTTGTCTGTAATTTGGAAGTTACAATAACTCACCAGAAATCATTTACCATTTGTTTCAGCCTATTTTCAAGCCGGGTAAACAATGAAGATCTCTCAAAATCCTGCTTATCATGTGCGGGCTCTATAAAATTTGCTTCAAGAATTCCTGGTGATATGTACATTAAAGCATATTAAATAAACGAATACGTCCAAAACATATCTACAATGAGAAATACAGAGTTAAGGAATCGTACCAACAACACCATTCCCCTTTGAAGAACCATCAGCTGTGACTTTCCAGAAGGGCTGCAACAACGTGAAAAAAAGTCACACCGGAATGTCACTGGTCACAATTACACAATGGCCATCCTTATCATGTAGCTCACTTGAAATGGCATTAATTTTCATTATAGATTCAGCTAAAGAGTAAGAAAAGCAACAAATAGCCAAATTTCACAGCACTGTGTGACTGAAAGTCAATTCGGTATATTGTACTTCCATGAATTACATCCATTTTATTGATCATCTAGCCCAACTTACAACTTCAAAACGTAGTATACTATATGATTCACAATATACTAATTTGCAGTTAGCAACTTAAGTTTCAAAGCGATAGAAATTGCACTTTAGCGTACTCAAAACATACCCTGATGAGGCGATTCTTGTGGTACACATTGAAGCCACTAACTGGAAGTGCCGGTGCCTCTTTAATGAATCCAATGGTTGTTTCCACTGTAACCTTAAGCAGGAAACCAGGTATTTGAATTATTTTTCATTTCAGAACTACAAAACTTCCATAGCTCAAGAATGTTGCAGGGAAAAAGGAAAGATAACTTACCTCTTTCAATATAGCCAGCTGAGGCTTGTACGGTACAACGTCTACATATTTCAAGTCATCTTTAATATCATATTGCTGTACAGGTTTTCCCCTTAGTATAATCTTGAAGTCTGTAAATCTTCTGAGGTACAGAATGGAAGCATAAGCCTGATCATAAGAATATGACTGAATAAGAATCGTCATAGTAAAACAACTGTTGCTGAAAAATAGAATCGTCATAGTAAAACAAATGTTGCTGAAAGAAAAAAAAAACATACGTAAAATTTAGATAAGTTACCCTCAATGAAAACCGGATACGGTAAGATATATGTGATTGTATATCGTTGATTTTCCTTTGTGCTACAACCGAAGTTACACGGGTAGCTTCTTCTCTCAACCGTATATCCTACATCAAACATAAAAAAGAACCACAAATACTAACAAAATCAGGATCCTCTCTAATGCATTCATTGATGCACATGCAACAACATTGAGTAAAATGAAAAACGATAAATCCTTCAAATCCATGTCAGGGATTTTATATCAATGGATATGCTTACTCCCGCCAACCTTTAAAAGTTAAAACTAAAGGCGCATGGAATACAATGTTAACATTAATATACTAAAAGTGTAAAATACAAACCAACATCACTTTTTTAAATCAAAATAATATGATATACCAACAAACTCAGTTGGCAAGTTTTGCCGGCTTAATGTGACAAAAAACTGTGTGCACTGCTGTTTAAGAACGTGGTTCGATAGCGCACAACAGCAAGTAATAAACTAAATATACAGGAAACTAATGACAACTTATTGCTTATTATACAATATCATAGAGAAGAATTTTTGTTCATCATTATTTAGAAAAAGTCTTCGTAAATGATGAAAGAGGAGCACTATAGACAATTAGTGGTTATTAGGACAGAGTTCAGCTGAGTTGACTTAAGAAGCTGATTTGGGACACTAAAGCATGGCTATGTCTCATACTTGTAGATGCAAACATTTAGCATATCACATAAAAGAGGACAGCTGAAAATATGTGCCTAAAACATGGACTTAAGAGAGATTTTATAATTTACATACAGCCAAATAAGTTTGACATACCTCATCATCATCATCGAAACTCAGCTCATATATTCCTTCATCATTTAGCCACAAATTGTATATAAGTATTCTTGTTCCATGCAATCCGATTTCCTCAAACTGCAAAATATAATTATTCAAAAAAGCTAGTCAGGGAACAAAGTATGCGGACACCACCACCACCAACAACAGCAACAACAAAGCCTTTTCCCATTAAGCGGGGCCGGCTATATGAATCCTAGAACGCCATTGCGCTTAGTTCTGTGAACAAAGCATGCGGACACCAACCTGAAAAATAGAAAGTAGTGGCATTTCATGGCTCTTAGTCTTAGATTATTGTAAATTAGGTATAAAAATGGCGGCATGGTTGTGGTTGTACAAATGCCAGAGCAAAAGGCATCATGGCGTGTTGAATAGAATTAATCCACATACTAATAGGGTGCGCTTATTAATCTTAAGATTTTAAAACGCGGTCCTCAACAAACATCAAAGTAAGGGAAAAGTGAGCATAAATTTTTGCCCACAATATACCACAATGGGATTGCTCGTATCCACATACCACTATACATTCTTTGTTGTTCTAATAGCTAAAGGAAACATGAAGACTGAAAGCTATGGGAGAGAGCCAATTATGCATGAAAGACATAATAATATATCTAAACAACAATAGAAGTTGTCTTTTTGAACAATCTTTCCTTTACTTGTATAGACTGGTAGAGAATGTGATTCTTCTTTCTTTTTTAACAAATTTAAATCGTATATTACAGATTTTTCAATCTCCTACATAATAGTCTGCAACATATTCACAAAACCCCTTCCAACTACGTGACTACTATCTAAAAGCAGATGCCGCCAATTTACAACTATTGTTTCAACTGAAATAACTTTATGTTACTGAACTTATTGCTGGTAATGATGCCACAAGATTACAGGATTTTACTTGTGTACAACAATGGAAGTATTCAAAAAATAAAAAACTACTGTATAGTATTTCTGTAAGAAGAACCATCCAAAACACCTGTCGCATGAGATCGTCCTTTGATGCAAAGGGAGACCATTCTAAGATTGTTTTCAAATTAGAAGTCCAGTCATCCTGTGAGCCATAAATTATTGGTTCCACCCAATTTCCAGAGATGTCATAATCAACCTATAATTGAAATCAAAACAAAGTGTGAAATGTGAGTCACTTGCAAACTCTCAAGGAGGAAAAGAGAAGCATAATGTTAAAGAGCCAAAGAGTACCATTGGAACAATAACATCATCCTGCCCAGTTCTCCGTAGGAACGTGTAAGATAAAAGACCAACACTCTGGGTAGCTTTTCTAAAAGACAGGTATTAGGGCAGAGTAAGTCATAAACATTGAATTTATTTATGTCAAGGATAAAATATTCAAGGCAAACAGAGGAACTAAGAATACTAGTCCAAGTGAACTCACATAGCCACATATACCAATCAATGAACATTTTCTGAAAAAAACATGCAAGTCCAAGCTAGAGACATTCACAACCATCAAGTTTAAATCACAGCTTCAAGATGTAATCTTTAGTTTCAGTAGGCTGGATGTGTTAATATGGTTGCAAATGTTTGTGGCTGTAGTGGAAAGGAAAGGTGGTACAGAGGTGGGAATTGATTGACTAAACTAGTTTGAAGAGGAAAATAAACTAAAAAGAAAAATAAATAAAACATACCCTGCACGAATTGCACGACTGAAAACAATTACATCAGCACCTAGCCGCATAGTGCTTGTCTTGAATCCATTACCATCTGAAAAGGTACACACTTGTCAGATGTCAAGATGAACAAAAACATGCAAAGATCTAGGATTTCACTGACAAAAAAAACTACAAAACTCAGCATGTATCATACAGTGAGCTTCAAGTGCAGACATAAAAAAATTTCAATGAGCATTCGACCGCTCAATATATACACTGAGCCACAACAAATGAAATAACTATAACCCAGAACTGACATAAAATGCCGTGCTAAATCATGTTTTACACATGAAAACTTTTTCTTCAGAAGAAGAAAAACAAATTCTAAAAACCATCCACAAGCAACTCGTTGAAAAAAAATTCAACAAGAAGATGACATGTTTGAAAATAAACATACAGATCCGCATAATTATGCAAATGATATACCATCAAATTAAGCCAACAGAAAATAAAACAAGAAGATGGTAATAATTACATTGCCCAATAGTCGTGTTTGCCTTCTTTGTAGAATACCCCAAGCTCATACATTTGCGCATACCTTCGGGATCCATTCCACCTCCATCATCTGCACAGAAAGCATCACAACCATTTCTAATTTTTCTTTTCTTTTCATGAAACCACATATCATTCCAAAAAATAGTGATTGCTAAACACACTGAAACCGCACCTTGGAAAAGTAAGGCCGGAGAGTTATCTTTCGCAATGTCGATTTTATCGACACTCACGAAAGTTGCACCATTTTGTACCTGAATTAATGTAGAAAAAGTAAACAAATAAAACATAAATTCAGTGTAATTTTCTTCATTATTTGGTGCACTCATATTCTGAAATTTACCTCATCAACAGCATTATCCAAGAGCTCAGCAATGGCTGCAAAACGTATAAAATTAAATGAGGGAATTTTGAAAATTAGGAAGGAAAAAAAAAACCTAATTCCCAAAACATGCAAAGAGCTTTACCGCCAAAAGCCCATTTGTGCGAAGTAGCATTGGAGTGAAGAAACTTGGGATGGACTCGGGAGTGCTCAAGCTGCCCCTGTGCTATGGAGGCCCTGCTGGTGGGACCCACTGCATAATCGCCGGCTCGCCAGAAACTACGAGATTCTAGGGTTTGACAGTTCGGGATCGCGGGCTGTTGCAGAGGTTGGGACGTGGTCTGCGGCGGTGCTTTGTTTGTCTGATTTTGTGGTCCGGCGCCGGCGCTGTTCTCGTCGTCGCTGTCGAGCTCCACCACGGTAGTGGCGTCCTTCTCCCTTTTAGGCGCCATTCCGAACACTCGGCTCTCAGTCTCTTTTGCTCCCGTTGTTTCGGCCCGCAAATTTTTGTCTGCCCTTGAAAGGGACAAAACGCACCGTTTCGAGACAAAATTGTGTAGCTAGGCTTGGGCCGGTCATTTCAAGTCTTCACGAGGCCCACCTGTAATTCCTGATTTCTTTTCCATTAAAAATAATAATATATATATATATATATATATATAGGTTCTTGTATTTCGGTTTAATTCGAACTTTGGTTCTTAAAATTAAATTTTTGTGAGCATTGATTCTGAATTTGTTATTAAAAAAATTATTACTTACATTGTGACGAGTTTAAAAATCAATACTCACAAATTTTTAATATTTAAGATTTTCTCGTACAAAAGGGGAGAACTCCTAACAATTTTAATAAAATTATTGGCACGTCATACAATTTGAGAAGTGATTATGCCCACACTTATTACCCTAATTCAAATATTTGTGTATTTTTTATTATTAAATGGTCATTTGATAACTATTTTGTTTCAAAATGGAAAACCCAACTTTGAAAATTATAAAAATAAAGTCTAACTTTTCAATTCAGTTAGAAAATTAAAAAAAGTTGTGAAATCGACGATATGTGTGCAATAAAGATAAAGTAAATAAGCCCCAATGTTTATGAGGTTCGGCAAATATGCCTATATCCTTATGATAGTAGCAGTAATCTCTCTCATTATCAATCTGAATTACAAAAAGCAATGGAAATAATAGAAGAATTCAAAAGATTGAGAGCAGTTATGGCTCTTTATAGTGTATCTTCTTCTTTCTTCTGCTTGTGTAACATTTTTGAGCTATCATTGACCATTATATTGGAATTATGAAATATGCTAATTAGGAGGATTGGATAGAAATTCTTAAATTGTGTCTCTCCACCGAGCCACTTTCTTTGACTTTGTCCTATGTGCGAAGGTAGGCTCAAACCAAATAACAAGGTCTAAAATATCGATGATATCGGAAATATCGGTAGTCCAAAAACACGAAAATTTCAATGGAAATATCGGGATATTATCGATATCGATAAAAATTGAATAAAAACCACGGAAATTGTAAGAAAAACTTGGAAATTTTTATTGAAACTTTGCAGAATGTTTATTTAGTCAATTATCTATTAGTTTATCACAAAAAATTGGAAGGAAATGCATTGCATGATAGATTTAACTGATTTAAGTTGATTATATAGCGAGCTGACAAACATTGTGAGTGTACAAAATATGTAGTAATTAATGAAAGAAGTTTAAACACACCATAATCATTTATATATAATGAATTAGTACAATATTTTACACTTTATACATTGCATGGTAAGATACATGAGTGACTTAGCAAGGTCTAAAATATCGATGATATCGGAAATATCGGTAGTCAAAAAACACGGAAATTTCGATGGAAATATCGGGATATTATGAATATTTTAGACCATGCCAAATAATGTCATCCATATTTACAACAATAAAAATGGTTATCAAACAAATTCTTAATAATTTATAAAAAAAAATTAAAAACGAAATAATTATCAAAATTCATAAATTTAAAAAAAAATCCTAAAAAGAAAAGCTTGCAGAAACGCGCAGATCCCAACTCTCCTTTGACCCAAGTTATACGCCTCGGGTCTGCTTTGATCTCTCCCCCAACAATCGCCGGCGGTGCTGCGCTCATTTTCGCCATTGCTGCCCATCCAAAGGTACTCCCTCCGCTCCTCTTCCTCCGTCTCCACGGTTCGTGTTCGTGTTACTACTCTTACATTTAGCCACGGTTCTTCAACCGCTTTAACATTTCCCGTCGGTTTCTCTTAGGGTTCGGTGTCTGATTTAGGTAAAAGCAAAACACGTAGGCAGTTGTTCTGATGCTTCCAAGCCTGTTAAATGGTTTCAATTAGCTAGAAATGGTGATTAAACATGTTTAATTAGAGTTCCTAATTGATAAGGAAGTTGGTCACTTTTATTCGAGCGATATTCTAATTTAATTTGAACTGTGGGATTGGAAATTGATTGAAAATGCGGAGTACACTGCACTAACCAACTTTGTTACGCTCAGTACCGCAGAATCGGTCCTCTTTAGTACGGTAAAGATGAAGCTGAACATTGGTATTTTCGAATAGGCTATGAACAATTTGTATATTGGTTCCCAAATCCTGAATTTTAGTTCTACTGGGAAATTTCTAGGGTGTGATACATACTTGAATTTGGGGTAGCTTCCAAACTTTGTTCGTCCCCGTATTTTTTTTGGGACAAGTTTGTTATTCATACTGGAAAATCGTTTTTGTTTGTGATTCATTGATAATATGTTGTTGCGTAGTTTAATTAGAGCTTGTTGTGCCACCTAATTTTTTTGCTACAATTTGATTGATGACCTGCTGAACCATGCTGCTTGTTACACTGTGATTCACGAGTCCATGGAGCGTGCATCGGAGTAGTTTGTTTTCATGCCAAAATGTTTTCCATCAGATGCCTTAGACTTTATCTGGTTGAGAGATTTATGGGATTCCTTGCAATGGTGTACGACTTGAAGAATGTTTGGTCATAAGATGTTCAGAAAGCATTCCGTTTTATCTTGTATACAACACGATTTGAAAATTCTCTGTCTAATAGTTGATGCCATTAATTTTGGCGGTGCCTTTCCAGTTCGGTTGTGAGATTTAAGATAAACTAGTTTCTTATTTGACAAGTGTGAAGTGTCTAATGTTTTTGAGGCAATTCAGCAGCTTCCAATTTTGGCAATGGAAACAAGTGCAGGCCCCGAGCACAACTTGATGATTGGTGGAAGTGATTCACCGTCTTTGCAAATTGACCCCAAAAGATCCCGGTTCCCATGCTGCATTGTGTGGACACCCCTTCCTGTTATTTCATGGTTGGTTCCTTTCGTTGGCCACATTGGCATATGCAGAGACGATGGCGTCATATTGGACTTCGCGGGGCCCAATTTCGTGTGCGTGGATAACTTTTCTTTTGGAGCAGCAACTCGCTACATCCAAATAAACAAAGAAAAGGTATATGCACTCTTCATATCTGAATTCGTATCACCTTCCTGTTTCATTTATGCTCATTAAAATTTTGACAAGCAGTGTTGCTCTATTACCGATCCATCTGAGTACCAAAGTGAGGATCAATATGGGGAGAATGAACCCTGTAGAGACATAAAGACATGGGATGATGCACTCCGGAAGGGCACTCAGGAATTCCAACACCGAGCTTACAACCTTTTTACCTGCAATTGCCACTCCTTTGTAGCCAACAACCTAAACAGGTTAGGCTTTCGGTCTGGTGGGTGGAATGTGGTGAACCTTGCAGCTCTGATCTTCCTCAAGGGTCAATGGGTGAGCACAGCAGCCGTGGTGCAGTCCTTACTACCGTTTTTAATAATATTCTGTCTCGGAGTTGCATTGGCAGGTTCAACCTTCCTGACGTACTTAGGTTTCTTCACCGCCTTTCTTGTCGGTTGGTTTCTTCTTGGTACGTACTGTTTCAAGAGTTTGATCCAATTGTAGATTCTGTTATTTGGAGTCTTCGTACGAAAACTTTGGTTTCAGAGACGTGTGATTCAAATGTATAGAACAGAGGCAATTGCCAGCTACTTTCGACACTTTAAAAACATGTTTTCCCTGTTGATTTCTGAGTGTCTGTTTCCTCTTAAGAAGGCATGCGTTCCAAGAATCGAATGTACTAATTTTGTTGTGTTTTTTTTTTTCCTGGTCGTGTAACTCTCGCTTACGGAGAACGAGATTTAAACTTAGATGCAAAGAGCGGACATACTGCACCAATTAACTGCCTTAATTAACATTTGCATGCGCTAAAAAAGTTGTTAGACTAACCGGTGTTCGAATAATAAGGGTGTAACGGAATTATTATTTTATAATTACCAAACAAGATGTAAATTCCATTACAGTTAATTGATAATATTTTATACGTAATCATGTTTCGTAAGATGCGGAATTTATTGCCCATAAATAATATGGATTAATACTAATAAATGTAAAACATATTACGACAAAATCTGATGATGCGATATGTAAATTCCATTACAGTTATTTGAATGTGATATGCAAAAATCGATTTCGTTTTTTATTTTATTATTATTATGATATCAACTAGTTATTGACGTAGTGATATTAAGTCCGAATACACTTAGCCCCCATTGATAGGGCCCAAAAAAGAATGAACCAATGGATAGGATGCTCTTGATTATTAAAAAAAGAAAATTAAGGTCAAGTTCTTCTGATCCAACGGTTGGGAATAAAGACCCACAGATCATACCGTGGGCTTGTCGCAATACGTTCACAGTAAAAGCCCCACCAAACAGCTGCACGCGCATTCGCTACGTTCGGTGCATGGGAAACTCTTATTTTCCAGACAGACCTTATCTCCCATGGCAAAATCGTGAATATAAAGAACATGAAGGTCGAATTTAAAGTGACAAACAACCACAGCTTTGCTTATTTAAGGCAGTGAGAGAGGGTCCGAAACGAACAGAAAAAATCGGAAGCACACTTTATAACTTTTGAGGTGTATTTTTCTGTTTGTTTCTTGAGAAAATTTTACAGAGCGAGAAATGGCGACAGAGGAGGGACAAGTTTTCAGCTGCCACACTGTGGAGGCATGGGAGCAGCAGCTCCAGAAGGCCAACGACTCCAAGAAGCTGGTATATATGATCTTTTTAAATTTCTTCTTCTTTTTTTTTGTAAATTTTGTTTTATTTTTTTAATTTCGATTTCGTTAGCTGGTTTTTAGTTTTTGTGATCTGGGTTTTTGTTTTTGATGAATCTGAATATTGGGATTCGTTTGGTTTTTTCTTATCTGATTTGAACAATTCACTTTGTTAATCTAGATCCCGCCCACGATCTACACCTAAGTTTGAATTCCCTCGCTAATTTAGATAAATTTAGTATATTTATTCTGTCGTTTGTCCAAAATAAATTCAGATTTATGTTCAAATGGTAAAGATTTGAAACGCTAATTCAATCGTATTTGTTTTTCTTTTGTAATTGTTTTGGAAAATTAGAGCCAGAAATTTTCTGTTTGCTTCTTATCATGTGGGGCATAATATGTTCATTCTTGCATGTTAAATAACATTCCAGATAAATAATACAAAACAATATTTTCCTACCCACCACGTTTATTTCATTTGTTATATTTTGCATCTAAATTCTAGGCTAAAAGGACTTATTTAGGTTTTTTATATTAGCATCCCACATTAAAATTTAATATTAAATAATTTATTTACTCTATTATGCAATGATAATTTTGACCTTATCAGGTTAAAAAAAAAATTATAAATACATCCCAAGTGTATTATTTCTCTTCTTCAACTATCAAAACCCCTTCCACACTCCATTGTTGAACGAAACCCTAACCAATGAAACTACAGACATGTTGATTGAGAAAAATTATTTTTGACGAATGGAACACGAAATTGATGTTTCGGAATCTTCACATGAGGTAAGACTTCATATTTTTCATTGTTTTAGTGATTTCGACAACATCAATAACTATTTAATCTTGCTTTTGTTGCGTTATTTAAACTTATATGTTCATATTCATCTTTTAGGGATCATAAGGATTACATGAAAAATTAAACACCTAAATTACCATCAAATATTAAAAACAAACGACATAAATTTTAATGATGGAATTGAAAACAACTCATATATGATTTAAATCTCGGCGACAGTTTATATATACATGGTATCGAATGTCGACATAAAGAGAATGTTGTCCTACATAAGTGCACTTAAATTAAGGGCCCTTATGGAGTGGTGAGTTTTGTCATATGCTGATCTGCAAAGACTGCAATATGAATCTCTTTGTCATAGTGTCGATATGGGTTGATGGGACTATTGGTAGTTTTGAAATTACTATTATTATTATTGAAAAAGTTGAAATGAATCTAAACATTTTTTAAATCATTCATTTTGAAATTATTCGGCAAATTAAACGTTCAGATGATTTGAAATTATTCGGCAAACTAAACGTTCAGATGTTTAGATTCAGTTCCTGAAAATTAAAAATGAGTGGTATAAGATTTGTGAAATGTGGGGTGCATAGAAAATGTGGGGTGTATGTGGAAAATATAAGGTGTATATTGAGAATGTGGGGTGTGGGGGTATTATGGGGAAGTATGTGGGGTGTATTAAGATAATTTTTAAGTAAAAAAGTAAATGTGGGGTGTATTAAGTATGTGGGGTTTATTCAACAATTTGTGGGATGTTAATATAATAAGCCCTTATTTATTCCCATTAAAACGTTTCTTTTTATAAACAATAACGTTTAGTGGGTTAAATTTTTAGTTATTAGGATAAAGGAAATCGGTGAAGATTACATTCCACCATAATGCATCGCTTTCCGTCATTGTAGTAAAGAGCCATTTGCATTTAAAAGGGTATTGGAACTACATCATTTGCCTCTAGCTCGGAATCATTCTTTGTTTTATATTTTGACCTATACTCTTACAAACGACTCGGAAATGCTTACGGTTGTTTACTCTTTGCCAAGTGTTGCTACAAAACCCTCTTGTTTGTTTTTGTTTGACATATTCTCTATCATGCACCAGGATCCTTGATAGCTGGATTCTTAACTGGATGTCTAACCATTCATTGCTTCGATGCATGTCATACACAGGAGTAAAGTAGAATTTTTGTTCGTTTCGACCCTACGTACTATCAATTGTTTCCTTTCATATTTAAAACAATAACAATACTGGTTCCATGATTACACATATGCTAGTCATTTGAAGGGTTACATGAACATATTGATTTTTTTTCGCTTCTCATGTTCCGAGAGCTCTTCAATAAAAACTGCAGATGGTTGTTGATTTCACTGCTTCATGGTGCGGACCATGCCGCTTCATTGCACCATTCTTGGCGGAGTTGGCTAAGAAGCTGCCGAATGTCATCTTCGTGAAGGTTGACGTCGATGAACTGAAGGTAATACCGTCATCTGTTTCAAAACGTAATTTGTTTCGGAATCAGTTAACATTGCACGCTGTAAGAGAAACTCAATCGCAAGTGAATTTCTTTGCAGACGGTCGCGCAGGACTGGGCGGTAGAGGCAATGCCAACCTTCATGTTCCTGAAGGAAGGGAAGATCGTGGACAAGGTGGTCGGAGCGAAGAAAGACGAGCTGCAGCAGACTATCTCGAAGCATGTGGGCACTGCTTCTGCCTGAATGTGATAAATTTGCATATTATGCCGATAAATCTAGACCATAGCAAAGCACAAGGCCACGGACCTTGCGAGTTGCCAGTAATGTAGACTTATATTTCAACCTTTTGCCTTTGTTTTAAGTATTGTGTGTGGTACTTCTCATAAGGTTGCTACATAAATGTAGTTCTATTTAGCCCCATACATCGTTTGGAAATTGTTACTTGATGTGGAAATTCTATATAGTTGCGGCAGGTAGGTGCACAATGGCCAACTATGAGGACTCTTGCGCCCGACCATCGGACTAAGTGGACTTGCCGGATTTCCTCACAAAGAAATGAGCTCATTTGTATTTAGGTACCACTTGGCCTTGTGCAAGCACAAACCTCAATATAAGGGTCTCAATTAGACCTAGCATTTTAGACCCAATCCGTTAACTCGATACAATTCACCCATTAAGATTAGTAGTGGGCCGGAATTGCAGGTTGAAATTTACATGGAATAGGGTTATATATATCCTTTGTATTTATCTCTCTCCTAACGTGATATCATTGCATGAAAGAGACACACACACAAAAGAGTACAACAGATATGTTAGTCTTTCGCCAAACTGCAGCCTGGGATGGAATTGGGGCATTCAGAAATTTAGAAGGTTTGACAAGAGCCATTCTTTGCAGTAAAGTCCCAATATTTTACTTTTATTGTTGAAGAAGGTACCAGCATGCTGGCAATTACCATCATGTCATGTGCCTTTTACCATTTTCGAAGGGAAGTGATTCACACTTCCGTTTTCTTACTACATTTTTTCTCCCGTCTTTTGATTTATTCAATCCAAAAATTAAAAAGAATAGAGAATTGCATGGGGAGAAAATGGGAGTGCGGAAATCTCGAGGAGTCAGTGACAAGCAAAAACAAGGGGAAGTAACACCATGAAATGGACAACACAAGACTTTGATTCTTTTCATTCATGAAATCTGCACAGTAAACAAATTTTGTCACACTAGGATCCTCTCCCAACATGAACCTACATTTACCTCCCCAAAACTACATGAACAGTAAAAAGCACTCAACAGAAAAACACATCATTTCCCAGTGCCCATATATCCCGTTAAAAGGCCGGGGACCGGAGCCTGACTCCCCCTAGGGTCCGAATTGTCGAACCCCGAGGTATCTACAAACTCGCCTAAGTAACAAGATCACTACTTATACCAGTCCTTTAAGCTTTACTTAAATTAACAGCTAATTGCGCTTTAACTCCGAATATGAATTACCCTTCGCCAAGCGCTGCTACTACAACTCCTCTTCATCAGAAGAAAAAACCATGGCACTCCTCCTAACTACATTTTGCCATCTCGCTGTACTCGATATCTTATTCTTGTTTGCTCGCTTCTTCTCTTGCTGTGGTGTATAATTAAGGGATTAGGGTGCAACAATTATGATATGTTATCTCACTCTTTCACTAACCCCGCAAATTGGGTTCCATGTTCGTTGAAGTTGTGGGAGCACAAACAGCTTCTACTGACAGCCGCTTCAACACATTCGGACATGGATCTCCAAAGTTGCTGTTGGATATGGTGACTGCACATCTCTGCTTCCCTATGCACTTCTGTGATAATTGGAGATAAAAAGATAGAACACGGTTCAGTAAGAGGGTTATGAATATAAGTAGATTTTAGGAAACCAGATAGCATTGTTTAGTACCTTCTGCAAAACAGAATACGATGTGGTAGCATGGCAAGTTCCTTGTTGGTAGCTCCCACAGGTTCCCAAGGGTGTTCCGAAGCTAGCGAATTTGATGGAAGAGATAGCCTGGCCTGGGTTACACCGCAAGTGAACCTTGGGGCTGTGGAAGTCTTCTACTTTTCCATAGCTTTCGATGTGCCAATTCTTGATTGTTGGGTGGTATTCAGCAACCTCAGAGCAAACACTGCTCACAGCTCTCTTTACTAGAGAAATTCTGGAGGGATCCCCTCCAAGTTCCTCAAAAAGTACCAACAGATTTTGCGTTGGCTTTAACCAAGATCGAGGCACATGATAACTGAAAAAATGAAATTCAAACGGAATTTAGGAGGAGAATTTGTTTGCTGAGTAAGCCACTAATTGTGTATGTCATACTTTCATGGTACAATTGTTTTGTTATAAAAATACAAAGTTTTCATCGTAGAGTTGCTTACTATCGTTGTGTGGGTTGGCCGCAACCCGATTGACACTTTGTAGGCCTAAACCCTCCAGCATAACTGCACCCATTGCAATTACCATTAGCAAATGCAGTCCAGTATCTCCCAATACTCTGTCCATTAATCCATATTTGGCCTTTTCCCATTCCCTCCAAATCCAAAGCCAATGGTTCGTTTCCTTCGGGTTCATTGAAAATAGTCTGCAAAGTTGAGTGAGAGTATTAATAATTTTGTTCTCCTGTGTTTACATTACATAATTGAGTTCCACTTTCCTTCGTTGCATACCTTGTGCCAAGTCAATGGCTGCTGTTTCTGTGCAATTAATGATCCGCTTATCCATTCAACGGAGGAAAAATCATTTGGAGATGCAAGATTCATGGCTTCTCCTTTCAATCCAACCTGATAGAATAGCAGGGGTAAGGGAAAATGTCTTGTTCATAATAAATAAAAAGATTCGATTTCCAAAGTAAGATCGACTACCTGGTAGGTCCACTTCTGCCAAGATAAGTCCCATTTTCCCTGGTCAAGTCCATGAAGTGCAACGGGGCCGAGGATTCCAGTATTCCAAGCCTCAAAGTGTCCGCCCACATTCTTCAACAAGCAACAATAACTTGTCAGCATTACAGAAGAAGAACAAGTAGAATAAGAAAAAAAAATTGTGGGAAATAATACTAACAGGTAATCCGACGGCAATACTCAGTAGTGCAATTCTGTTTGTTCCGGCACGTAGATTGACCTTGCCAGTATATGTGAATCTCCTACTCTGCCTTGTTCCGAAGGCAGAACCTGTTATGTATTTGTTAAGTTTTTTTCATTGTTCAACAAGATAATATCCATGCAAGAAGCAAATCAAAATTGTACCTGTAAGCTGCCCATTAATGAAGATGTGCACAGCATGGCCTGTTGATTGAACAATAAGAGTCGGGAGTTCCCCTCCACGCAGGAAGGACTCAGATGAACCAATATCGACGCTGCAGACACATTGAAAGGAAGATGATAGTTTAATATTTATCAATAGGTCAGAAAGGACGTCACAGAAAGCATATGTAACACTGTCCGGGTGGGTACTTCCACAGAACAAGCTAGTCAAATCGGAACATTCTTTTGAAAGGCTGTCTAAGAATACTTATAGGTGAAAATACTTCAATGACAATGGAAACGCAGACCAACTGGGGAAATCATGAGACAAAGAGTTAGCCTCAGGAAATTCTCACCTAGTTATGTACCAGAGGTAATCAGTACTATCCCTCGTGACATTTATCTGTTCCAGTAGACCAGGAGCGGTCAATGTTGAGCTGTCATCAAGAGAAGTAAGATCTTCATCATAACTCTCCCATGATAGCATTGGAATATTTGTTGGCAACATTTGCATTTGTGACGTTTGAACTCCAACCTAAGGAGAAGGAATGACAAACAGTTTCATCTCAAAAACTAAAAAATATTTCAATGTTCAAAGGAAATAAAGACTTGTGTTCCCGAAATTGTGGTCTTGGATTCTGTCAGAATAGGCATCAATCCAAGTACATGTTCAGAATCAATACCTTTGCAGTGTTAAAGACTACGTTTCTGCAATCAGGAAGGATGCCGATGGACCAAGGAGGTAGGTTGTAGTGCATGTTATTAAACATCACTCTTGCAGCTGAATTGGAATCATGGTTTGAAAGAAATGCCGAGCAATCTCCTGATTCGGAAGTGTACACATGAGCCTGGAATGCCAAAAGATGCCTAGAGTTTAGTAAACAAGAATAACTTATGCAAACACCAAATGCTAGTTTGAGAATAAAAGTGAAAACCTGTTGAAAACTCCCCAGTGAAGTGATGATTGGATCCGCTGATACTAAAGCCCGTTCACACATCTTAATAGCCTTGTGAAGCTCCTTTAGATGGCCATACTTTGGCTGCCTGATTAAACCTATCAAGTTTTACGGTAAAGCAGTTAGCTATATTCTCAAAAGTTCCAAACATTCATGCAGTAAACTGGTACATCCCAACACACACTAAAACCAGATCAGTTTGCTTAAGCATATTTTAATTTTCACCATATTCATCTAATGGAGCATCATAGTCGTAGCTGGTAGTGATGAAAGGTCCCCCGGCTGTGCGTCCAAAATTAGTACCCCCGTGGTACTGTTTCACAAGAAAACACAAGAATTCAGTTTTCTGTGATAGGTTTTAATACTGTACATCTTTCGTAACCTCAAAAAAAAGAAGTGTAAGGAAACTGACCATGTAATAGTTAAGAAATGATCCTCCTTTCTGTATGAATCTCGCAACTGCATATGCTAAATCCTGAACTGGTCGTTGGTGAATTGGACCTCCAAACTCGGTAAACCTTCACAATTTTATTGAAAGAAGAGTCAAATGGATATATTTTCATTTGTAGCAAATTAACAAACTTGGGATTTCTAAGCAAACAAGCATAATAAACTTACCATCCACTCCATGTCTCCGTCCAAATCGTAGGCTTATAGGGCTTGTTGGGAGAGAAAGAATCACAGTAGAAACCGTTACATGTGTTTATCTGTCACGCCACCAACCACAAAACATTTGAGTGACCTCCTTCATACATACGCAAGTCATACAACTCTTCTCTCGAGAATTTGTACTCCATTGCAGGAATGCGAAATAAAAGGAAAATGTATAACAGTACAAGCTAAGATGTGCAGCACAAAGAGTGTTAATTACTCACCACTGGATCTGGAGCATCTTCCTCCTTGCACATCACCCATGGCACTCCGGTGTCCAGCCCAACCGCCATTTCTGCCGCCCAAGTTATGTAATTATGGCCAACAGCTCCAAGTAACTTACTTTGTGCTCCATATTCGTTCTCAATCTGAACCAAATTAACAAATTTAACATATATTACTATAACTCAACTCAAAATAACATAATTTACCCCTGAGAACGAAATCATAGAGCAAAAACAGAAAATCGAAAAGGCTCATATACCTGAGAGAGAATGATGGGACCGCCCTGGGACTCAAACAAATTTTCACTCTTCATCAGTCCCACAATCTTTTTTGTGAACCCTTGCATTGCCCTCTGCATTTCCAGAAGTTACACTATCAAATTTTACAGAACAGTAAATAGTAAAAACCCCCAAAAGCTCCATAAATTCTCCTTAGACAAATTATGCAACAATATTAGGTAAAAAGGTAAAAAGTAAAGAAATTTAACCTTGAAAGGCTCATTGTCTGTTCTGAAGCTGATGCCTGGAACATACTTCAGCCACACAGGAAAACCCCTACAAACCACACAATCAGAAAAATTAAATATTTATTTTTTCTAAAATTAGGAGAGAAAAAAAAAAGAGTAATAGTGGAAAATCCTAAAAAATTAGAAAAATAAGAGGCCAAAATTATAGATCTAGAGAAAAAAAGAGTACCCAAAGTTCCACTCAGCACAAACGTAAGGGCCAATGCGAAGGTGAGCATAGAGCCCTGCATTCTGTATGGTCTTGAGGAACCTCACCAGATCATACCTCCCTTCAAAATTGTACTGAAACCCAGCAAAAACCCAGCAGCATTCATAATTAGAAGGGAAAATAAACAGCAAAAATGGAAGAACAAAGCAGTAAACTTTGACAGTAAAATGTAAAAAAGAAGAGTTAAAAGTGAGAGAGCAGATACATTGCCAGGAGTAGGCTCATGCACATTCCAGAACACATAGGTTTCGACCACATCAAGCCCTCCTTCTTTTGCCTTCTGAATCAGATCTTCCCACATCTAAACCAAAATTACATTTCTCAAATCAAATTAAAAAAAAAAAAACCCAGAAAATTTACGAGGGAAATAGTGAAAGAATTGTTGAAAAAAATGAAAATTTTGTGAAATGGGAAGTGGGAAAATGGGAAAAAAGATTTGGGTTACCTCAGGAGTGCTTCTGGGGTAATGTATTGAACCAGAAATAAGGATTCTTCTCTGCCCATTAATCACAATGGCCTTCCTGTCATATGTGACAGTACAGTGAACCAGCTGAAAACCCAGCAACAAAAACAACCCCATGAAAAAACCCAGCTTGGAAACTGAGTTGGTTTCCATGGCTTTGCCTTCTCTCTCTCTCTCTCTCTCTCTCTCTCTCTCTCTCTCCCCCCAAACTTTAATGGCAGACAAAACTCAAAGCAGAGAAGGAATTGTGAAATGTGGAAGGAGAGAGAGAGCAGCAGCAGCAACTCAGAGAGTGTGGTGAAGCAGCAAGGTGTCCACACTCACACAACTCACAGGTCTGAGACTCTGAGCAGAGCTATATAATATATTTGTCTGTGTGCTGTGCGTATATAAATATATATATATATATATATTCATATATAATATGGTAACGGAATCAAATAGGAAAATACAGAAATGTTTTTTCTATGGCGTTTGGTTTGGTGTATTTATTACCAGTGTGACATATACGGACAGGTCGCGGTCGATCACAGTTCACAAATCACAAGTGTCAGGGCTCGCCGCTGCGTGGCCGTTGGCTATAAGCATAACATGTCAAATAAAGATAGTGACACGGGAAGTTAAAATATCTTCGTGAGTTTTTTTTTTTTCTAAAATAATAAACTGTTGTGATAAAATGATTTTTTTTTTAAAGAAAAAAAAGCGTAAATGTAACATGTTTTTTTACTATTGCTTTAGTTAAGATAATTGGTGAGTGTTTTGTAGTGTTTATAGCCCGCTTTTGACCTAATCTTATAAAGTGCACTTTTGAGCTTATTTCCAATAGTTCTGTATTGTTTTATTGCATAAGAAGTTTAACCCCCTTTTCTTTTTACCAATAATCTTAATGTTAAATCGAAATTTGATGTTAAGTATTTTTGTCTCCGAGGTTATGTGTTTGAATTTTTTCTCCACTAATATGTAATAAATTATATATTTGAGTGATTGAAGTCATACATCAAAATCATACCGATATTGATGGAAACTTGAGTTGTTTATAAAGTGATCAAGGCATGACGAGTGCTAATGAATGTTAGCGAAGATAATCAGAGTTTGATAGAGGGTTAATCAAATTGACGAAGAAAGTTCGTGAAGAGAAATGAGAATACGAAAATTACTTCTTAAAAATTAACACTTAGTAAATCATCCATATTGATTCTTTTTCTTTCTTTTTTGTGGTTTGTTTTGTAGAGGGCTTTGACCATGCCAACCTGTCAAGGTAACTACAACCGAAGGGCAATATCGTCATTTTGTTCTTTTTCCTCTTGTGACCCACATTTGCAATTCCATGTGAGCCAGAAAATCTTTTTGGTTTTTTTTTTTTTTTTTTTTTTTTTTTTTTTTTTTTTTTGTTGAAGGGGAATTCTCATTCCAAGGCAAAGAGCCACAGAGGATACAGAAAGTCAACACAAGGCAGACTAACCAAGGAAACAAGAAGTGCAAGGGGACACAAATACAGACACTTCTACCTAGTAAAAGAGTCACCCCAAACACCTCCAAAACAACTAATGAGGGCATGGCAGGCCATCGTTTCTTAAGACACCAGCTAACGACGAAGGGGGCCTTTCAACCCAAACAACATCGCACAACTCCGACAATCCAGCCGACGCAAGAGCATCAGCGGCTAAATTGGCTGATCTTGGAACCCAAGACCAGCGACAGAACTGGAAAGCCCCACTTAGCCGGAGAACTCTAGCCAAGAAAGGGAATGCCTCCCAACTGCCAATATCAAGAGAATCCCGGATATAAGAAATAGCCTCCAAAGAGTCCGATTCCAAAATGACAGAGCTGAGGCCCAACGAAACACCAAGTTCGCAGCCCCGAAGAAGAGCCAATGCTTCAGCCGCAGCAACACTGGGGGCCGAAATAGAATACCTCACAGCCGCAACAAAATGGCCTAAATCATCCCTAATAACCACCCCAGCAAAACCCTTCCGAGAAGCCCTGGACCAACTAGCATCCACATTGATTTTTGAGAAGGGTGCAGGAGGAGGGCGCCAAAACACACCACGGTTCGCAGGCATCCTCACAATCGGACCACCCACCTGAAAAGCTAAACCCGCAAGCAAAAAAGAATCCACAGCCACAGAGATAGCAAAAATCACCTTAGCAGGATTAATAGGAGTTTTAGGTTCTTGGGTCATGTGACCCGTATTAAACTCTTCCCCCTCCTCCCCCAAAGAGATTTTTCAATATGACCGGTACACGAGATGGTACACCACGTGTCACTATACAAATGGTAGGATATGTGTGCTAAAAAGTTAATAACTTAAAAAATAAAATTTCTCACCACTTCTATTAAAACACGTGGTGTACCACTTATGTTCCCGTCACAACTAAAAATTTCTCTTCCCCCCATCCGTCACATTTTTGTCCACTTTTCTTCCTTCACATTGACTCAAACCTTTTATGTCCCAAATCGGCCTAATTTTTAAGGACTAGGATTCTCTTCTCTTTTCTTTCCATCATCTTTCATCCCCTCCTTTCACATTCTCTTATTTTATCTTTCTCTTGCTATAAAAAATTAATATAAGATGTTGATGTGGCTTAACCGTGACCGTCCAATTAGGAGGGGAGGGAGGGAGAGGAAAAAAAAGAGGAGAGAGAATCATACTCCAATTTTTAATCTCTTCACTCTATTGCAGGAAATGAACCTCCATAAGAGCAACTCCACCCATGGAGCCCTCCTTCTGGCAATCCACTATTCAATCCACCCTATTGAACAGTAACTGCCTTTAATGAATAGTAACTGCCATTAATGAACAGTAAATTGTTATTTGCATCTCCACCCTTGGAGCCCTCCCCCCTGGCAATAGGCAATAAAATATTAGTTTTTTTTGTTTGTTTAAATAATACAAAATAAAATTATTTGTAATTTCGGATAAGAATTTTTAAATCGTTCTCGTTGCGCCACGTGTCATTTTATCCAAAAAAACAATTATTTAGCGATGGATTTCAATAAGATTTTTATCCAATGTCATCGTGCCACGTGTTGTTATCTTTTCAGAATCTTTGACGATAGATTTCGATCAGATTTTAACTCGTTCAAAATTGCGCCACGTGTCATTATCGAAAAGATAATAATTGGAGATCGATTTCGATAAGATTTTTATCCAATACAATCGTGCCACGTGTCGTTATATTTTCAAAATTTTTGAGGATAGATTTCGATCAGATTTTTAACGAATGACGGCATGCCACGTGGCCCTATCTACAGTCCAATCTTTTCTGAATCGTCCATATAATCCACCATTCATCCTCACAAATCTCACACCAATTTTCTCAACATCTCTATCTCATTATTCATAGTTTCTACTTCTTCTTCACCATCCATCCTTTTACAATGTCTTCTTCTTCATCAAGGATGATGTGGGAACTCGATCAGCAAGAGGAAGAATTGTTTAACCAATCTGAAGGAATGTTCAACCTTCAGATAGCCCAAAATGAGATGGAAGAGGATGAGGAGCGTACAAGGAGAGATGACGAAGCAAGAATGGCCAGAGCCTCACATTCCCGTCGAGTCAACCAGACTTTTGCTCAGATATGCAGGCCCAACCGTTCCAGAAACCTTGATAGAAGCAGGCAACGACGAGGTGAAGAGCTGTTGGACGATTACTTTGTCCATAACAGTGCATTTCCTGATACGTACTTCAGACGTCATTTTAGAATGGAACGACATTTGTTCAACAGAATCATGACTGATGTTTGCAACCATGATTCTTACTTTGTGCAAAAGAAGGATGCTTGTGGTGCTATGGGTCTCCTGCCTGAGCAAAAAATCACTGCTGCGTTGCAGGATGCTTGCGTATGGAGCATCTGCAGACCAAGTGGATGAGATAACGAGGATGGGGAAATCAACCATTCTTGAGGCCCTGATGAGGTTTTGTGGAGCAGTCGAATCTTTGTACACCGCAGAGTACCTCCGAAAACCTACTGACATGGACTTGCAAAGGCTTCTAAAGAAGGGCGAGATGCGAAGGCCTCCGAAAACCTATTGGTATGTATTAAACTCCACATTTCTCGCAACTGCATCTCATTACCCGTAAGGGAATTATGAGTAACTTCAACCCAGCTAGTGCACAAAGCAACATCTTCAAGAAGCGACCAATTCGTACCTGCATCAGTAGTCATTTTGTGGAAAAAAATTGGATTGAAACTTTGAGAGAAAGATAGGAATTTGATTGAAAGTAGTTGGGAAAATATGAAATTGTGGTGTAAGGTAGATGGAGAAGAAGTGGTATTTATAGAAAAGTAAAAGGAATTTTTTACAAATTATTTCATAATTTTTTGCAGACTTTTTTACAATTTTTTTCGGATTTTTTACATTTTTTTTAATTTTTATTCAAATAATTAATCTCTGCCGTTGGATTTAAAAAAATTTGAATTCCAACACTCCAGATTGTGCCACGTGTCACAACGGTAACTTTTCTTAATTATTAAATTATTTTTTCTTTTTTTTTTTTAATTTGAAATCAGGTTTTTTTTTTTGGGATCAGACGGCTGGTATTTAAACGAAATTCGATCGAACGGACCGTGGGAAGCCACGTGGCTTCCCAACGGTCACTGACGACGTAGCAGCAGCAGCAGCTTTCCGTCTGAACCGGTCGGGCGACGCGCCCCCACTCGCGAGTGAGGGGTACGCGCCTGACACAAAAAAAATAAAATATTGGTTGGCCCTCGGGCCACAGGCCCTTAGATTCCCCACCCCCCGGCCCTCGGGCTCCCACCCTCACTCGGGCTCTCCAAGGCTGGAGCACAGTCCACCGGGCCTCAGGCCCTTTCCTCTCCTCTGTCCCCCGAGCAATCCACATGGGTGGAGTTGCTCTAACACAGATAAACCGTTGTACTGACATCATGTGCTAATAAAATAAAAATATATTTTTTACATATCTTTGTTTTATTTACATAAAACGAAACGTGACAGTGAACATGCGTCGTGCAATGTATGTTGTTCTTCCATAGCAACACCCAGTAGCCAGTAAATCTGTTATCTCTGTCGACGAAGATCTCAATTCAATTCCCAAAGGCTAGCTGTCATTCAAGATTAGAAGCAATGCTAGTTATTATTTTATTGTGATCTAATAGTGGTATGGTTCCAACTTGGAACCATAGAATAATGAATTATATAATTCCCCTACGTCAATATCTAGGAATATTTACAGTGCTCACATCTAGTGACCGTCTCATCTCACGGTCAATTTACTATTTCCATTTTCCGTTTCAGATCAAGAAGAGAAATTCTTAAATTTAGACGACCGAACCATCTAACCGTTCGACTGAAGACACATCAAATAGGTACTTATAATTTTAAGTATTTCATTTTTAGTGTTAGGTGCGGACAACATTTAGGAAAATTTCATTGGTGGGATGTTTCTGTATCTTAGGTTGGAATTTGAACGGCCACATGATTGATCACTCGTATCTAAAAAGTTATCTTTCAAGCAATACGATTTTCTGTACAATTTGTACTTGTGAATAGATTCAAACTTGGAATGAATGAGAGTATAAATAACATTACCATTCCAACAACGTTATTTTTCGTTTCTCAATTTGGAAAAAGAAATACGAGTGAAGACTCGAGCACGATTTAGACAATTAGGGTTTGTCAACAAAAGGTTGGCACTTACTAATGTCCAATCCAATATTTGGCGCCACTCAAGCATATTCCTACTCCATTTGTTTCTTGATTGCCGGGGAAAAGGATTGGCTTAATTTAAAGCCGTAGCAGCTTTCTCTTTGTTTGGTGTTTTTAATTACGAAAATGGATTAATTATGATTAAAATAATCACATCTTCATGTGCTATGTAATTATAGTAATCCGTTGTGGTGAGTCCGGAGTCAACGGGGTTGGTCACGATCTAAGTTATGATCCTCTGTCCATTCATATGCCCCCACGTGGCGTGCTTAATGTTTGATTAGAATGAGAGATTTTTCAGTGTGACCGGTACACGAGGTGGTACATCACATGTCACTATATAAATGGTGGGATACGTGGGCTAAAAAGTTAATAACTTAAAAAATAAAATATCCCACCACTCATATTAAAACACGTGGTGTACCACTTGTATTCCCGTCATAACTAAAAATTTCTCGATTAGGAGTGAGCTTAATAATTAAATCAACCAATTAGCAAGAAGCTTCTCTTGTACCCATGTTCCTTCCTTTGGTTTTTCTATCATGCAATAACATTCATAGGCGTGAACAACGGAATGAATATGGAAACCCTAAGACAATGGGGCCTTCGTCCCACCCACCTCCATTGAGGTCAACTATAAATTAAAGAACTATTTTTTTAAATTTTTTTACAAAAATATTTTACCCTTAGGAGCAAATATATTAGTTCAGCCACACAATGAATCAAATTATAAGAAGTATCAAATTCTTCATTAATGTGATTCGAACGTAAGACAATTCACTTACATAAAAAGCGAAATACAACTAAATCGTAGTGCTAGTAAACAAGATTCTAAAAAGCATTAAACGCTAGTCGGGCAGCGAGCAGAGCCTAGCACCAAGGCGTCTAGGCGGAGTTTAGGCAGTTTCTAAATTTTAAATAGATTTATTATACAACATATAAATAAATGTCAACTTATACTTAAAAAAAATACATAATTCATAATTGTATTAGTCTACATAAATTGCAAAATAGTATGACTTGAAAACATGGGAAAAACATATAATAAGTATTCATCCAAGTATTCATGACAAGTTTCTTACAATATTAAACACATAAAATACAAAATGAAAATTATTTATTTTCTATTTAAGTGAAAGTCACGACCTAAATGGACGCTTAGGCAAGCCTAATCAATTTTTTTAAGGGAGCTTTAACGAAAAGGGCTTGAGCTAAGTTTTATTTAATGAAAAACCATCCTAAACTATTATTTAATAAAAAGGACTTAAATTTTAATCATAAGGACACAAAACTTTTATCTCAGGCCCTACAAAAACTAAAACACACGGGCTCAACAAAAAGCCCAAACCGGATAACAATTAATATTCCAAAATTACCCCTAACGGAGCCTAACCCAGGCTCGTTAGCCAAACTAACGGTTACAATCCCAAAATCACTCCTTCCTCCAACACCATTACTATCAGCATACCTACCCCTTCAAACCGCACCAAAAAATCGAAACCTCTATTGCTCGAAACCTCAAGTTCTCAAACCAATTTCAACTTCGATTCAAGTTTTCAAACAATAATCGAAACATCCGCATACGCCGATGGATCGCGTGACATGGCGAACTCGAGTCCTCTCGAACCATCTCAACCAACCCTCATGGCCTCTTTTCCCCCAACCCCTGTCCTCGGTTTTTCTCCTCCCGAGCTCTCGGAGCCCTTCGAATTCGACACCAAGGAGATGCGCAAGCTCCTCGACGCACACAATCTCCAGGATCGAGACTGGCTTTTCGGCCTCATGAAGCAGAGCAAGCTCTTTAATCCGAGAGAGGCTGGCGGCCGGGTGTTTATCGCGTCGGACTACAACTAAAGCATGGAGCAGCAGCGGCAGATGACCATGAAGCGAATTGCCTACTTGCTGGATCGTGGGGTTTTCAAAGGCTGGCTTACGGATAAAGGGGTCGATGCCGAGTTGCGAAAGTTTGTGTTTTTCGAGGTTATCGGGATTTTTGATCATTCCCTTGCTATCAAGCTTGGTGTCCATTTCTTTCTGTGGTATAACCAATTGAATTTTCATGGCATTGTTTGTTATTTCAAATTTTCACTTGTGGAATGTTAAGGAAGGAGTTAATTGATTCGAAGTTTTCGGATTATTGATGAATTTCAGGGGCGGTGCCATTCAGTTTTTCGGCACAAAGCGCCATCACCACAAGTGGCTGAATGACACTGAGAACTATGCAATCAAGGGTTGCTTTGCAATGTCTGAGTTGGGCCATGGCAGTAATGTATGTTGAGCTCATGCCTGCAGATTGTTGTTTGTCTTATATTTTGCTTAGTTTTCGGTTATTGCTTTCGGAATTGTGTTTTTAGGTTCGAGGGATTGAAGCAGTCACTGTCACATCCCGACCCGGGGTCCACCACATCCCGGGCCCGCTTCACCACCGTAGCACGATATTGTCCGCTTTGGGCCCCGACTACGCCCTCACGGTTTTGTTTCTGGGAACTCACACGAGAACTTCCCAGTGGGTCACCCATCATGGGAGTGCTCTCGCGCGCTACTCGCTTAACTTCGGAGTTCCCATGGAACCCGAAGCCAGTGAGCTCCCAAAAGGCCTCGCGCTAGGTAGGGATGGGAATATACATATAAGGATCACTCCCCTGGGCGATGTGGGATCTCACAATCCACCCCCCTTAGGGGCCCGACGTCCTCGTCGGCACACCACGGCCAGGGTTAGACTCTGATACCAAATTGTCACATCCCGACCCGGGGTCCACCACATCCCGGGCCCGCTTCACCACCGTAGCACGATATTGTCCGCTTTGGGCCCCGACTACGCCCTCACGGTTTTGTTTCTGGGAACTCACACGAGAACTTCCCAGTGGGTCACCCATCATGGGAGTGCTCTCGCGCGCTACTCGCTTAACTTCGGAGTTCCCATGGAACCCGAAGCCAGTGAGCTCTCAAAAGGCCTCGCGCTAGGTAGGGATGGGAATATACATATAAGGATCACTCCCCTGGGCGATGTGGGATCTCACAGTCACCACTTATGATTCGAGTACTGAAGAATTTGTTATTAATACTCCTTGTGAATCAGCTCAGAAGTATTTGCCCAAGTGTAGTACCCATGTCAGTTTCATAAATAGTCAGTCAGTTTAATAAATAGTGTAGTATCCGTGTTAGTTTCATAAATAGTGAGTTTAATAAATAGTGTAGTACCCGTGTTAGTTTCATAAATAGTCAGTTTAAGAAATAGTCAATGTTCAGTTTAACAAATAGTGATAGTACCCGTGTTTAGTTTTCAAAAATAGTAGTATTCAATTTAAGAAATAGTGTAGTATCCGTGTTTAATTTCAAAAATAGTCAATTTAATAAATAGTGTAGTACCCGTGTCAGTTTCATAAATAGTCAGTCAGTTTAATAAATAGTGTATTATCCGTGTCAGTTTCATAAATAGTGAGTTTAATAAATAGTGTAGTACTCGTGTTAGTTTCATAAATAGTCAGTGTTCAGTTTAACAACTAGTGATAGTACCCGTGTTTAGTTTTCAAAAATAGTAGTAGTGTAGTATCCGTGTTTAATTTCAAAAATAGTCAATTTAATAAATAGTGTAGTACCCGTGTCAGTTTCATAAATAGTCAGTCAGTTTAATAAATAGTGTATTATCCGTGTCAGTTTCATAAATAGTGAGCTTAATAAATAGTGTAGTACTCGTGTTAGTTTCATAAATAGTCAGTGTTCAGTTTAACAACTAGTAATAGTACCAGTGTTTAGTTTTCAAAAATAGTAGTATTCAATTTAAGAAATAGTGTAGTATCCGTGTTTAATTTCAGAAATAGTCTATTTAAGAAATAGTGTAGTATCTGTGTCAGTTTCATAAATAGTGAGTTTAATAAATAGTGTAGTACCCGTGTTAGTTTCATAAATAGTCAGTTTAAGAAATAGTCGGTGTTCAGTTTAACAAATAGTGATAGTACCCGTGTTTAGTTTTCAAAAATAGTAGTATTCAATTTAAGAAATAGTGTAGTATCCGTGTTTAATTTCAGAAATAGTCTATTTAAGAAATAGTTTAGTATCCATGTTTAGTTTCAGAAATAGTACCCGTGTCCAGTTTCAGACATAACCATTTTTAAGAAAAATAGTGAGTGGAGAAATAACATTTCAATTATTTTGGTTTAGTTTCAGAAATAGTGTGTATTATTTTGCTATAGTTCCAAAAATAGTGTGGGTTATTTTACAATAGTTCCAAAAATAATGTGGGTTATTTTACAATAGTTCCAAAATAGTGTGTGTTATTTTGTCCATAAAGCAATATCAATTTCGGATGCTCAAGCTCTAATTTGTACACATAATTCAACACCTGTGAAAAGAAGAAACCAGTTTGTAGAAGACATTTCTACTTGTTACATAATCGAATGTTGTATATCCGACAAAACCTAAGAACCCCAAGGAGCTGAGAACGGCCACAAGCACAAGGTTAAAGGCTTGCCTGTTGCCTGTATAGCTTCACTTCTCATGGAGGTCCAATGTACCCCACAAGAATTGTTCGTCATGCGGCAAGGGATGCATTAGATTTGCTTTTCCCGTTGGCGGATACCCTCGGCATCTTATAAGCCTGTTGATTGCTATATCCATTATGGTCATTCCCCTTCCTCTTCGAGCATGTGCTTCTCCTCCACTGCAACATGTATTGTCAGATCAAATTTCATCAAAGTGCCAATCAAGATACACTAATTCACACAGATTTCAGTACCAACTTTTTCATCATTTCTCATCAACCAAGCAGAAAAATAAAAAACAAACAAATTTGATTCGGTTTAGTTTACTAGTGCTAAATCGTTAAAGCACTAACCGCTAGAGGACCATGCAAAGATGAATGGAAGAGATGGAAAATATACAGAACCAAAGTCTCCAAAGCATATGTTGAAATCACAACATGATGGCACCAAGAATTTGGCTCCCATAGTAGCACTTTGCCTTAATTAGTATGCTACTGTGTTTGAAAAGATGGTCTTTGCCAATGAGGCGATCAACCCATGCAATAAGAAGCACCATGGATATGTTTAGGGAAGCCAAATAACAAGGGACATAAATTTCAAAAAATCACAAACCACTCAGATCACCAAAAGCATACCATAAGATCAAAGTAAAACTATGACTTGAAAAGGACAGAAGCGGGTGGAGTCACCACTCCACAGAGTACTACTAATTGAATACCATTCAAGATTATCAGTTATAAGGCATAAGTTAGCATATACTTTTAACAAAAGACTTGAAAAATAAGTTTCATTAGACAACTCAGAAAAGAATCCGATTATATGAATGAAATCTGGTAAATCATTCAATTCATATGTGACAAATTGAACTTCATTTTCAATTCAGCTTTGTGTGAATGACTCCCTACTCATGAAAGCACAGCGTACATAGCTCTCCTAACTGATTGAAGGAAACATCGACCCCAATATTACAAGCTTGACTTGCCACAACAAAAACAAATAGTCTTTACAGAGGAAAATCAAAAGTTTTTTAAACAGAATCAAAATAATGACTAATGACATAGACATACTTGGCTGTGTGCAAAATAAAAACCTAAAGAGGGTCGAAGGCTGCATTTGGATCACAGAATAAACATACTTGTTAAAGTTGAAATTATTTTGAGCCATTTGCATTTCGAGATGTGAAAGCCTAAAGGAAAACGATGGGCAATCAATTTTGACCAATTGCAGCTAGCCTATGTTGAACTGCAAGTAAAGTCCACCTAATTGAACTTTTGAAAGTTCATACTATTTGTAATTAAGTTGGAGAATGTGAAACAAGCTCAATTAACTTCCTAATCACTCTCTCTTAGTGACTCAACAAGTCTAAATACTACAAACTGTATTAAGAGTTCATTAGCACACAATCACCTGCTCGATGCACCGAAGAACCTCTCTCTTGGCAACTTCTTTGCTCTCATAAAGCCTAGCAACAAAAATTTTAATTTGCAAAATTAAATTCTAAAAAAATAAAGATTATACCCAAAAACAAAAATTAAACAACAATTAGAAACTAATTGCTCTCATAATTTCTCTCAAAAGTTATCCAGTCATGTTCTGAATCAGACTAACGTATATTGCCCATTGCAGGCACATAATCACAGAGCAAGATAAACACAAAATTCAAACAGGATTAAAAAAATTAAAATTAAAAATATTTTAAATGAAATTTTGAAATTGGTAAAAATGGAAGAGCGATCAAAGATGGTTAAGGGTTGTCGGTCACGGTTAAATCATAAACATGGACCAATAATTCCTCATCATATCACACTTGAAACCCTAAATTTGCAAATTAATTTAAAAAACAAAAAATATCACAACCCGAACATTAAGAACCGAAAAATAATCAATATTTCCATATCAAAATTCAATAGCACAAACCTTCTCCAACACTAATGTCCTTTGAATATTGACTTCTGTCGACTCGGCAGCCGATATTGGATTTGTCACGGCGCAATAGAAACGATATCCAGACAGCATAGGACGTCGTGAAGTACGCCGGCGATGATCTAAGGGGACGGACATAAACAGATGATGAAGGATGTATTCGGTAATGCCTGCACCTCAGGTACGGCAGCGATGATCCAACTCGCTAGATTTCTTCGACGAAAGGTAGATTAGGAAAGTTATACGACATCTCCGCTTCTTTCCGAACCAAAATCTGCACCTGTTTCAGGATTTCCATCGCCATTTTCAGAGTTTGACGGAGAAGATTGGATGATGGCAAATGTACTGAGAAAATTACATAAATTAATCTGAGTTCATAGACCTTCTCTTTGCATATGAAGGAAACGGACCAAACAAACGGGTGACGAAACTTGACGTTAGGGGTACAATTGGAAGCCCGATAAATTATTTTGGTTGGGCCAGTTTTATTAGGCTGATTTGATATTAAGTTTTGTACTAACCATTAAATAAACTTTTAACATGGTTTTTGGTTAAAACTTAAAGTTTTCAAACCCTTTTGGTTAGTTTTTCTTTTTTTAAACAGTCCTAGTAACATCATTAAAATAAGTTAAATAACTGTATTGTTTGTTGAGTACCAAAGCACACTATCTTATATTTTTGCTAAATTGGATCGATTTTCCAAGGGTTCAACTAATAACTCGTGGGGTCAATTATGTCCCCACATAGGGTACAATTAAGCCTATTTGGCGTTGGGATCAATCCATGGGCATTTGCGTAGATCCCTATATATCCAAGCTGGTGCAAGTTCCTAAGCAAATTTAGGAGCTTCTCTATTCGGAAAAATTTTTAGTTGTGACGGGAATACGGATGGTACATCACGTGTTTTTATGTAAGTGGTGGAAAATTTTAATTTTTAAGTTATTAATCTTTTAACACACATATCCAACCATTTACATAAAGACACGTGATGTACCGTCTTGTGTGACGGGAACATTGAAAAATCTCTCCTCTATCCGAGCACAAATCCTCAACGGTATTAATTTTGTTACTACCAACAATCCCTAATTATTTTTGTTAACTAAACGATATTATTTACACTAAAGAGGTAGATAAGTGGGCTAAACCTCATAATGTGCGCAATAATGTGGTTCAAATTCATTTTTTATGAGAATCAAACCTAAAACCTCTCACTTACAAGTGAAGAGAAATACCACTAAGACTGTAGTACTAAGTGATCCTTAATTATTTTTACTCCATTCTTTTAACTACATTATAAATCAAGTTCTTAATGAATATGGGATCCAATTCAACCATATTACAAATGTCTTTACCTTCTGATAAAATGTGACTCTAGAATATGATAGCCTGCTAATATATTATACTATATTTGTTGTTAGATTGTTAGTGAGAAGAAAAACTGACGACTAAGACATGTAGTGATGCATGATATATATCGAGGGTGAGTTGCATTTAACTTGTATCTCGACCACACACACAAGCACCACATTGAACACCAAATAATTGGGCGTTGGGCGTAGAATGTCAACCCCATCTTGGCAATTGTTCGATGAATAATGCATATATGAGTTTTGTATATACATAACTATGTGTTTATATTTTTAATTACATAATTACTAATTATATAATAACAGATAAATCACATAATTATATATAACTCATGACTGAGGAGGGTAAGTATGCATCGATGGACACTTGCCTAAGTACTAAGAAGAGCACACGTATGCTAGGCACGTTTATCAGGCATGTATGAAGTTTTGTGACTTGACTGAGGAGGGTAAGGATTATCTCCTCTTATTTTTTCATTCATTTCTCTCACACTCTTTATTTTGTCATTCTCTTTCTATAAAAAATTAATATAAGATATTAACGTGGTTTTACCGTAACTGTTCAAATATGAGGGAAAGAGAGGGAAAAAAAGAGAGGAAATAATCCTTCTCCTTCTATTAGAATGGAGAACACAACTAACTTCTTTCTACATGACGACTAATTTTTCGGTGTACTTAAACTACAATTACGGAATGTTACTATTTTTTTTTTTAATTTGTAACATTTATATATTTTTTTATTAATATATCTTAAGGCATTGTTTTAAGAATCTCTACCTAGCGCAGGCCACCGTCTTGATTAATCCCTAGATGTTTAAAAATTAAGAAATGACGCCTAGACCTACCTAACGCCCACCTAGCACGTCTAGACCCAAATAGGCACCTGCCTAGATCGTAACTCTCACTTAGACAAAAAATATATAACTTTCATTTTGTATTTTATTTTTTTCAATGAATTATATGAGACTTGTTGAATAAATTATAAGAGAATTGTTGAATACTTGAATGAACACTCATTATATGCTTGTTCCCGATGTTTTCAATGTGTTATAATACTTTATAATCTATATCTCATTTTATTTTGCAATTTATGTATCCCAATATAATTATGTACTATTTTCAAGTATAAGTATACATTTATGAGTTTTTATCACAAAATGGTCTTGAGATTGATCAAACTCATCATTTTGGTCTCTCACTTTCAAAATTAATCAATGTCGTCCCTGACATTCACTACCGCACATCAATTTGATCATTCATTTAAGATTCCATCAACTATTCAGTTAGTTTGTAAGTGGGACCCACAAATCCAATGAAATGGTAACACGTAGATTACACAAAATAAGGGTTTTATCGTAAATGGTCCATGGCATTGATCAAACTCCTCATTTTGGTCCATGAGTTTCAAAAATCGATAAATTTGATCCATGACTTTCAATACCGCACATCAATTTAATCATTATGTTAAAAGTTTCGTCAATATTTTTTGTCTCACTAATCCAATCATATGGCGCCACATGGATTAACTATAAGAAACTATTTTTTTTAAGATTTAAAACTAAAAGTAAAATAAGAAACTAAAAACCAAAACTAAAAGAAAAAAGAAGTCATTGTCATCGTCATCTTCATCAGGGTATGTTCAAAAGGAAAAGGAAGGCACCATGACATCACTAAAGTACTTAGCCTCCTGAACTCACTCCTCATTCTCTATAGTTGGTTATAATCCTAAATTCTATCTAATTTGAATTGAATTGGGATTCAATTTTATCGAATTTAGATTGAATTTTTTTCCCATTGGGGTTGTGGGATGCGAGAAAAATGCCAACGCGAAATACTCTTGTTTTGGTTCACTCTTAAAAAAAAAAAGTTTCTTATAATTCATCCACGTTGAGCCATATGATTGGATTAGTAGGACCACATTAACAGAGGGAATAAATTGATGTGCAATAGTAAAAGTCAGAGACCAAATTTATCGATTTTTGAAACACAGGGACCAAAATGAGGAGTGGATCAATGTCAGAGACCATTTGTGATAAAAACCCTTATTTTGTGCAATCCACGTGTCAACATTTGATTGGATTTGTGGGTCTCACATACAAACTAATAGAATAGTTGATGAAATCTTAACGGAAAGACCAAATTGATGTGAGGTAGTGAATGTCAGGGACTAAATTGATTGATTTTAAAAGTGAGGGACCAAAATGATGAGTTTGGTCGATCTCAGGAACCATTTGTGATAAAAATCATGCATTTATTTATATGTTATATAATAAATTTAATTAAAATTTAAAAAACTGTCTTAGTCCCTTCTTAGACGTCTAGACGCTAAGCCTCTACCTACCGCCCAACTAATACTAACACCTTTTAGAACCTTGCTTAAAATAAAAAAATGTTAGCCATATCGTTTATCTTTATTAGTACAACATAATGACTTGTGTTCGCGATACTTATCAAACATTTATCCTCCATGACTTGATTAAAGTAACAAATGAAGCAGCTTTCTTGGTCAAGTGAACAGGATTACAGGGCAGTGAAGTACAGAGTTAGTGCTAAAGAGTACCAATTTCCGTCAAATTCAAACCCACCAAAAGAAATAGAATAAAAGAGAAAGTAGTGCATCCACCACCACGGAGGACGCAATTTGAGGTACTTTGTCACTAGAATTCTTAGCAAAATTCCAAATATTCCACAATATTATTCCGGGTGTTTAAATTAGTGGCACAATTAGGTTAACGTTTTGTATTAAAGCAGTCCAATCTTCCCCGTATCACTATCTTACATTATTGTAGCAATACTTTGTAGAGAAGGCTGAAGTGCTACCTTTAATGTTTTAGCCTTTTAGGTACACTTGTTGCATGATACGACATCTCTTTTTCGTAATTTAATCTTGCTTTGTTTGTACACACTGTTGTTCACTTGCTTGCTTTCTATGAATATGGTATACCTCATATTTTTGTTCAAATAATTGTAAATTCTTCTTTCGCTTATGTTATGATTTGTAAATCAGTAATACCACACATTAATACATACAAAAAATATTCTTATATAGAAGTAATTTTCGCATTTTCATTTTCATCTTCTGCGCTCCTTTTTTAATTATCTTTGCTAGTGCAGAAAGTGAAACAAGATTGCGGAAATCGCTTCCTTTCTCCATATAATCCCACCACTAATCACCTAAATCATACACACCCATCTCTATGGGTTTGTCTCCCTCACAAAAAGAAAAAAAACAAGGCATTTAATTTTCAAGTATATAGATGAAAGCGAAATGTATACACAAGATATGACACAAACTCTTATGTAAATCACATCAAATAAAAAGTTAAAAAAAAAAAATCATATCTCACTGTCAAATAACGAACGTAACTAAATTCATAGGGTAAAATAATAATTTTAGAAAAACTTATAGCTATTATTTGATTAATTTTAAAATAAGGGTTTATATCACAAATGGTCCCTGAAATTGAAAATCGATCAATGTAGTCCCTGAATTTTAACTCGCGAATCAATGTGGTCATTCTGTTAGTGTTCCGTCCAAATTAACACTAAAAAAAGGTTAGAGAACCAATTTTTCATGGTAAAATGACCAAAAAAAGGTTAGAGAACCACTTTTTTTTGTTTTTATTTTAGTTTTAACACCAAATCCATGAAAAAATGGAGAGAAAAGTGAAGATGGAAAAAAGAAAAGAGAGGTAGTAAGTAAAATTATAAGTAATAGGGTTATTTTTGATCATTTTACCATGAAAAATTGGTTCTCTAACATTTTTTTAAAGTTAATTTGGACGAAACACTAACATAAGGACAACATTGATTCGCAAGTTAAAATTCAGGGACTACATTGATCAATTTTCAATTTCAAGGACCATCATGATTGATAGGGTCAATTTCAGGGACCATTTGTGATATAAACCCTTAAAATAATATCTATACAGATCCTCCGTTTAGAGTTTTCTTCTTAAAAAGACGTAGGATAATATCACATCACACATGTGACATATGCAATGTTTTTCACTTTTTCTTGATACATTAAGGATCAGTCCTTTTGTGAGTGAGAATCTTTTAATCATATCAGTTTATCGTATATCGTGCGATTAGAAATCATAATAATTTTTTTATTTAAAATTAAATATAAATATTACTTGACAAAAACTGATTGTACAATGTACAATAAACGAATGTGATTAGAAGATTTTCAAAATCCTCACAAAGAGGATGCGGTCCATTAAAGAGACCAAGATCGTGACAGGTACCACTACCACCGTACAACGTGCGGTCGTTGGTGCGGGGTCCGTTCGGAGATGCGTCGGTGCACGTGCACGAGCTGTGCATTATTGCCTGAGGAGGTTCTTAGATCAACTTGGCGCCGTTTTCGCACCGTCACCCGCCAAAATTACTTAATGGGTGGCGTGCTTTGATTGGCTGGACCACGTGATCCTCCTTCCGTTAACGTAGGTGGAAACGTTTCCCGTTACGGTTCGTTCTCGTGTGGGAAGATTCTCTCTCTATGCTTGTTTCCCGAACTTGCCGCTCGGTGCGTGTAGTGTGACGTGTCGTTATATGATTGGATAAGAATATGAGAGGAAGAATATTATTGGCTGTTTCAGCAGGCTTCATGTCCCGCGAGTGATGGCGCGTCTTAGCGGGTAATACCGAAATTAGGGTCTACGTACTTTACCGTTAAAAAACAACAAATGTAGCAAAGCAATTAGGGGATCTGTTTTGGAGGAAGACGTATCTTCTGATTCACTTTGTGGAGATCTTAAAAATCTTCATATTTTAACCGTTCATCGTATATCGTGCGATAAATTTTCGTCAGTTACTATTTATGTTTAATTTTAAATAAGAAAATCAAATAATTTCTAACCGCACAATGCATGATGAATCACTAAGATATGAAGATTCTACAATTTGGATCCGGATGGGACCCAAATCCTGTTTTGGATGCATGCTTTGCTGCCACGTGGTTGGGTTAGGCTTTTAGGCTTCTCTCTTTTCGCCAAACCTCAAATTTACAAGTTGAGAAATGTTACTGTCTCAAAATTGGAACTCATTCACTGTCACTTGACAGTTTATTGTTACTTCCATGCAATTTTTATAAAATATTGTACTAAAATCATGAGTTGTCAAATAGTCCATAACGAGTCTCGTTATAAGAGAGTTCCATTTTTTACTATTAATGTTGACATAAAATTGATGTTAAACTGTGCAGTGACAGAGAGTCCATGAAGAATCTCACTTTTGAGAGAGTCCCCTTAACATTTCTCTTGAACCATATTTACCAATTGTTACTCTATAAAGATTGCATAATTGTTATTTACATGTACGTGATATAGTTATGGTCGTTTTTGCTTTATGAGTCATACAAACATGAATAATCACAATTCTCTATAAATGCATGCGCCATAAATTCTAGTGTTTTCGAAGTCACATAAGCAGATCCATCTGGTCAGTAAGGTAATCAAGAAATACATGGTTGCACCAAAACCTCAAACATACTAAATCTTGTAATTGACATCTGCCTACACATGTAAAATAAGCAATAAAGTTTACAAATTATGCAACTTTTGAAACAACACACATTATACTTCTAAGAGCAGTTCCACCTCTAAAAAAATACGCATACGCCAGCACCCAGCGCATTTATCCACTCAGTGAACAGTGATAGATCATAATGAACAGTAATAGGCCAAATGCATCTTCACCCCTAAAAAAATGCGCAGGCGCAAAGTCTAAAAATGCGCTGGCACCTGGCAGTTTCTGACACGACACGATGACACGACACGAAAACGACACGAAAATAACGGGTTTCGGGTCAACACGATAACTTATCGGGTCATTATCGGGTGACCCGTTAAGAACCCGTTAATAACGGGTTCTTAACAGGTATACACGTGGGTGACCCGTTTCGACACGTTAAGAAAAAAATTATTTTGATAATTTTAAAGTTTAATTACTAAAAAATTTATTATAAAATATTAATATATACAATATATTCTATATTAAATATATAGTTTGTATTATTATTCTATATAAGTTTAAAAAAAAAAAAAAGTTTTAGTCATTATTTATTTTTATTATGAGAGTTCTTTATTATCATTACTAAGATAATAAATTTTACTTAACATGTTCTTGTCCAAAATTAAAATAAACTAATATAGTATTTGTATAGACAATAACTAATAAGACATACATTATACATACAAGTATGAAAAATGTGAAAGAATATATAAACACTTGTGATTCATCATTATTCATGATTCATCATTATTCATGATTCATCATTATTCATATAATAAACACTTGCAATTTTTGGCGTATGCGATCTCAAAGCATATACAAACAAGTTTGACAATTGGATCGTTGAAATTAGTTTCGTAGAATGCGTTTCCCATCAAAACGATATATTCACTAACACTTAGAGTTTATTTATACTTTCATTAAGTATAACATAAGATTTTGTGGTATCCACTAGTGTAAATATTTTAAATTGAAGATCGAATTCATTCATTGTATTCATATAGGGTCAAGGAGTGTAGATGTAAAAACTCATCAAAATCAGAGTTAAAATAACCGTTAAATCGTGATTTTTCGTTTATAACCGTCAAAAATTTTTGTCCCATTACTTGATCTCTGAATGTTTGTTTTTTGCGATTTTTGGCGTATGCGATCTTGAAGCATATACAAACAAGTTTGATGGTTGGATCATTGAAATTAGTTTCGTAGAATGCGTATCCCATCAAAATAATAGATTCACTAACACTTAAAAGTTTATTCATATTTTTATTAAGTATAACATAAGATTTTGTGATATCCACTAGTGTAAATATTTTAAATTTAAGATCGAATTCATTCTTTGTATTCATATAGGGTCAAGGAGTGTAGCTGTAAAAAATCATCAAAATCGGAGTGAAAATAACCGTTAAATCGTGATTTTTCTTTTTATAACCGTCGAAAAGTTTTGTCCCATTACTTGATCTCTGAATGTTTGTTTTTTGCAATTTTTGGCGTATGCGATCTCGAAGTATATACAAACATGTTTGACGGTTGGATTGTTGAAACTAGTTTTGTAGAATGCGCGTATCTCATCAAAACAATAGATTCACTAACACTTAAGAGTTTATTCATACTTTCATTAAGTATAACATAAGATTTTGTGGTATCCACTAGTGTAAATATTTTAAATTGAAGATCGAATTCAATCATTGTATTCATACAGGGTCAAGGAGTGTAGCTGTAAAAAATCATCAAAATTGGAGTTAAAATAACCGTTAAATCGTGATTTTCTTTTTATAACCGTCGAAAAGTTTTGTCTCGTTACTTGATCTCTGAATGTTTGTTTTTTGCAATTTTTGGCGTATGCGAACTCAAAGTATATACAAACATGTTTGACGGTTGGATCATTGAAACTAGTTTCGTAAAATGCGTATCTCATCAAAACAATAGATTCACTAACACTTAAAAGTTTATTCATACTTTCATTAAGTATAACATAAGATTTTGTGGTATCCACTAGTGTAAATATTTTAAATTGAAGATCGAATTCATTCATTGTATTCATATAGGGTCAAGGAGTGTAGCTGTAAAAAATCATCAAAATCGGAATTAAAATAACCGTTAAATCATGATTTTTTGTTTATAACCGTCGAAAGGTTTTGTCCCGTTACTTGATATCTGAATGTTTGTTTTTTTCAATTTTTGGCGTATACGATCTTGAAGCATATACAAACAAGTTTGACGGTTGGATCGTTGAAATTAGTTTCGTATGATGCGTATCCCATCAAAACGGTAGATTCACTAACACTTAGAGTTTATTTATACTTTCATTAAGTATAACATAAGATTTTGTGGTATCCACTATTGTAAATATTTTAAATTGAAGATCGAATTCATTCATTGTATTCATATAGGATTAAGGAGTGTGGCTATAAAAAATAATCAAAATCGAAGTTAAAATAACCGTTAAATCGTGATTTTTTGTTTTATAACCATCGAAAAGTTTTGTTCGGTTACTTGATCTCTGAATGTTTGTTTTTTGCGATTTTTTGCTGATACGATCTCGAAGCATATAAAAACAAGTTTGACGGTTGGATCGTTGAAATTAGTTTCGTATAATTCGTATCCCATCAAGTTCAATGGTGTGTGTATATATATATATATATATATATATTTATTTATTTATTTATTTATTTATTAAGTAGATTTAAATCTATTTATTTTGTACGTATAATTGACCGGTACACGGAGTAGTATATCACATTATCATGTGTCATTATAAAAATAGTGGGATATGTGTGATAAAAAATTAATAACTTAAAAAAAAAAATTTCTCACCACTTCTATTAATTTTCATTTTCCCCTCTCTTTTTTGTTTGCTTTTCAGCTTTTCTTATAATTTTCATTTTTCCCTCCCTTCTTTTTCTTCAAAGGGCGGTAGCTTACCCATCTTTCCCTCTCTTTTTTGTTTCCTTTTCAGCTTTTCTTATAATTTTCATTTTCCCTCCCTTTGTCTTCAAAGGGCGCGGCATGAATGGAATGGAATTATGGAATCAATGGATGCATATTAATTAATAATTATTATAGTTTTTATAAAATTTAATTTAAAATTTAATATATATATATATATAATTATTATAGTTAATATTTTGGGGGTATAATTATTAATTTATTATAGTATATATAATTATTATAATTATTATAGTTAATTTAATATAGTTTTTACTATGTGACAATATGATATGTATTCTCTCAAAAAAAGTATTATGTTTTTTATTTAATTATTTATTGGTTTAAAATATATTTTCCTTAACGGGTAACGGGTCGGGTCAAATTACCTGTTAATATTATCGGGTCGATTTCGGGTCGGGTCATTTTACCCGTTTATTGTAACGGGTGTTACACGACACGACCTGTTAAGATATCGGGTATGACACGAAAACGACACGAACACGGGAAACACGACACGAATGCCAGGTCAGTGGCACCCAGCCCATTTAAAATATTTTAATTTTTTTTATATAAAAGAATAAATAAATAAAATAGTTTTAATTTCAGATATAATTTTTAACCAATCTCGTCATGCCATGTGTCATTATCCGAATGTAATATTTTGTGAATAGATTTCCGCTAAGATTTTCAACCAATCCCGACGTGCCACGTGTCACTATCTGTTTACAATAATTTAGCCAAGAATATGATAAGATTTTCAACTAATTTTATCACGCCACGTGTCATTATCCGAACGTACTATTTTATGGATAGATTTCCAATAAGATTTTCAACCAATCCCGACGCGCCATGTGTCACTTCTTGTTTGCAATAATTTAGCCAAGATTTTCAACCAATCACATAGTGTGGCATTGTCCAGAACCTCATCCTTTCTTTTTTGTCCATATAAACCCTACATCTCTACATCCATCCTCACACCAAACTCAATCCTTCTTTTTGACTCAGAATCATTCTTCATCTTCAATGAGCTTCCACGAAGTCATTTTTTACTCTCAAAGTGTAGAAAATATTGAAATGTAGAAAGTGTAGAAAATATTGAAATGTGGTTTAGGTGGAAGATGAGGGGTATGTATTTATAGAAAAAAATAATATATTTTTAAAATTTTTATGTATTTTTTTTTTTAAATTCATAGTTTTTAATAAAATTTAATTTAGTTAATTAATCTGGACAATTGGATTTGAAAAATATTCAAATCCAACAGCCTATAAGGTGCCACGTGGCCAACGGTCATAATTCTGACCGTTGTGCCTTTTAAATTTTTGGGGGAAAAACGTGGAGCGTTGATCTATGATCGAAGGGTCCAGATCAAAATTCAAATTCAAATTTTTTTGACTGTTGGAAATCCAACGATCTAGAAAAAACGTGGAGCGTTGATCTGTGATCGAACGATCTAGATCAAAATTCAAATTCAAATTTTTTTGACTGTTGGAAATCCAACGATCTAGAAAAACTAGTCGTTGGAAATCCAACGGCCCAGGCTGGGCCATGTGGCCTCCCTCTTGACTTGGTTGAGTGCGCTGTGCATGCAGGCCCCCGTCTAATTTCTGTGTCGGCTACTCGTGCCCAGTTGCTCGTGCTTGCCACGCGCCTGGCACATGATGTCATATAGGCTGGTCCCTCCCTCTGTCGATTTTGGACTGGCCTAGAGACCAGCTTAGGCTGGGTGCTAGCCTATCCGCTGGGCTGGAGTGCAAATCCTGGGTGTCGGGCCTTTTTTTTTGCTGGGTGCCGGCCTCTCCTCTCTTGAACTACTCTAACATGACACAAGTACGTCACAAAACACACCATAACTTAACCCTCGTTTTCCCACTCTTTACGGCAAAAAGGAAAAGGAAACTAAAAGGTAAAAACTAGGTAAAGCCAATAAAGACATAACAAGCTAGCAACAAAAAGAAAAAAAGGGTAATTAAGTCGTTAAAACAATGATTAGTAAGTAGTAATTAAGCAAATGAGCCCCAATCACGGGTTAAGAGTGAATTAAGGTTTTTTTTGTGGTACCTAACCAAAAGTGGACCGACTTAGGGGTAAGGGGGGGTCAGATGGCCCTCTAAGCTCCAGTAAACTTGAGTCTGCTCCTTTGTAGGTTGGAGTTACTCTTCATGCATGTCATCCAACTAATTGATAAAACACCTTAGAGAGAGCTTGGTTTGCTGGGCAGCAAGGCATGCTTGGACTCAAATGAGGACTTAACAGGCATGCAATATGCATTTGCAAATTACTTCAGGCCTATCAAGACTCGATGAAACAATGATTTTCATGCTATTTTTGTCAAAAAAAAAATTTACACACTGCGCGCGCTATTCTTAGAGACCCCCCAATAATATTTCCTGGATCCGCCACTGAAACCAAACTCACAAACCCAAATGCATAATTTGCATGCACGAGTTGTGAAATGTTGAATGTGATTGATTAGGTTTTGGGCACGCGCTTGCAATTCTATTCCTTCACGCACAAGTTTTAGTTTGGATATATAATCTACTTTTTGAAGGCATCATTGTCTTGGCGACAATCTTCTTCCCAGTATTGCGTTGGGGCCTTAGATGTTGGCCTTCATTATTCTTACGGTTGTATGCATGGCGTAATGGCATTATAACATCAAACACTCACTCACTTCTCCTGCGCTCTAGAAGCTAATCACTTTATGTGTTCCACTATTTCTTAATTTGCTTTGCTTCAACAACACTACACTTTGTAAAGTAGATTATTGGATACCTCACTTTTCCCATTTCCTTGTCTTGCGGGCCATCATCACACTACTTACAAAAAAACCGTTACTTAAAGTTGATTTTGAGCGATTTTTTGCCGTTGATATACTTGGAGTCCATGGTCATAATAATCGGTAATTACATGTGGGGGTTTTTGGTGCGACTGATGTCAGGAGAAAAAAAAGAGTCTTGTAAACTAAACTTACCTACGACCGTTTCCTCATATAATTTATGTTTATACATTGATCCTTCATGCACGTCGAGTAACTATGAGTTAACTATATCCTTTTTGTGAATGCGGGCGTGCCAACTCACGACCGAGTTCGGTCAAGCGAGTAGAATAGATGTGGGGTGGCGTCGAATGCCCTGTTGACTTTTGCAATTGAGTACCTACGAACGATGAAGGAACACCTTAAGGCCTAGGGTTCTACAACCTGAATGCAAGGTTGCCTAGTTCACTACGAAGTTTAGGATCTCCTACACCATATTTGGTTGCCTCAACTATATAGGGGCAAAGATACTCAAAGGAGATGAGCATTTTAATGGTAAATGTGATTTGACCGTCTGAATGCCGAACTACAAAATGAACCTAAGAGTAATCAATAATAGAACATTTCACTGCGCCGGAAAGCTAATGAAGTGACCTCTTTCAACAAAGGAATCGAAGATTCTCCACTGGCTAAGACTTGGATAGATAACCGACCAAACTAGAAGTAGTGTTGTTCCACCAAACTGAAGGTACTTCCACAACAATTAGTTCTACATCTCCATTGATGTTCCGACGAACTAAATATGTTGCATGTTGCCAACCACCGATGATCCAACAAACTGAAGATGTGGTGATGGAGGGTTTAGGATAATTAGTATTATTCTCAAGGTTGTGAGAAGGTTTTGCGTAGATCGTTTGAGTTGTTTGTTGAGTTGAAGGGGCCTCTACGATGCAAAACATCATGTATTTATAGGGATGAATTCCTTGATGGCTAAGTCTACCAAATAATATTCCCGATTCTTTGGCATATTTTCTGAGTAAACTTGAAATTATTCTCGGCTGAAACTCTATCGTCGCCGAGTCTCGTCGCCTTTGACTAGGATTCTGAACCTAGATTGATTATATGATTGATTCAACCTTTATTCGGAATCCAATCCTGATCCTTAATATTTATTTCATCTAACAACTTACAATATATGGGTCAAATGCGTGCAAAATCGAGTCCAAACAACTTGTTAATTATTTCCAGTTTCAATGCCTCCAATACATTATTCACCATGTTTGATGGTTAATTGGTCTCATATGCTACGTATACAAGGGTCCACTTATCTAAGCATACAAATCAATATTAGATCCCCTGCAAACTGGTATAATATGGTTTTTAGTTTGTCAATTAAAAGCTTAACATGCATGGATTAACAAGAATATATAAAAACTGATGAGCTTGTGGTTTGTTTTGTGATGAGTAATTATACTCATCTTTTTACCAGACTTTGGGTAAGTAAACGTAACTGTCGAGGATGGGAAGTTGGGAACATTTGTTCGTATAAAATGGCAGCATTTAGCGCAGCAATTATACTTGGGGCTACTTTCTGCCGGTGCCCCCTGCAGGTTGTTGCATATTTAACTCCTACCCCAAAAAAAAGAAGAGAAAATTGCATACTAAATTGGGGTGAGTCTAAATCATCATGTCTCTTTGTTATATCTTGCCTTGTGACCGATGCAACATAATTATGTACGGAGGCACATACTTTTATGGGTATCAAAACATTAGGGAGTGGTTCCACGCATCTCTTTCACTTTATTTTCTACTATTAGATTCAACAAACCAAAAGATAATAAGGGGCATGAAAAGAAAGGTAATTGAAGCAATGGATCCTGAAGTTCAGCTCAATTGGAGCTTTGATTATGTACTAAAAATTTGCGAGTATTAGTTCTTGAATTTATAATGTGAATGGATCCTGAAGTTCAACTCAATTGGAGCTTTGATTCTGAACTAAAAATTTGCGAGTATTAGTTCTTGAATTTGTTATAATGTGAAGCAATGCTTTTTTTGGCTAACTAAGTATGAACTTCCATCCAAAATAAAGGAACGAAAAATAGATGCTAGTTCTGACGGAGTTAGTAAAAAAGACTATTGCTTCTCATTGTAACAATTTCAGTAATCAATACTCATGGATTCTTAATTGAGAGACAAAAATTCCAATTGGGCCGAAATTCAAGCACTATTGCTTTAATTTCAACAAAAATAAAAAATAAATAAAAACAACAACAACAACAAAAAAACAAAGATTTGCAAAAAAAAAAATGTAAAAATCATTTCCCAAACAGAATGACCACAAAACATAAATAATTTCAATAAACCAAACTAAATCGATGATGTTTCCTCCCAAAAAAAAAAAACTAAATCGATGATGTAGGGTTGGCTACACTTTGGCCAAATCATTACCAACATGGTTAGTTCAGTTTACAGTTTAGGTCATAAACTGAAAGAAACCAAATCTTGTCCACCTTTACTCAAAAGGCCCTTTACAGGGCTGGATGAGATTGGATCTTAAGAATAGGTTGATTGATAGACACATAAGACTTATAAAGTATGACAAAGATAGGTTTGATAACCACTCTATTGTAAAATCATAACTAATCATGTTCAGTCATGTCCATCACACATTTGACACAACAAATAAAGAACTGGACTCAAGTCTATTTTAATTGGTCACAACGTATCCCAACCAAACCACCAAAAAGCCCTAATGCCACATAGACAAACAAATATAACCATGTTGTATATGGGTTTCACCTATATTTAGATAAGTGGTTTTTCGCTTGTTAAATAGTTTTTCTGTATTAAATCCATAATATTTGTAAGAGAAAGTATTTTAGGCCCAAAAATGGCCCAACACTTAAAACCAAACGTACATAGCCCAATTTTTGTTCGAGTTTGGGCCACTATGGGGCAGTTACTAGCCCAATAACAAATTAGCAGTTTACCACCTCTCACTTTTCAAGTTTTGAGCAACATACTTGCGAAGCCAAAATTCCGACCACACCAACTGAAATTTAAATCTCAACGGTAATATGCTTCGAGTCCTAAAACCTCTTTCTGGACTCAGCCCCAAGCAACATTCACTTGGGCAGCTGCAATCGAGGTACAGATATCGCCGCCACCCGAAAAACGATGGCGGCGGCGATGGCGTTTGGAAAACAGAGGAGAAGAAGGATGGTTATTTGCAGTTGCACAAGAGCAAAGGGCAGCACCTCTTAACCAATCAACGAATTCTCGACAATATTGTTCGAAAATCCGCAATAAAACCCACCGACACCATCCTCGAGATCGGACCCGGCACCGGAAATCTCACCCTCAAGCTTCTAGAAGCCGCCCAGAGGGTCGTCGCCGTCGAACTTGATAAGCGGATGGTGGAGGTTCTTCAAAAGCGAGTTGCGGAGAGTGGGGTTCATGAACGTTTGACTGTAAGTTAAATGCCGGTTAAATGTTCGATGAAATGCCTGAACGGGATTTTGTGCTTTTGGAATGAATGACATTGGTTAAGGCGTTTGATGATTGGTCTTTTTGCAGGTTATCTGTAAAGATGCATTGAAGGCGGAGTTTCCACCGTTTGATCTTGTTGTGGCGAACATTCCATACGGAATATCTTCGCCTCTGGTGGCCAAATTGGTGTACGGGGCAAGGCCGTTTCGGAGCGCCACACTGCTGCTGCAAAAGGAGTTTGCGAGGAGATTGTTGGCTAAGCCAGGCGACTCGGAGTTCAACCGCTTGGCTGTGAATGTGAACCTGGTGGCGGATGTGGAGTTTGTCATGGATGTGAGCAAGAGGGAGTTTGTTCCTTGCCCAAAAGTCGATTCATCCGTGGTTATAATTAGGCCGAAAGCTGAGGTTCCGAATGTTGATCTAAACGAATGGTGGGCTTTCACGAAAGCTTGTTTCTGTAAGAAGAACAAGACGCTTGGCGCTACTTTCAAGCAGAAGAAAAAGGTGATGGAGCTACTGGGGATGTCCAAACTGGCAGGCTCAAATGGTGAAAGCAAAGATTATATTAGCAGCACTGACAATGACGACGATGAAGGAGAGAGTGATGAAGAGGAGTTTTCTCCGTCTCCTTGCTCCGAAATGGGGGCAAGTTCTTTCAAGGAGAAGTTAATGGGGGTTCTGAAATCAGCTGATTTCGAAGACAAGAGGCCTTCGAAGCTGTCGAATGAGGAGTTACTGCATCTACTGGCATTGTTTAATCAAGCGGGAATATATTTTCATGATCAGTCCAGGAGTAGGAATGCAGATAATGAATCACTTACTGTTGCTTACAGTTGATAGCTATTAGCTTAAACTACTTGGAGGGAAATTCAAATTTGAGCGTGGAGAAAAAATGCACACCGCTATAGTCAATTTGGCTTTGTCCAGAATTGCAATAGCTATTAACCTATTAGCTACATGGTATTGTCACAATTTCACTCATTAGTTGGGATGTCACGTTTTGGGGATTCTCGAATACAATCAGGAAGTATAATCCAGCTATCTGTATCTGTCTCTTCACGTGACGAGAGAGATACTGATAAAGGATATATCCTGATTACATGTCAAAATATCTCTAGATTTCGAGGCTCTCACACTTAATTGTAGGAGAATCTTACGATAATATGACAATGATCTTATGATGCCTTCACAAATAATTGTTTATAGTTTTTGTTTAGCTAAATTGGTTTAAACGATCAATTCATAAATCTCAATTAATGAAATGCTCAGTTTTCTATATTTTCAATTTAGCGCAATTATGATTTGTAAAATTGATCATTTCAGTCAGTGTTCATGTGTCTATTTGTTTTTCATTATTTTCACCATAAGCTATACTATTGTAGAAGCCTTGAGAAAATGATCAATTTATTTTGTGCCTGAAATTCTCGAGGCACTTGTGCATTCCTCAAATTGAATGTAAATATAATCTCATGAACAAAATGATCAAAGATCCATGATTCATCATTTGATTGTTTGATTTAGAACATTATTGATGGAAGAGTCTTTGATGAATTTGAAGTTGAAACTCATTCCATCAAAGAGAATGATTGGGGTGGTTTATTTGTTCGGTTTTATGTCCAATACCCTATCGATTTGGTAGGCCTTTACTTCTTGCTTTCTTTGCTCACTCCTATTTAGATTTAACCAATAACCGAGTTAGATAATTATGTGTTTATCTTTCTCATCACGTGATTGCAGAAAGTTTTCGTGGCAACCTAGGAGGCAGCCTTCAACGTGCAACCATGATCACCTTGTTACAATTATGGTACTATGTGTGGCTCCACCAGCTCAAAACTAATTGAATGGTGGTACTGGAACTGGAGCCTGTATGCAGCAGGGTAGGACCAAAGGCAACATTTCTTTCTTTGAGTAGATAACCACCACTCAACTCAAGTTATCGGATCGATGGGGCTTAAAAATATGGGAGTTGGATTCATTCAAACCTCACTTGTATAATTGCATTCAAGTTTTCAAGGGCCAAGAAAAAGGAGCCAGCCAAAGGGGGCCCAAAAGCACCTGCAATTTGCAAGATGGTGACACAAGAACAACCCTATAATACACCTAACATGGGGGTTTGTTAGATACCATGATTGGTCTTTTATAGTTCGGAAAAATGCTAGGATTAGTAACGCATGCGCGTGACGGCATGGCGGGAAAGCCAGTCCTGGCAGCTGATGCTTGTGACCCGCATGCGTGAGTGATCCTAGCAACTCTTTGATTATTCAACTGGTAGCGATTTGTACAAATAATACTAACTTTCAAGTGTTTATGGACCTGACTTTAATGGGCAACTTCCTCTTCATCTTGACCGTTGGAAAGTGAACAATGTCATCCTTCTCAGCAACCCATCTGAATTGAAGAACCAAAAAAAACTTCAGCAAGTGGAAATTGCAGCAATTGGGTTTTATTTAACATTTTGTTTTTGATTAACAGCAATTTTAATACCTATAATTGGTGACAAGATGATGAAGAAAGATTGATAATTCAAGCCTGGATAGCTCCAAACCAGGGCACAGCCTCTGTCCTCCACCAAAGGGTGTAAAACTGGTGTTGTAGTTTACAGCAGCTTCTAATTTCTGTCAAAGAAAACATATTTGCATAAAAATTAACAAATTTTAAATAAATTAAAAAGCTCATGTTCTACTTATGATTTGTTGACTTTGCGGTACAACTAAAGGTTAACGGGTCTGATCTTTGATTTGACGGACACCCGATTGGATCGTCATTACACCAATTACCGCATCTGGGTAGCACAGATTATCTCTTGAGTGGTAAATGATAGTTACCAGAATAAGATAAACTAGGAGGGTTTATCTTACCTCCCATCTCCATGGATCAAACTGATATGGGTTTTTATAGTTTTCTTCATCCATGTGAACAGAAGTAAAAGATGCCAAGACACACCATCCTTTTGGTATCAAATAACCTGTCAAAAAACCAACATAAAATCATAGGCAAAACAAAAACGAGATATTATTGATACTTCAAAAAAGTCGTCTTAAGTTTCTGTTTTATAGAAATACGAGGGAAAAAATACACGCGGAGGATTGCATTGGGTTTTTTTTAGAGTGCTAATAACAACTATCAACGAAAATAATAATTAATTTCCTTTTTGCTTCAAATAAATAGTGATATATCATGTACACCTTTGATTTCAACATCCTTTTGAGCTTTTCTCCAAACAGCATTGACGATATTTGCCATTCTAAGAGTCTCACTTATCACCTTAATGAAAACAAAAACAAACAACAAAAAATAAAAATTAGAGCAATTGACCAATATGAAAACCAAATCTTGATTGTCAAAATAATCAGACGTGTTTTATAGACTCATCATATAATCCTTATGGACTCGTCATTTCACTCTTATAGACCCATCATATTTTTAGAATGGTTAGTTTAGCACTTAACAATAATAAAAAAAAAAAAAAAAAATCAGGAATCATTTTATATATATTGGATAGTGCTATTCACATACTTATTTTTACCTCACACACACTTGTTAATTTTTGTCTGTTGAACGTTTTCAATTCATTCGATTCAATGACCAGAAATTGAGAATGATGTGTGAGAGATAAAAATCGTTGTGTGCATACCACCACCCTTTATATATTCTCTTTGAAACAGATTGGGACCCACATTTTGAGTAAATGGCAAGGACATGTAATCAGTCCATGCATAATTTTCCGTCGAATCAATCTTCTTCTTCTTCTGCTTCTTCAATTCCATGTTCTCCTCCTGCAAATATATATAACAACAAAGAACATTCAACAGAAGCTATCACCTTTAAATCGGAAAAACAAGAAATTTAAGAACACTCATGTTCGTCTGTTTCCTTTCACTGAAATGCCCATCAATTCTTACGTATATATGGAAACCTACCTTTTGTAGTACAGCAATCATACTAAAAATATCAAACTGATCACTCAAAGTATTCCACTTTTTCACCCACTTTCTCAGAAGTTCGCAGTGTCAGAGAGAAGAAGAGAAACAAAAGGTTGTATTCTGTGACAATGTACAGCACCAAACAGTTCTTAGATTCATCTTCGACTATGATGTTCATAATAAATTGCCTTTAGCCCTACATGGGGTTTAAAGCTTGGAAAACTCTTTTCAGAACTTTCTCGCATGAAAGTTACATAATGTCGCAAGTTCGCAACATTATGTACTTTTCTTTATTATAACAATCGAGTCCCATTCTTTATTATGAAAGTTACATAATGTCGCAAGTTGCGAACTTTCTCGCAAGTTCGCAACTTTCGCCTAAATGAATATTGGGTTCACAATTTGGAACTCATAATGTACTTTTCTTTATTATAACAATCGAGTCCCATTCTTACGACGTGAGATTTATGATTTCTGACTTTTTTTCATATCACAAATTGAGATTAGAACAGTAAAAATATTTATACTTATTAACTTTTGATATAAACTTTAATGGCAAGTGAGAAAACAAATTACATGCAATTCATACAATATATCGTGGACTAACCCTAGCATAACTTTTACTTAAAAGTAGGGTTGCTGACCCGAGCTAAGTGTCGTATAGTGACTGTACGACTGTGCCCTAGTGGTCTTAATTCGCACAGAAACGACATTAATTATGTGGTCCCCCATCCAGAAGCCGTTGGATTTGTGAATCCTACGGCTGAAAACTATTACTTCACAACAATGTGGGGACCTATTTCCCCCCCACCACACAAACTCTCCGTGTCTGACTCAGTGCATGCATTCGAGTTTCCGAAGGAAGAAGATTTTCTCAGGATTCATTTTGTAAGAATTATAGGAATCTTTATATTTTAACCGTTTATCATATATTTGTTAATTTTCATTAGATACTATTTATGTTTAATGTTAAATAAAAAAATTAAATAATTTCTAACCGTACGATGAATAACTAAAATGTAAAGATCCTCACAATCTAGATCTAGATGAGATTCAAACCCGTTTTTAAAGAAACGAATGGAACGTTTGTAAGAAAAGTCAAACACTTCAGAGATAAAGTGCTGGGCCCACAGACTCAGTACAAAACGAATCCTAGCCGTTCGATTAAGAAGCAATGAGGAAACCGTTGTGATGTCAACTGATGTGGATATACGTACGTACCCGTAATTTGTCTAAGGCCACAGGGCTGTCACTTAGGAATTTGACGGCAAGGGTCATGGCCATGGGAACAGTCTCCTCTCCCGGGATCATCATCTCTATTATATTTCCGGTGATGAAATCCAACGGCAGGCCTTGAGTCTCGTTGTTTTGGTCACCACCTTCTAACAGCACATCCATCGCGTCTTTGACTGGAATGGTTTTTTTAGCACAATTTGTATTTTCCATTGCCATATTTTTCATGTCTAATATCTTCCCCACCATCTTCAACAATCGCTCTCTGGCCTGCCAGCAGATGAATTATGATATATCCACACAAATAACAGCAATAATTGAAACAAAACCCTAGATATAAGTAGTATTAGAGTAGCGGAATTCAATCGAACTTGAGATCACGGGTGCAAGAGTGAATTAACTGAGCTAACAAACCCTTGCAAATATAAGCATGCACTAAAGTTTAAACGCAAATAATTCACACGTACTTTACCTTGAGAGATTTATATAGCCTAGTTCCAGGAAGCTTGATTGGTATGCAAATTAATCCTTTGATGAACTCTTCAAATTCTCTCTTGAGAAGGTTTAAGTCTTCACCAGGATCAACGCTCATTAATACTTTAACCAATACTTCAAAGGTAATCTGAAATACCCAAAAAGATAGTATACACTATATAAATGTTCTCACATGTATGATGAAAGAAGAGTACTATATATAGTACATTCAGTCGCTCATGCACGCAACATGATCTCGTTCGTTAATACAAGAATGCATCAACAACCAAAATATGCACATGCAATTGAAGGACATACATTTGCAATTCTATATGTGAAATGATTGACGATTTCCTATCGTATATCTAGCATGTTATGTTACAACCAATTAATATGGTTCACTTTGTTCAAAAAATTTACTTTGGCATGTAAAATGTACTACTTGAGCACAGAGATAGTTGGGGGACCTTTTGGGTTTCATCTTGGACGTAAATGGGAGATTGCATGTCTCTCCAAAGAGCCAAGTTGAGCTTGATTGAGTTTTCGATTTCGGCGGTGATTCGAGCTTTGAACTGTGGCGATTTCAGAAAACCAGCGATGAGTCCATGCACTCTCTTATGAAGGCTTCCATTTGTTTGGAGAATAGAATATTTTCCCATCAGTTCTGTTATTGATTTCGGATAAGCAGGAATGAAAGTATTTCCATGGTTTTGCATTACCACCTTGTTCACCTCAGCATCCGTGGATACTATGATAGGAGTCCCCAATATGTTAGTCTTGAACACCTTTCCATACCTATATTTAGAGAGGCATATTGTTATTAAAAAATTCTCGTATACTCCGGTTTATTATTAACATGCATTGTATAAATAAAGATTTGAATATACAATTCAGAATTGAACAGACTAAGAAATCTAACGGTTAAGAATTCCTATACATACTATATACTGATGCATATTACAAAATTTTATGCGAGTATATATATAGGATCTAGAAGCCAATGTATATCATATACTGATGAATACTAGAAAATCACATTGTACGTGCACACTATATATTATCAAAGAGGCCGATGCATACTATACACCGATTCACTGATACATTCTAGAAAATCCAATTACTCAAGCCAATTCAATTTGCTAGCTTATCATTGAAGATAGGATATGTAAGGTCATTTTTGTTGGGAGGCTGAAATCTATGGTCCCATGGAGAATAGGATGTGTTGTTATAGTTAATTAGTACAGAACTGCAGAGAACAATAAAGGTTGGGGGGAAGGTCTATTTTCAAGGCTTCCCAGCCAGTTAATTAGTATATATAGCAGGCTTTTCTTTCCTTCTTTTAACTCCTTGGGGTTGCTCCTTTCCCACCTTGTTTCTTTTTTCTGCTATGCTCACCATTTGCCATGAATGAAGAAATTCCATTCTTTTATTTTTTATTACTTTATTTATAGATGTTGGTAACACTTTCTTGTTGCCCTGCCGTGCCTGACCAATAATTTTTTTTTTTTTTGTTTTTAAATTCTTTTATAACACAATATTCTATTCTACATTTTTATAAGCCAAACGACCTAACCAACATTTGCTTTTAAAAATTATTTGGGGTGGTAAACAAATGTTCTTTTATATACGACATTTTACTCTAAGAAGATGGAAGAATAGTGCTAAGACACATTTGACCCGTCGAATAATTAAATATCAAACTTGTCATCTAAGTGAATTAAAATGGTAACTTCCTACTAAGTATTAGAAAAATACTCGTAAGCTGTCATGTAATGAGTCATTATTTTTTTTTTATGCTAAGAGATACGTGGTAAAAGAAAAATATTAACTTAGAACTTGGGGTGGAGAAATAAATGTTCTAAATAACAACTTGAACTATATGAACTGTTACGGTGGATACGACGTTCCTTCTCAACCCACTCCACCTTTAATTTCTCTCCTCTTAGCGTAGCTTAAAATAATAAAATCGCTTAAAAAACAGATTAAACTACAAATGCTATAAAATCATTATTTCATGTCTCATCGTTGATTACCACTTTATATTTAAAACATATATTTGAAAAGAAAAAAAAAAACATTTATATTTTAATGTTTAGTAATTTCCATCGGTTAACGTTATCCTTTTCTTTCTTCTTATCTCTTTTTTCTGGTGCTTGTTAGATGATTCCCATTAAAAGCAATACCTTTACCAACTCGAATCTCTTTACCAACACATGAACCGATCCGACCCTTAACTTTTAGGGAAGAAAAAAAAAATTCATAAGAGTTATACAACATCAATTAATCATGGTTGAATATTTGGGAAAGATAAAAAAATTGAAAAGAATATTACCAAAAAGCAGGAGTACGTTTGAAGTTCATTGAGACACAGCAGAGCAATATATATGTGTGTATATATAATATAATATAATATATCTATATCTATATCTATCTATATATATACATGTATATTTGGATACTTTATATGGTTTATAGCATTAAGACCATAATTCCCTGATTAGGATAATAATACGAAGAAAATAGAAATTAAATCAGCAACTATTATTTTCTTACAAAATATTCTAATATTAGTAAAGGTAGAGAGAAGGGAAGAAGAGAAAGAGAGAATTCTTACAGAGATCTGCGTTTTTCCATGAAGCTGACAGGTCGAGAGGTGTAGCCACAAGCAATGAAGTCAAGGGTTTCTCCTATAAAAGGCCAACCTAAGTTCCCTTTTGGAACTTGACCCTTTTGATTTTCCCTCTCGTTCTTGTTCTGGTTCTTCTTCTCCTTGCTAAACCAATATAATGATCCTACAAGAATTCCCACCAAAACCAAACATCCCAAAACCCATCCCATCCTCACAAAAAGTAGAAGGATAAATTTTTTGTTTTTTTGGTTCTCTCTTGAACTCCTTGTGATGTTTATGTAAAACCCTGGTTGTAGAAACCTAGATAGATCAAGGATTCAAAACCGTGGAGTTAGCCTAATGGCGAGGATGGATAGAATGATAAGTAACACTGATCAGATTTTTTTAGCAACCCAACTGCTGGTTATGAGCTTCTCACTATTCCATGCAACTCCAACTAGCTAGCTCTCTCTATATACTGTAGTGTTTGGGAGGGAGGGAGAGAGAGAGAGAGAGGGAGAGAGAGAGGGATTGTTGTTTTTGAGGGGTGAAATTAATTGAATTGAATGAGAGGAAGATCGATTGAGGGATTCGGAAGATCAATGAGGTTTCAACAGTCATTAAAGAGGTGGTCATATTATTATCATTATTGGGTGCACCAAGTATGTGACACGTTTCCATTTGATATCGAGAAATTTTATTTGAACTCATATTTTGTATCTCAACACTCAGCTTACTTTTTATATTTACATTGTATTTGATTTATCTATCATTATCTATAAACACCCAACATTATTTCCGAAATTTCCCTTACTTATCAAAACTCAACTCAATCAAACTTCTTTTTACACCAAACTCAATCTACTTAAAAATAAAAAATAAAACTCTAACAAGTCCATCATCTCCATGGAGCAAATCCCCTTCTCTCTTTTAAAAAAAAAATCCTTCCATCTCCCATGGTTGTCATTCTGCAACCCCATCTACTCCTTCGTAGTCATCCAAACCTCTTCCTCTTCCTTTTCTTCATCATTTGACATCTCTAAATTTCTAGAGCACTAATTAGCTTAATAATCGGTATGAGCTTCTGGTTAGAGTGTTTAATGAGTTTGGTATGCTTCAATTAAATGAGAATCTTCTAGCCTCCATATTCCTATCTATGGTAGAAAAATGGGTACGTCCATGATAACTTTTGGTAGATCAATGAATATTTTTAACCATGAATATTTATTAGATACAAAAGTTGCAGACAACAATTCACATTACATTGAATTGTGGCTAAAAAGTATATCGTCTTTGCAAGTTTTATAGGCGAACTCATAGCTAAGCAATTTTTATTGTGGAGCAAAACTTCGGGAATTGATCTAACCTGGATGTGTAATTGAGTTTATGCATTTTAATGATTAAACTGATAAATATTTCGACCATATATTGACACACCCCGACCGGAGTCGAGGCATGCTAGCCGTCACCCGAAGTTGACGTAACCAAAAGGTGCAAGTGATGTAAAAATGTGGATAAATTAAAACCGAAACTAGAACTTAATTAAACTATTAAAATGAGTGCGTAGTAGTGGGTAGAACTCATAAACTACAAATGTTCAGAGCATAGATAACATAAGTGTAAAGCAGTTGAACTAGAGAAATACTTATTACACCACTGGATAAGTTCCTATGCTAAAAATGAAGACATGTCAGAATCGCTGTCAAATCCTCGCACACTACAGAATGATTCAGCTATCTAAGACCTGGAGGGGCGAAAAACAGAAAGGTGAATGGGCACAAAAATCAAGATTTGTAAAATCCATTTATTTTCTGAACATATTAACCATCGCTGTAAAACATGTATAGTTTCCAGAAAATCATACTACGTATAAGTATGAAATCAAATGCATGTTAACAGTAAATCCAGAAGTATGTCACAACTCAATATCTCATCAGCAATATAAATATAATCATGTGGTCAATAATCTACACTAGCACGCAAGTCGGAGTCACCTAATGTGACCTGTATGACTGCACCTATGGCTCATCAATCTATGCTAGCACACGAGTCGGAGTCGCCTAATGTGACCTGTACGCAAGACTAGGTGTAATAATATACGCTATAGTGCTACAATCACGTGAAGACTAGCGCTATTCGCTGTCACATACGAGTCAAAATTGCCTATTGCAATCTGTACAATAGGACTAGCACTTACTTGGATCCAAGGCGAGCGTGCGGTGCTGATGTGAACAACACGTGAAAGACTAGTCTGGCCCTGGGCTGAGCACTAACACCTGAGGTGTAGCAATAATGAGCAGACTATATGAATATAAGCATGCCATAATGATTCAACAATTCCAAACAACATAATAACCTTACCTGAACTTACCTGCGCATCCCGTAATTATTTTAGCATTTCACAACAGTACAACATTTATGAGCAAGTAAAATGCATATGAATATGCCATGACAATATGTATATCTCAACCACATAACAACATTTTTAAAATTAATAAAACATGGCATAAAATGCAAAAATCAATTTAAAAGTATTTGCGGAAACTATAAAGTTTATATATATATACACACACGAAAACAAAGTGCCCACTCACTGATATGTCGATGGATTGTAGCCCCTAGCCTCGCTTGTCCTCGAACGTCCTTGGGGTAAGTCTCCCCTATATGCAAAATAACTAATAATTTAGTTTAATAACACATATACTAAAACTTAGATAAAACCCCCTAGTTTGCTCAAACGGAGGGTTTGAATATATGAAATCGATCTACTCGACATCATGGACCCATACAAATTGATAGAAAGTCAATCGGAGGCCGGACGCGCCGTCACGCGAACGCCTAGCCCACGACCATACGTGCCACCACGCGCAGGCCAGAGACAAACGGTAGCCAGGAATATTCCGTCATTTCTGCCGGAATATTCCGTTAAACAGTTAATGGAAGTGAACGGCCTTAGAATATTCCGTTTTGTCGTCTTCACCGGTGGGTTGCCACTGTCTGGTTTCGCCGGAAACTGCGGAAAAATTCAAAGCTTCATATCTTGCTCATTTCTCAACCATTTTTTATGAAATTTATGTGGAAATGAAGCTTATGAAGAGTAGAACAAGATTGTACCTTCCAAAAGTCCAAAAGTGGATGGAACATGACCTGAAAAAGCCTCGAAAGGTTCGGCCAAAAACTCGACTTCTCGAAACCTTGTGTTTCGAGGTTGGTTCTTCTTCAAACCTTGACCAAAGACCTCGGGGAGTTGAGTAGAGGCCTTTAGACTTCCCAAAAGCTTGTAACTCGCTCGTAACTCGTCGGGGGAAAATTGAGCCAAGTTGGACCTTTCGAGTTGGACGTCCAAAACTTGGTCAAATTGATATCTGAAGGTACAACTGTGCTCGTGGTGGTGAGATGAGTTCAATGATGGTGTTTTTGGGTTCCAACTAGGAGCCTTGATGGTTGTTTTTGTGATTTGCAGAGAGAAGAGAGTGAGATAGTGCTTACGGGGAGAGAGAGACGAAAGTGAGAGTGAGGTGAGTTCTGATTGGATGACAGAAAATAGGAGTGGGTTTCTGATTGGTGCAAGGTAAGTGAGAGATGGCTTTGATTGGTGGTGATGAGGGTTTTAAGGAAAAGTAATTAGGGGATGTGTGAGGTGAAAGGGATACCAGATCCATCAATTAGGGAAAGGGAAAGATTTTCAGATTTTGTACCATTTTAAATGAACAAAATCTGTATCCTTAAACTGTTTCCGACACTGATAATTTGTACGCGCGTGTACAAAATTACCCGTGGTTAACGTACTTTATCGGAGCATAACTTTTTCGTTACAAATCCGATTCAGTCTAATTCGCGCTCACGCGATCGTAACAACGAGTACAATTTAATTACGATGGTTAGGAAAATAATTTAAAGCTACATAATCACGTCCACGCCACTTCGCCAACAAGGGCATAAATGTCAATTTACACACTCGGGGAGAAACTACATAGGAAATTAGGGACGGGTCGTCACATATATAGATTTAATATCGTAGTATCTTTTAGCCTCTATATGCCACAAAAGTTGCGGACAAAAATTCACAATACATAGAACTGTGGTTAAAAAGTATATCGCATTTGCACGTTTTATATGTGAACTCATAGGTAAGCAGTTTTATTGTTGACCAAAACTTCGGGAATTGATCTAACTTGAATGTATAATTGAGCTTATGCATTTTAATGATTAAAATTCATAAATATCTCGACCACATATGAATTTAATATTGTATTGTCTTTTAGCCTTTATATTGGTATCTATGGCAAAAAAATGGGTACCTCCATGAGAAAATTTTGTAGATCGACGAATATTTTCAATCTGCATATTTATTAGATACCAGAAATTATAAGTCTATTTGTGAAAGTCTAAGTCAATGCCACGTACAATATTTGTTAAGACATATTTAGGGAACTGTTATTAGCACTCTAAAAATCTCATTCTACACTCCGCACAAGTGATTTTTCTTTCTAATTATAGAAAGTTTGGAGTGCCAAATAAGATTTTTGGAGTGCTAATAACAATTTTCTATATTTATATACATTTTATTTTAGTTTGGAAGTCGACTTCCTTTTTTTTTCTTTCTTTATCAAGTTGGGAGTATCACTGACTGTGACCCTGTGCAATATCTTGGGCGTATGAATAACAGAAAGAAAACGGTCATGATACAAGCTGAATAGTAGTAATACTAATTAGTAAACAACTTGTGCATGATGTTTGCTTATAACCAAGTGGCATGAAGGGACAAATGTGTAGGTTTCATGCATGACTTGGAATAGATGCATGACGTTTGCTTATAACCAAGTGGCATGAAGGGACAAATGTGTATGTTTCATGCATGACTTGGAATAGTATTAGTCGTCGGGAGATTTTGCATCAATTTGTTTTTGTTTTTAATATGTATATATTAAGTTCTATTTTAATGGGATTGCTCACCACCCCTAAGTTGTGATAATGCCTTTATTTATCGTTGTTATGTGAGTTTAATTAAATTTTGAGATTGTGTTTATCCACTACATACATTACGATTTTTTATTATTTTTTTTTTGAGTCGAGTGATAGCATTAGTAAGTTAGATGTTAGATTAGTCACCGAAAGAATTCGAACCCACACCGTCATGCAAGAGCACAACACATTTTCACCACTGTGGTAAAGGGCCACTTGCCAACAAGTTGATTGGCCTGTGTGACTTTACTAATACTATTCCAAGTCATTCATGAAACATACACATTTGTCCCTTCATGCCACTTGGTTATAAGCAAAAATCATGCACAAGACATTGTAAGAAATAATGTTGATTATTCAAAACGAATCAACAACTAGTTGCACAAAGTCACAGTCAGTGATACTCCCAACTTGATAAAGAAAGAAAAAAAAAGGAAGTCGACTTCCAAACTAAAATAAAATGTCTATAAATATAGAAAATTGTTATTAGCACTCCAAAAATCTCATTTGACACTCCAAACTTTTTGTAATTAGAAAAAAAAAATACACTTGTGCAAAGTGTAGAATGAGATTTTTGGAGTGCTAATAACAATTCCCTAAATATATCTTAACAAATATTGTACGTGGCATTGACTTAGACTTTCGTGAATAGACTTATAATTTCTGGTATCAAATAAATATTCAGATTGAAAATATTCATGGATCTACAAAATTTTCTCATGGAGGTACCCATATTTTTACCACAGATACCAATATAGAGGCTAAAAAACACTACGATATTAAACTCATATGCGATCAAGATATTTATGAATTTAATCATTAAAATGCATAAGCTCAATTATACATTCAAGTTAGATCAATTCCCGAAGTTTTGGTCAACAATAAAAACTGCTTACCCATGAGTTCACCTATAAAACGTGCAAAGGCGATATACTTTTTTACCACAATTATATGTATTGTGAATTTTTGTCCGCAACTTTTGTGGCATATAGAGGTTAAAAGATACTACGATATTAAATCCATATGTGGTTGAAATATTTATCAGTTTATTAAAATGCATAAACTCAATTACACATCCAGGTTAGATCAATTCCCGAAGTTTTGTTCCACAATAAAAACTGCTTAGCTATGAGTTTGCCTTTAAAACGTGCAAAGACGATATACTTTTTAGCCACAATGTAATGTGAATTGTTGTCCGCAACTTTTGTATCTAATAAATATCTACGGTTTTGACAAATAAATAAATAAATAAATATCCACAGTTAAAAATATTCATTTATTTACCAAAAGTTATCAAGGACGTACCCATTTTTCTACCACAGATAGGAATAAAGAGTCTAGAAGATTCTCATTTAATTGAAACATACCAAACTCATTAACACTCTAACTAGAAGCTCATTTAATTGAAAAGAAAAAATGAATCAATACGTAAAAATTGAACCAATCGATTGAACACATACCAATTATTAAGCTAATTAGTGCTCTAGAAATTTAGAGATGTCAAATGATGAAGAAAAGGAAGAGGAAGAGGTTTGGATGACCACGAAGGAGTAGATGGGGATGCAAAATGACAACCATGGGAGATGGAAGGATTTTTTAAAGAAAGAGAGAAGGGGCTTTGCTCCATGGAGATGATGGACTGGTTAGGGTTTTATTTTTTATTTTTAAGTAGATTGAGTTGGGTGTAAAAAGAAGTTTGATTCAGTTGAGTTTTGATAAGTAAGGGCGGTTTCAAAAATAACGTTGGGTGTAAAGAGATAATGATAGATAAATCAAATACAATGTGGATATAAAAAGTAAGCTGGGTGTTGAGATATAAAACATGGGTTCAAATAAAAATTCCCTTTGATATTTTCCCGTCCATGTTCATAATTTTATAGAGTGATAGGATTTTACTTAATGGAAAAAGGGGGGAAAGGAATATTTCCCTATAATATGATATGGGGTTTCGTTATTTTTTAATATATTCACAATAATGTTTTTTTTTGTGTGATAGTAATGCTAAAGTGAAAGTGACATTATTGTTTTAACTAAAAAAATTCATGGACTAGCAAATTATCTCCCTATTATGCTTTTCATTTTTTTTAAATGTTTTTCACTCTTCTTTTTCCGGTCATACACTCCCTTTCGTTTTTAGGACTTAGAAGTTAGAAACAAGTAATAGGAAAAAAAAAATATAATACTAAGAAGAGTAATAGGGAAAAGGTTTTAAATGGTTTTTAGACAAGTATTGATTTACATCTAATTTAAATTGCCAAAAAAAATTCAGTATTGAAACAATAAGCTCTTTGATGACGGTATGTTCTTCGGTTTTTGTGACACTCAAACTCCACTTTTGTCAAAGAAATTAGTTATTCAAATATCATAAAGTTAGTTGTTAAAAGAATAAATAAAGAAAATTGTCGGAGCCAAAAATAAAAAATAAAGAAAATTATCAACCTCTTGCATCTTTTGTATCTTAATTTGGAAGGTGTTCAACAACGACCACCTTTGTCACATCCCGACCCGGGGTCCACCACATCCCGGGTCCACTCCACCACCGTAGCACGATATTGTCCGTTTTGAACCACGACTACGTCATCACGGTTTTGTTTCTGGGAACTCACACGAGAACTTCCCAGTGGGTCACCCATCCTGTATTGCTCTCGCGCGAACTCGCTTAACTTCGGAGTTCCTACGGAACCCGAAGCCAGTGAGCTCCCAAAAAGCCTCGTGCTAAGTAGAGATGAGAATATACATTTAAGGCATAGAAGATCCACTCCCCTGGACGATGTGGGATCTTACAACCTTATAGCTTTTTAGGTTTGAAAGAAACCTAAAAAGGGGGAGTCTTATAGTTTAGTAAAACACTTTATAACCAAGCTCACGACATAAGTTCGACTCTTTGAAAATAAAAGTAACAAGAATGAAGGAATTATAATACGAGAAATAAAATAGTGGAGTGATTATAACATGAACCCACTTTTTTGTTTTTTTTTTGGAAAATAACATGACCATGCTTAGTGCAACTGTTAATTAACATTATTATAGAATATTTTGCATTGTTTATTCACATTGCCCATAATGATTAAGTGAGTGTGACCTAAAGTATCAAACGAATTACTATTTATTTAGTACTCCAATCATATCCTCAACATTATTCGTTAGTGCAAAGACATGTGTCCTTTGATTATGACGCCTAGAGGGAGAAAAGTGGAACTCTAGCGTTGCTAATATGATTTTTAACGAATAGAGAAGATTTAGACTCATAATCTCAACGAAATAGAATACTTTTAATCGAATAAACTTTGGATGCTTTTAATCAATTTTTGTTTAAATTTTTTATTGGAATCAGGTCGGGCAAATCTCTTTGCATTCTAGTTAGAATTCATCCCATAAGTCTTTATGTTTTATATTAAGTTTTATGCGGGATGCTACAATAATTCGTGATTTTCAGGACACTAAAATATTAATCTCTGATTTATTTCTTTAAATATCATTCGTTCATTTTCCGTTGTAGGGTGGAAGATATCCCAAAGTTTCATATCGTTCTCATTTCGAAATTCATTTCAAAGTTGCCAAACATGTGGTTGCTATGAAATAAATTATGTGCGGAAAAAAAAAGAAGGGTAGGACAAGGGTGATGACTACTGAGACCGCTGAGTGGTGTGAATGGTGACAGACGGGTGTACTCCAAGAAAATATGAGCCGAATTATCTTCATGAACCTCATGTTTATAGCATGGGAATTCTTAATGAATATGATGTCGTGATGTTCTTTTTTATTTGTAAGTCATAAATTATAGTTTTAAATTTTAAAACTGATGAGTTTGTTACCAATTTATTTCCATCCTTAGTGTAGATATATCTCATTGTAAAAAAATTTGTTGTCAAACACATTTATTTCCTTTTAAACTAAAAGAAAGAGTGAAATGATCATTTTAAACGTAAATAGCAGCTTTCGACAACTTCCAAGTGAGTTTGTCAATAAATGTTGACATATGCAAGAAACTTTTTCGATAATTGTTGACATCAGAGCACACAAAGGCAATGCCAATTGTTGCCAAGTCTCACTAATGCACTTTGTCAAACATTTTAAGTGCACAAAGTGGTTACACCTCGACGACCAAGGAGTCGTCGGAGGTGAGCTCAACAATATTTCCGGCCGCCACTGGATCAATCAAACCCTTTGCCTCAACGTGAATCCACCAGTAAGAATGTGTGATGCACACGATTCTGTGTGTAAGTCACTGATGAAAAATCACTGAAATGATCATTTTTAAATTATTTCACTAAAATAATAATTTTTCAATATGTTGTCAATGTTTGCTAACAACAATTAATATTAGTGACATACTGAAAAGTTGATTGTTTTTACAATTGAAATTTAAGAAATGTGGTTTCTTTTTTGCAAAAAGAAATGAATGGATGCCATAAGAGTGAGTGGTTTGGGTTGCCAGCATGTGAATGCACTTAAAAGATGATTGTGGGGGTGGTGCACTCTGAAGGGCCAGTGCTGCTCATAAGTCATTGACCCCCTTTTCATTTGTTGCTTGGCCTTGGATTATCATGACACTTCAATGTCACCCATTACCATATTGATGATGATCATCATGAACATGTAATCACACGACTTTATAAATTTCACGGCAAGAAATGCATAATTTTAGCGACGCCACTAGTTGTATGAGAATTTTTTTTTCTTACAACAATGCATAGTCGCAATGACGTCATCGGTCTAATTAATGTGAAGTCACAAATTGCGCGAGAGTATTTCTCGGATAACCCCCAATTGCATATTTGCAGTATTTTCTGACCGCTTTCATAATTGATTGATTTATCCATCACCATCACCGTTACTGTTGGGGATTTGGGTCAAAAGGACCATCCTGCCAAATTTGGGATCTCAATCTTTTGAAGTGACGGAGTCTGGCAGAGATAAGAAAGGGTACCACAAGTTAAGAAGATGTAATCCGTTTAAGATTTGCTATTGCAGAAAGCACTTATGTTATAAGCCCTTTTATTAGAAGCACGTCAAGCTCTATTAAAAATCCGATTGCTACTTAAAGAAAGCCCTTGAGAGCACTTAACAGATGCTGCTTCAAAAAGAACTTTTACAATCCATAAGTATTTTATGTTTGCAAAGTTTTGCCTTCTATAAGATTGTAGTAAAATCTGCTGAATTCACATTCATCAAACAAATGGAATGCCTATCTGAGGAGAACTTCCCTGCAACGAGGATGCCACTGCAGCGGCATTCCTGTCGTAAGTTTGTTTCGGTTGGGAGCAGGGTTACACCAACTCTTTATACATCAATTCGAAACACCCTAAACCTTCTTGAAGTTTGAGGTTGTCACTAGTCACTGAGAATGTCGAAGGTATAAGAGTCTCGAGAGTGAACCGATTTCATCGGAAAAATTTGAAAACGATCGCTGTTTTACAAGCATCCACAAATTCTCAACCCTCAAGCAAGAAGCTGCTCCAAGTGTCGCCTTCGACAAAACATGAATAAACTAATCGGTAGTGATATGCTGTATAAATAAGAAAAAACTATTCTCCCGCATTTGTGAACAGCTCGGTTCAACTTCTACTTCCACAGGCAACAGCTTCTTCCTCCACATTGTTGTAAAACAAGCTCAATTTACTTATCGCAACAGCCTCTCCAAATAGTGATGTTCTTGTTGATTTCAATATACGAACTTCAACATAATCACCCACTACGGGATTCCTTTCCTCATTTGAATCAGCATCTCGATGTGGTAACAGCACGTTAACAAAAGAAACTCTATGACCTCTATCACTCTTGCCCATGAGTTCTGTATCTGCAGCTTTCTTATTAGGTCCTTCTACTAAAACAAGTTGGGTAGTCCCCACCTGTGAGTCGTAACACTGACCTGTGCTCTTATGGAAAGCCTTGATAAGTTCAGTCAGCCTCCTCTGCTTCACATCTTCTGGAACATCATCATCGTAGTTTCTATTTGCATGGGTTTTATCCCTCATGCTATATGCAAAATTGTAAGCCATATCGTAGCCAACAGCCTTTACAAGGCTCAGTGTGTCGTCATGGTCCTCCTCTGTTTCACCACAAAACCCTGTAATAAGAAACAAACATGTCAGAAGGGAATACAATACGTTTAAAGAGAAACGAGATATTGTAAGCTTACGATTATCTGGTAAAGCGCCATAACGACATTCATAAGAACATTCTTGTGCAAAGAAGGGCATGCTAATAAATACATGTGGAAAATTAATGAGAAATAACAATTCCGCTTTTCGGTTCAGATTTAAAATCCAGATCAAAAACTGAAAATACATAGCAACATTATGCAAGGACATTGAAAAAGTGAGAATGCAATGCAATTCCCTAAATTACACAATAAACTTAAAAAAAAAACCTTTGAAGAGAGAAACTAGATATTTCAAGCAAAACCCTCCTTCCAAGAATATTTGAACACTACTATTACCTTCTAAGAGATTTCCACAGGGCACCACAAATCACATATAGAGAAATATGGTAGAGAGAGAAAACAAAAGCTGATAGTTTCTTCTCACCGAAAGTTGAGTGCAAGTTTTGTAAGCAAGATTACCAGAATGTATCGAACATTGATAAGAACACTTACCGCATATGAAATCACTGCTGATGCCCACATCTGGAATAATTCTCCGTATCTTTTGCACAAGATCCAAGTATGCCTCACGAGTATAGCCACGACGCATTCTTTCTAGCACTGCGCTACTCCCAGTCTGTGCAGGCAAATGGATACTTCTGCATATATTAGGTCTGTCTCGCATTAAATACAGCAACTCATCAGGGAAATCTTTAGGGTGTGGGGATGTGTATCGGAATCTCATCTCTGGATATTCTGTGGACAGTCGATCCAAGAGATCAGCAAAACGGAAACCAACTTTTTTCACCTTGCACATGCTGGAGAAGCCTTCGCTGTATCTCCAATTAGTTCCTGCTTCAACTTCCTTTTCATTCTCAGAGCCATCATTGTAGCTGTTTACATTCTGGCCTAGCAGTGTTACCTCTTTCACGCCTTCTTCCCAAAGCTCTCCCACCTCCCTCACAATAGATTCCACAGGACGCGAGCGCTCTCTGCCTCTAGTGAAAGGAACAATGCAAAATGAGCACATATTGTTACATCCCCTCATAACAGAAACAAAAGCACTAATTGAATTTTTGGAGATTCGAACTGGGCTAATATCAGCATAAGTCTCTTCCAGCGAAAGAAGAGTATTGATTCCTTTCTGACCATAGTCCACATCTTCTAATAATCTCGGCAAGTCTCTGTACGCATCAGGCCCACAAACCACATCAACCATTTTGTCTGAATCGAGTATCTGGTCCTTTAACCTCTCCGCCATACATCCCAAAACTACAACTTTTGGAGGACGTTTGGACTGCGACCTCCCTATTTTAACATTGTCCTTCCATTCCCTCTTAAGAAACCAAAAATAATTAAGCCGCTGCCACACCTTCTGTTCCGCATTGTCCCTGATAGCGCAGGTGTTAATAAAAATAACCTCTGCATTCTCAGGAACATCAACGACTTCACTATACCCAGCATTCTTCATAATAGACAGAACAATCTCCATGTCATTAATATTCATTTGACACCCATAAGTCTCGTGATAGATACGACCTATCGGAGCAACTTCAGTAGCTGTCACACTCACATTCACATTCCTACACATAAAAGAAAGGAAGAAAAACATAAAAGCAAAAGCTAAGCATGAGATACAGTGTGCACAATATGAAATTCGGGTGTAAGAACATTGAAAGACGTTGATCAAGCGTTGCTGGATTGTCCTTTTATGTTCAACTTTCGTCCATGAACTATCCGGAAATTTTTCTCCTACAAACATGGCAAAACATCACAGTAACATTTTGGACCCAATGCACTAGCATTGCTCACATAAAAAATTCAACTTGAACTTGCATTTCTTATAACTCAACAGCCAGCTAATTTTGGATGTTTAAAAAAGCTGCTTTTGCGCACCCAAAAAAAAAAAGCTGCTTCTGTTCGTTCGGTTATACAACAAAGGTCATTACTTTAAACCTTTCCTGAGACAACCCAATTCGAATTATCGCACAATTTCCCCAAAAATTAACAAAATACATTGAAACTAAAAGAAATTACACTGTGTGTGGGTTTGAAGTGTGGACTCACTGGGGCTGGGCTTCAGCACCGGCGAGAGCAGCTTGAGCGACGAAGTGGCGGAGGCTGGGGCCACCGGACTGGCCGGAGAGAGAAGAAGTGTTGGGGCTAGAATTCGAGAAGCTTCTGGAGTTACTGCGGCCAAGACTCCTCCTTTGTGGCCGAGGCTGCAGCTGCTGGAGGCGGTGGTAGCATCGGGAACCGGACTTCTCCGGTCCCCAATTGAGGAACCCGAGAGTGAAGCAGGACGGCCTCTGGAACTTCAGGCGCAGCGCGCAGTGTGGGTTGTTCAGCATCGAGGACAGGGACGACGAGAGCAACGACGCCATTGGCGAGATTGTGTTCGCGCTTCTCAGCTTCTCTGCGTCGGAGAGAGTTGGATAGGGGTGACGATTTACGACTGTCAGGAAAGAAACCCGTAATAGTGTGAGAGACGACATGTCGTTTTTAGTTGGGCCGGTCCAATAACGCTTCTCACTTGTGTTAACTATGGGAATATAACATAAATGGCACCTGAACTTTTCAGTTTTTGTGCAATTACCATATGAACTAAATCCTTTTACAATTAAACATTCAAACTCCATCTTCTGTTACGATTTGGCATCCAAACTTCCACCTTTAAAAGAAAAGTCAACTATTTCATTTCATTTATACTAAACAGAGGCCCCTCTAAAAGTTATAATAATTGTAGTTGTTGCATCAAAATCTAACGGTTCGGGTTATTAGGTCAGGAGGATTCGAACCCCCTGCTCAGGAAAGGATCCAAATCCGTCGAATATCTGACATGAATGTGGGCATTGATCAAGAGAAACGATGACGATGACGTTAAAAAAGCTGTAATATAGATAAAAAAATTATTAATTATGGAAAACTTAACTCGTTTAAATGTCACACGATTCTAAAATTGCACAGTTTAAAACGTGATACGATTTCATGGTTACTCTTAAGATAAAAAAGATCAACGGTTGTGATGAGGAGAGGAAAAGAATACTTGTAAAAGATATCAAGAATGTCGACTTTCCAAGAATATGATCAAACATTGGAAGATTGATTTCCCAATGGAAAAATTATCCGGGAACATTTCCATTAATCAAGGCAGGAATATGCTAACCCTGATTATGTCCATAACTTAGAGGAAAAGTCAACTGATGTGATGACTTTACAAATTGGTTTTCTTTACTTGGTAGAAATATTCAAAGATATTGGTCCTTTGGGGTGTTACATTATATTATGTTAGTGGTAGGGTATTGAGTTTTTATCTGTGCGTTTGGAATTTGAAACTCTTCATCTTTTAAATTATTATAATAGTTTCGAACTATTTCATCTCTCATAATATATTAATTGGATATGTTGGAGGGTTCCGAATCTTTTACCTAGCCTGCTCTTACCCACCGTCAGAACTGTGCTAATACGAGTGGCTTAAAGAAGCTAAAAGCAGTTATCAAGCAGAAAATTGCCTGAGCTGCCACTTAGTTTTTATTCGGTTTTTGCTTCGGCCGACCATGTAGATTCATCGTTACAACAATAGTTTTAAAAACCTTAATATTAAAAGAAGTTCAAAGTTCAAATCCTTTCCACTACTGGCAATATAGTGGAAGAATCAAATTCTTTAGGAAAGTCACTTAAATATTCAACCTAATCCACCTGGTTGTGAAAGTGCTTGGTGTGAGCAAATATACTTGAAGTTGGGTGGAAGTGGAACCTTAGTTCAAAGGTGCAAACTGCCTTTCGGCTTTCACTTTCTGGAGCTCTTCTTTCTAAGCAAAGTGGCCAACGCATATACTGAAAAAAAATAATGAAGGCAAAGTGCATTTTCTTATCTATATGACGGAAGTGAAGGCAAATATAAAGTCCCTACATATATGTGCTGTAAACATGAACCTATCAAGATGCATTCATTAAAAAAGCATTTGCCACTTAAGACTACAATGTCGGATAATTGTTTTAATTTGTAAGTGAGAAATTGCAGGTTCAATTTTTGGAGATGAGTTCGATGTCAAGTTATTATAGCTGATTTGTTTTGTGTCTTAACTCAAATCTCTTACATTTTAGTGTAATTTTATCATTAGAGCATAAAAAGGAAGTGTTTGCACTTGTTGTGAATTAAGTTAGTTACCTTTGTATATCCGCTCCTTTGCACTGGAGAATCTCGAGTACAAATCGGGCTCTCAATGTATATAAAACAAAATAAGTATTTGCTTTTTATTTTTATTCATTTTATACTCTAGTGAAATTTTACGGTAAGCTCACAGAACGATTTGTCATAATAATTACCTATCAAACTTATCGAACTGAATCTAAAATCTATCCTTTCAACAAGTAAAGATGGTTAAAACAAGGCTTTGTTGCCAAAATAGTTATTGAGATTGGCATAACTCTTCACTTTAATCCTTAAGATTTAAAATCGATACAATTGATTTCTAAGTTTGTTTATCGTTAATTATTTTAGTTATTCCGTAAAAAAACTCTGTTAAATAAGGAGAAAATGATCAAAATATCCTCAAATTTTCATTTTGGTCTATTGTTTATTAAATTGAGGATATTTTTGTCATTTTGATTATTTTTTAATAGAGATTTTTCACGAAATGACCAAAATAATTGACAGTGTGCAAACTCAAAAATTACTTCAATTAATTTCAAATCTCAAAGTCTAAAATAAGAAGTTATGCGAATATTAAAGACCGCTTTAGCTAATGCTTGAAAAAGTCCGACAACCACCATGACAAAGTCAAAAATAAAAAAAACCAAAGAGAGAGGGACGGTGTGATGGTAGGCCAAAGAGGCGACGACGTCGTCTACCGAGGCAGCACCTTGGCAAAGATAAAGAACAAAGAAAATATAAAGGTAAAGAAATCGGATATGGTGGGGAGCTCCCAATACCAGTTGTGAAATCAACCGTGCCCTCCCCCTCCCCTCCCTCTCTCCCTCTCCCTCTCTCCCTCTCTCGTCAACACCTCCTCCATCCTCGCATTCTCTCTCTCGACCAATTTCCGGAGAAAAGCATGACCAGCTCCTCCGCCTCTGGCCGCAAGGTTTGCCCTAATTTCACTCCCAATCACTTTTTCCTTGCAATTTCTGTTTCTGGGTTTTAATTTTTTTTATTGGGTTTTGATTGTTGATTTTGTTGGGTTTTGGAATTTGTAGACTTTGAGTAAGATTGCTTGCAATCGGCTCCAGAAAGAGCTTCTGGAGTGGCAGGTCAATCCTCCGGTGGGCTTCAAGCACAAAGTCACCGATAATCTCCAAAGGTCTTCTCTTTCTTTCTTCTACTCTCTGTTTGTTTCTCGAGAAAAGATAATTCATTGGAATTGGAGGAAGAGGAGAATTCATAATTTACATAATCTTACTCTTATTGGGTTTTCAGTTTAAATTACCCCTTTTTGAACTGTTTTGTTTAGGGAAATTGAAATCCAACTGTTTAGGGTTTATGATGTGTATTTTTGTCCTTCAATGTTCGTGCTTTTCGGCTTTAGTTAAGTTGGTTCAATTTTAATTGTTGTGTTTTGGTATTTGCGATCCAAAAGGTGGGTGATTGAAGTCAATGGAGCTCCTGGAACTCTCTATTCTAATGAGACCTTTCAGCTTCAGGTTGATTTTCCTGAGCATTACCCGATGGAAGCCCCGCAGGTCTGTGCAAATTCATTAGATTGTGTGATATGACTTTGCTTCAAGATATGTGTTGCGAATGATATTGTGTTGGGTAGATTTTGATTTTCATGAAGCACTTAACCGGTTTTGGGTCTGTATACTTGTGGCTGGTTTGAACAGGTTATATTTGCCCCTCCAGCTCCACTACATCCTCATATTTATAGCAACGGTCATATTTGTTTAGGTAATTTGTGGGTTTCAGTTAACCGTTTGATAACTGATTTGTATTTAGTTACAGCACGAAAATGTATCTTTTGCTTGATTTGCTGCATTCGCTCATTTGTTGAAACCTGAAAATGATAGTTGTCGTTATAATGGGCTCACGTCTTCCTTTGTTGCTTCTTCTTGTTTTTTCTTTCTTTTAACACACAATTTTATTATCATTGCTTAAAACATGTGGTAAGTGTTGCCTGAAAGTATTGTGCTTTTATCTCAATCTCTTGCTGAAAATATGTAGTCTTCGGCTAGCTGATACAAATTTTGTGTGAGATAATAAGGCCTTCACTCCTTTATTGTGATGACTTTCAAGACCCTATTGCAAACGGGGAGGAATAAACTAAGGAAAAGAGAGGAAAAAGAGAAGAGAGGGGGGGGGGGGGGGGGGAGTTGTTGGGGGGCTTGGGTTGCCTATTGAAGCTGGCCTTGGAAATCCTACTGAATGTGATTTATGTTGTCTGTCAACTAAGCTAAATTTATCTTTACCGGAGATTTGAATAATTGCTAGATATTAGATACTAAACTGGGGATGCTATACCGCTTAACAACAGATTTAGGTTGTCATTACTTACCATGTGCTGTATCAAACAATATCTTGATCCATTATGAATCCACTGACTGAATTTTAGTTGTACTGTATTTAGAACAATATATTGTTTCATTTTTACTCTCACGGCCTCATATTATGTGATCTATGGTTGATATGGGATTTTGTAGATATTTTGTATGATTCATGGTCACCAGCCATGACTGTTAGTTCCATCTGTATTAGCATTCTCTCCATGCTATCAAGCTCCACCGTGAAGGTTTGTGTTCCACTTCTTCAATTTTTGCATCTTTGGTGATTTCAGTTCTTCTAACTAGCATTCTAGATCATGTCTCATCAATTTATTCTGCTAAAACTTTCAAACGGGGAAATGACTTATCATTAATTTGTGAAAGATGGACATTCCCTTGTTGATTATCAATTCAATGTTATAATAGATTCTAAATGTGTTGGGGATGTGTATCTGAAGCCCTTTTTTATATGCCTGCAGCAACGCCCTGAAGATAATGACCGATATGTAAAGAACTGTAGAAATGGGAGATCTCCCAAGGAGACGAGGTGGTGGTTCCATGACGATAAAGTGTAAAAACCATGCACTGTCTTCCTGTTCAAAGGAGGACGAGGACAAAAGAAAAAAGGCAATGATAAAAACTGGGAGTTGTCCCAATTGCTCAGTAACTCTTATAAATTGACAATGCTCGGTACTTGTAAAGCAAAGGTAACAATTTGTGTTTACCGACTTGTAAGGAACAAACTGAGGTCAGAAGTTGCTATAAGCTTATGATTTATGTCCCTTTTCTTCCCAAGTGCTCACCTCCTGTAAGGGAAGTGAGTACTGTTGGCATGTGTCTTCCCGATTGCTATACTATTCCAATATTGTCGTGTTGACTGCCTGGCTTTCAAAATTTTCGTATATCTTCATCTGTGCAATGCGATTTTCAAGATGTAACATTGAAAAAAAGGCACCCAATTTTTCAAATCTAGTGCATGTATGTAATACTTATCTGTAAACATGCTTGAGAGTTGAGAAGCAAGAAACATTATGGCTTCACCAAGTATGTGTTCATGTTGATGAGTGATTACGTACGTACCGGCAAGCGCAAATGAGTGATATCAATTCTAAGAAAATTGTATCAAACAATCAAGTGTTTTAGTTCATCTTTATTTATGACATTGCATATTTTTGTAGTAAGTAAACATGAGTTTTTTGAACACGGTACAAAAAAATTATAACGTCACAATGTGGAGTTCATTTCTATATATGACTGCCTAAGTTGGGATAGAAAATTCTACGAAGGTTATTCATTTATAGGGTGTGTTTTACACTATACAACAATATGAATTCTTAGTCCCTGGTTTCCCGGTTGTTACTTTCATTGAATTGATATACGGCACATCTCCAATTCTTGGTTAAAACTTCAAAATTTAGGCTTTAAATTAGCTTCTCCATTTAGGCTTTAAATTAGCTTCTCCAAATGTCTGATCTTGTGCTTGTGTACATTAGGTTTTGATAAATCTAGCCCCGATTTTGAGAGAATTAACTTAAAAGTTCACATAAAAACCGTAGAAGAAATTGGAACAACAAGACTAATCTAGCTTAGATTTTGAGAGAATTCACTTAAAAGTCCACATGGAACCTGTAGAAGAAATTGGAACAACAAAACAATATTTTCATTGTCTGTGGATGAGTCCAAAATATCAATAAATTGATGATGTTATTTGGAGATATGGTTTGTGCACGATAAAACTCCTTTTAAAATTTCACAGAATTTTATTCCAGTACACCCCTAAGCCTATTTCAAAATGAAACTAAACATATTACTTTAATTTCCTCAAATATCTTAACCGAGAATCTGAACTAAATCTATGACTCAAATATTTTCAAAAAACAAAATTTTCTCTTTGAAAACTTTGTTCTGCATTTGTGGTTAACTATCACGTTAAAATTTCACACCAAAAAGATAAAAATTCATGCAAAAAGAGATGAAAGTCGTTCATAACAAACTAATTTAGTTTCACGTATTTAGCATGAAATGTAGTGCGCAGTGCAATTATTGAGGGTAATGAAATATATGATAAAAATAATTTCTTCCAATTTAACATAAAGAGAGCGAAAATCTCGATCGTCATATGGTTCTGGTTTATTTTCTGGGCAATGAATCTCTTTCGTCTTTCAAGGTTTACAATTTGTCTTGAATATGCAATACTTCGGGGAAAGTTGTTCAATTTAGCACACATTGAGCACAATGCCTTCCAACAACTCGAGAAATGCATCAAACAGTAGCTCCTAGTTGGCTCTCTACCATGATCCTTCAGCACCCAATGTTGGATTCTCGAACGCAGAGAAACCCCAGAATGTCTTCAAAGAGTAGGGCTGAGAAATTGTTACACCTTCTTCAGTGATTTTAGCAATCTGCAATTACAAGTTTAAAACACGTCATCTTACAAGTACCAATGCATGTTCAAGGATGATAATAAATTAGTAGGAAGTCCTCAATTTACTAAGGATACTAATTTTTGAAGGCAACTTTCCCACTACAGTTATAATCAATTCGAAAAGTGTAACAAAGTGTCGATGTGCAGAAATAAAACAATTATATACTTCCCCAACCTCAATCTAGAACACTTTCTACACTAAAAAATGAGCGCAGACAAGGAGGAAGCATACCCCTAGTACTGTAGATTGTCTCACATAACTACAGAATGACAAATCTTTAGTAAAAAGAAGTATTTGGACGTGCACATGTGTGAAAGACAGAGAGAGATGAGAACTTACATGGACAATAATAGCAAGGTTTATAAATGCCGAAAAACATCAAAGACGACAGACAGGCGGATTATATGCCAGTTAAAGAAAATAAACCGATAGACAGATAAGAATTCCCACAGGAATTGCTAGCAAAAAGGATCTAAGTTGTTCTTAACAGCCAATAAACTATGAAATCTGTAACTTAGAACATTGTCATTATTATAGGGTGCCAAAAGACAGAAAATAACGTTTAAGTAATCACTACCTGAAGCTTGTTCACAGCAGACCGATCTCGATAGAGAAGGACACGCATGCACTTCTCCAGCAGCTTTACAGCCTCTTCGAAAGTCAAGTTCTCATGCCACTCATCACGAAGAATAGGCCGTGCAAGGTGATTTCCAAATCCCGTAGCCACATGATTGTCCTCAAAATTTACACCTATCATGCTAACCTGAATAAAGATAAAAAGTATAACAAGCAACTAAGTCACCTGATTCAGGATGCACACAGCACACTACAATGTGTTAAGGGAAGGATTAAATGAGGTCTACCATGCCAAGGTACTTCTGTCCATTTTTCACTCCACCGAGGACAAGAGAGTTCCACAGTGGATTGAACTTGTTACGCCTATTGTACATCACACGGGTCAAATAGTTGTGCACCTCTTTAGGTCCCAAAGAGTTCCCATCATCCCACATGTTGTCATACAGGCTACAACCAGAATATCGAAATGAATAATCCTAAACCAACTGTTTCAAATAATAAAAGAAGCATAGAAAAAATCACAAAGGAAACATTATAGAAGGTAGCCAAATGCTTATCTTCATAATTTTTCTTATTCAATAATGCTTACACGAGTTCATCTAGATAACGTAAGAGCTCCTGAAAGTCACTTATTTCTCCACTTGCACCAAGAAGAGAATGCTTTCTGATTGGCTTCATTCTTTCCACACTCTTGTATCGCAGGGTAGACCCATAAGAACCTATCAACATATCAATCATACTGATACTGCTACGAAACCTCAACAGACGCATAAAAAGGAACATACATGGGCTTCTAAATTTTGAGTCATGAACAATAGGATCTCCAACGCTAAAAAAAAGAAGATGATGTGCATGACTGATAAAGCGACCATAACGTAAAAATAGGAGATACTGTAAGGAAACCTCAACAGACACATGAGAACCACTTTAGGGGATCTAAAAATCCAGTCTGACCGTTAAGAGCGGGCACTATGGTCCCTATACAAAAGCACAAAAATTAATGTATCTGAATTTGAAAACACTCGCATTTGAACTGTTTCTCCTTCAGATAAAGTGAAACAAATACGACAAGCCTACACGAACAACTCCAAAGATTTCATAACAGTTTTCACTACAAGAAGCTAAGAGAAATGGCGGAAAGAATCCCACTTTTTTTCAAAAACCAGGAACAATATATACTCAGCATTAACATCAAATCTTAAGTTCCCGTAACCAAACAAGAAGCTAAATCAAATAATGGACCAAAAAATAAAAATCGAAACTTGTTTTTGTGATGCGAGGGAAATGGAATTGGAAGCTAACCTCCCATATCAGCAGCCATCAAAATTCCATCTTTATACTTGAGAGCCACAACAGATGTACCAGTTACATATGGGTACCTTCAATCAAACAAATTATAAAATAAAAAAAAAAAAACAAAATTAAAAATTAAAGGATTGAAATTTTCATACAAAAAGCTAAATCCGCAAAACCCCAGTTACCCAAATCCCCATACACCAAAAATGCACATAAAAACTTAAAAATCAAACTTTAAGAAAGCATACAGGGTTCTCTGCGAGCCTTCAGGATTGCACAGTAGGCCGGGTTTGGATTGGGTCGACTCCATTAACTGCTCAAAGATGATTCGAAAGTTAAAATCAAAGTAACTAAACAGTAATCTGGGATTTGGAAATCGAAGAGTGCTTCAAACTTACACTCGTTTTTTGTTTTCAGGGAGTTTGAAATCGCAGTTTTTTCCAGCACCTCTGTTCCGTTGTATTTTGCTCCGGCCTGTGATGTGGGCTTCTTTCGTAATTTTGAATGAGTTTCTGACCAAAAATGAAAATAAAAGGGTACAAATAAAAATTTTATTTTTCTTTTCGCTCAAGAAATTGCAATCCGAATCAGCTTAAGGTTTGGAAAGTCCAGATGAAAATGCACTACATTTCTAGGCCCAACAGTAATTAATGACCATCAGCCCAGTTCATTGAAAAAAAGAGTCTATGTTGTTTTTAAAAAGTAGGATTTATATCACAAATGATCCATGAAATTGACCACATCAATCATGATGGTCCTTGAAATTGAAAATCGATCAATGTAGTCCCTGAATTTTAACCCCGCGAATCAATGTAGTCCTTCTGTTAGTGTTCCGTCCAAATTAACTTTAAAAAAGGTTAGAGAACCAATTTTTCATGGTAAAATGACAAAAAATAACCCTGTTACTTATAATTTTACTTGAAAAAAAATGTGGTACCCAATTTCTTTTACAAGATAAATGATCAAAAGTGGACTTTGGCAGTAGCTTTTGGAGCTAACCCAATTTCTTTTAAAAAAAAAGGAATGGAACTAACCTAGTTAGAATTCTTTTTTACTTGATATAAAAAAAATTGAAATTTCCCACTTTTTTTTGTTTTTATTTTAGTTTTAGCACCAAATCCATGAAAAAATGGAGAGAAAAGTGAAGATGGAAAAAGGAAAAGAGAGGTAGTAAGTAAAATTGATGGTACACCAATATGGTACAAAAATGTTGGATAGATTAATTAATTGACATGACAAGTACACATCACTTACCACATTAGATGGTACACCAATATGGTACAAAAATGTTACCTCTCTAATATTTTTTTTTCCCTTTAAATTCAAATTTTAACAATTAGACAACAAAAATGCTATATATATATATATATTTTTTTGGTAAATTAGACTTTACCACCTAAGGTTTGGAGTCGATTTCAATTTCTTACAACATCTTCAAAATATTTCACTTTCATATCTCAAATACTATTTTATTTCAATATAGTACCTCCGTTACATTTTTCATCCATTGATCCGTTAAGAGCTGACGTGACTGCCACATTTGTGCCACGTGGCAATTTTTTTTATTCATTTAAAAATAATTAATTAAAGAAAAATTATTTATATTAAAAAAAAAACCAACCTAGAAATCGTCTTCCCCGACCCACCACCTTCAACCTTCATCCCCTCTCCTGCAAGTCAGCAACCCAAACATCCATATCCTAAAAAACCCAGAATTTTTTTTCCAGCACAAGAATCAACCAAAAAAATTTATATGTATATACATATACACCAAAGAATCAACCCTCAACCCTCTGAAACAGATTACCCAAAAAAAAGAAAGAGGAAATACCCCTAAAAACACCACTGTCGCCCACTCACCGATTTCCGACGACCTCCTCCACCTCTTTCTCTTCCTTCTTCTCTTACTCTAACCGCGAATTAGCGTCAATCGAAACCATGATACGCAGCCAGCAACAAAATCGAGGGGGATTTTGTTCTCTTACTCCTCCTCGACGGCTTAGATTTTGATGCAGCTGTGTTGAATTCGGGGTCTCCTGAATTGGGAGCTCTGCGGTTTCAGTTTTCAGCGATAATAAAGGTGAGCGTTGCTGCAGAGATTTGGGTTTCCATTTCCTCCTCCTCGACGTCTGACATGGTTCAAATTTAAAAAAAAAAGATGGAAAATGGAGAGAACTCTGATATGGTTTTTAAGACTGAACAACGTATGAAGAAGCCCATAATTTAATTTCCAATTTTGACGCAGGAATTTCAAGAATGTTGGTGAATCCGAATATGAGAAATGGAAAGATTTTTGTTGGAATTTGGTTTTGCCAAAAAATTATAAATTAATAAAAAGAGGAAGCAAGGGTCTTGGATCCTTATAACAAGAAAGAAGATGAATCATTTGGCGTGCACCAGGGCCGATGTTCTCGGTAGACCACTCGGGCGAGCTGATTGCTGCTATCACCGCTGACGGTGGTAAGGCCGAAGTTGAGTGGCTCGGAGGGAGAGAAGGGGTGGGGGGGGGGGGGGAGATGGGTTGGAGCAACGCCGGGAAAGCTAGAGGAGTTGCAGGGTGGTGAATTGAGGGATAAACGGAGAGGTGAAGAGGGAGGAGAAGGAGAATGTGGCATGAGGGGTTGCGAGGGAGGGAGGTGGGTCGGGGGGAAGATGGGTTTTTTTTTCTTTTTTTTTTTTTATAATAATTTTTCTTTAATTAATTATTTTTAAATGAATAAAAAATTAATTTTTTGCCATATGGCACAAATTTGGCAGCCACGTCAGCTCTTAACGGATCAATGGATGGAAAATGTAACGGAGGTACTATAGAAAATGTAATAGAGGTACTATATTGAAATAAAATAGTACTTGAGGTATGAAAGTGAAATGTTTTAAAGATGTTGTAAGGAATTGAAATCGACCTCAAACATGAGATGATAAAGTGTAATTTACCCTTCTTTTTTTTTTTTGCTTTTTGTTAAACGATAAATTTTGTTATATTAGATTAGCCACCGACGGAGTTCGAACTCACGCCGCCATGCAATGACTCAACTCTTTTCCACCATTGTGGTAAAAGGCCACTTGCACAAAAATGTTGTTCTTAATTACCATCTATTTGTACCATCATTTGTATCATATCTCTAATAGAGACGACACAAAAGATGATACAACTAGATAGTAAGTGTAGCACTGCTCATTAAACAATACCCCTTGCGTCAACTAATTGAAACATGAAGTCTTGCTACTGAGTTTCATTTCGTATATCGTCCATTCATTGCGAGGGCTGGTGTTATGTTTAAGGGTTTAAATAAAAAGGCAATGTAAGTCTCTTGAACATACGTTAATTCAACTACAAATTTCATGATTAAACGTATTATCCAACTCTACAAGTTCCCTCATTTAATCAATACTAGCTGCACGCGCTCACGCACGTGCATAAGACATTTTCTGAATCACGACATGCTACACGTGATTTACACGTTGTAAATATATTTATATGCATGAGTTGCTTCAATAATTTTTTTTATGACAAAAAGAAAGTCAAATATTTGAAGTAAATGAATAATATTAGATCATGCTAGAAGAAACCCCTCATAAACCAATTAAAGCAGCTGAATCCATCCCTTAGTGTAGATAACATCGTTTGTTAAAAAAAACGACCATTTGACAACTAATTGAATCACATTATTGTGAGTGTGTGAAAGCCCTTTTTTATGGAAAATTTGAAAAAATAACCAAAATTTAGACCCCATGTAGAATTATAGCCACAATTTTAAGTTTATGATAATTTTAACAAAAAATTGATATAAAAATAATAATATACCCTTAAAATAGAAACTGAGAGATAAAGAGAGTGTTTGAATACAGATCCAAAAAAACTCAAACACAATGATTTTCTCGGTTTGATTTGTGCGTGATAAAAAAACTTGTTATCTGGTTAAGATGGTGGGGAAGGTTAATTTGTTTATCCAGACATCTTGCTCTTGTTTTCAAGGCAGAATGTCTCGAACAAAGGATTGAATATGATGGGTATCCTAGTTTTATGGACATGATTTCCTTTCCTCGTTTCATGTTTGCCCAGTGAGAGGGTTATGTTTGTGCTAGCAGCATTTTCATTGACATCGCTCAAGCACATCCAATTCACATAGAGTCATTTCTCCAGCAACACCTATCGAACATCATTTGTTTCGGCGAATGCCTTGTGGACAATTGAGGAAGATTGCTCCAACTGTGAACACTCAAGTCTGATACCTTTTAGAGAGCATGTCTATATAGATTTATTGCGACACCACCCCACCACACACATTGATTCATTTACATTTCGTAATTTTTTTTTTACAAGTTTGGGGCATCTAGCTAGCATAAAAAAGAAGATTATCCATAAGCTGGGTTTTATCGATTTCGAATTTAGTATCATTTTTTTATTTGGCATTTCTCTTCTGCATTATATGATTTTGGTATAGTCCCGATTTTATCGGAACGAAGGGGGTATTTTCGTGAAATTTCACCTTGGGCTAGATCTTTTCTTTTAAAATGATTTTTGGGTCTTAATTGGTGAGCCCAAGGGGCCCACCCCTCTGATTTGTGTCCCCCGGTCTCTCTCTCTCTCTCTCTTCTTTAGGCACGTTGTTTTAAACCCAAACCCAATGAATCAAGGCCCTTTGGGCCGTGCACCTGGGCCCAGGCCCGTCACTAACCCAACCCAACCCAAAACCTTTATTTTATTTTATTTATTTTAATTATGTAGTTTCTAAAACCCAAAGGCCCTTGGGCCATTCCATTAGGACCTTAGGCCCGTGACCCCCAAAGCCTAAACCCTTGAACCTTTCAAACCCTAAACCCTAACCGGCCTAAACCCTTTTATGGGAAATATTCCGTTAGGGAATATTCCGTTAAGGAATATTCTTTAGAACATTCTTGGAATATTCTTTCTGTTGACTTTTACGAAATTTACCTATGACTCTTCTTAGGGTAATTCGACGTCCTGAATCCGTTTCCGACGTTCGTTTTCCCAAATTCAGTTGTTATAATATAGTTTCATTAATTGGACCCTTTATGTGCTTATAGGCAATTATTTGTGATGATTCTGTGTTCGCTAGTTTGTGTAGCTCTTCGGCGGCTAAATATCTGTGAGTGGACCCCTTCTAAAATGCATGTTTTAACAGTAGTAATGCATACATGAAAATCATGATTTAATGATTACGTTTTATGAGATAACATGCTTACTGAGGCTATTTTGAATTATTACTATTTTTCTTATAACCCGTGTTCTTTATAGAATATCTTATGGATGACGATATAATATTTAGAACACGTTTCGAACACCTCTTTATAGTATAGATGATGGATGACTTTATACTATGAAGTTGCTTTTCAAATATATGTATGTTCAATGGTTTTGTACTTACCTAGTGGTTCCTATTCTGCTGTGTGGCGAGGGATAGATTCCGTCACGGACAAGGATACAGTGTTGGCATAGGGCCTGAAAATGGTTTTCCTCTGGCAATTAGCACATGGACGAAGAGCTGGCATGGGGCCTGAAGGTGATTTTTCCTCTGGCATTGGCACAAGGACGGGAAGCTGGCACGGGGCCTGGAGTGAGATTGGACATTCACTAGCGATTACGATATATACGAGATATGTTTTGAGACATTGCACGACATGCTAGGTTTCGGAAAACCTATTTTATTTATCATGCTATATGTGTTTTCATAAAACCTAAGGGTTAGTATGTTGATAATTGTTTTATTATATATATATATATATATATATATATATATATATATATATATATATATATATATATATATCAACTTGGTCCACTCATGTTTGTTTTGCGCCCCCTTCAGGACTTAGAATCGAGGTATACAATCCCGACGTCAAGGCACTACCGCATCGGCACCTTCGAGTCCTCTAGGTGTGGGACCCATTCTTTTATTCATTCAATTTTTATATTATTTCTCTTAGTGTTCTAGCTAGTTGTATGCTCTGAACACGTTCCTCATTTGCACATTAATTATATTTAAAATTCTTTTATCTTATTCATATTTTAGCCATCATGCACTCAATAAATGGCTTTCGTCACCCTTAGGTGTCTGCCAGCATGTACCTATACTGGTGTTCGGGAAATATCGTGATCGGGGCGTGTCATTTTGTTATTGAACTTGCAGTGGAAATAGATTTAAATATCCATTTTTTGAGTTTTTATTTTGATACAATTATTATGTAAGGATATATTAGTACTTTCATATCAACTTTTGGTTATAATTATCATAAATCTCAAAAGATAGCTATAATTCTATTTGAAGTCCAAATTTTGGTTATTTTTCTAAATTTCCCCATTTTTTATATAGGTAGTATGTGTCTCTTAAGATGTTTTGAACATGTTTAAAAATAGAGAAAATAATATTTAATAAACAACTGATTGAATCACATTATTGCTAATCCATTGTGAGGCTAAACCCACACCCTCTCCCTTAGTGTAGATAATATCGTTTGTTCGGGAAAAAAAAAATCATTTGACAACTAATTGAATCACATTATTATGCACGTGCGAAGACCTTTTTTATAATCGGCACTATGTGTGACAGCCCGTCCCGATTTATGTACATTGTTTTTCCTCGGAATTGTGAAAGTACGATTTTACCCTTGGACGTTTATTGGTGTGGTGTGTGTTGTGTTTTAGGTTGTGGTTCAATTTCCATTTCTCCTAAGTTTTGGAACCAATAAGGACTTAAGTTGTTTTTCTTTTGTTTGGTTGGTGACCAAACCAGGACCACACAAACTCACACACCCATACTCTCTCTTCCGTTAACCCTCTCTCTCTTCTCCCTCTCGTATTTTTCTTCCATTTCCGTACAACCGTACGGACCAAACCTCAAACCCTTTTGAAACCTTGTAGATCGAGGTTTTTAAGTGCACCATTGTGCTCCTCGTGTTTATAAGAGTTGAGTGGTACCATTTTCAGGTAAGGAATCCTTCGAAAAACCCTAGAACCCGAAGGCTCCGTCGAGGGAATAGTGGCACCAAATCGATCGTGGAGGTTTTACGTCATTTCAAGGCTCAGAAAGGTACCTCCTCTTCCTCCTAAGTGTTTTGGGTGAGTTTTGGTTAAGGTTGCACGTAAGAAAACCCGAGAACTGGACTTCCTCGAGTTGGTTACTATTCACCAACTTTTAAATGTGTAGGTTTCTTTGAATTTCAAGCTCACAGGGAGCTTTAGGAGGTCTTCACGAAGCTCAGAGTACTTCGTTGGAAGAAATTGGATGTCGGAATAGCGAGAACGAAGAGTTTCAACTTTGGCCGGACTTTCGAGCTTTCTCCGGCGAGATTCCGTGGGTTTTAGGACCCAACTCAGGTATAATGTTGTTCCATTCTTCGAGAGCTTCATTTTGGTATTAAATTCACAAAAAATGGTGCTGAAATGAGCTAGAAAACTAGGTTAGAAGGTTTTCCAGAAACCGGCGAACAGTCGCCGGCGTCCGGCGACTCGTCGGAGAAGACAGAGAATATTCCGTTAAGTCTGACGGAATATTCCCAACAGAAGTGAACGGCGTCAGTTAGTTTAGACGGAATATTCCTTATTTTTGACGGAATATTCCCTAACGCCGTTAGGGTTTCCGTTCCCTGTGCCAGGCACGTGCCGCGCTTGGGTGGTGCGTCTGGCCGTGCCTTGGCCGGCGCGTGGCGGCGCGTAGGGCGTCGAAAAATAATTCTAAAAATATGGGGATGTTCCTGAGGTTGTGTAGATCACTTTGGTATATTCAAACACCCCAATTGAGCATTGTTTGAGAGGTTATTTCTTAGTTTCGTTTATGTGCTTTAAAATAACGTTATTATAGTTGTTTCTCACATAGGCGAGACCTATCCGGAGGACGAGCGTAGCTAGGCTAGGCACAGAGGTTACGATCCGTCTACTTATCAGTGAGTGGGCTTTTGGTTTTCCGTATATACCTATATGCTAAGTATTTTTCCCAGAAATGCATTTTAAATGACTTTATCAATGAATTGCCATGCAATATATTTATACTTTTGGATATGCATTTATGAATTGTATATACATGTTTGTTGACGATGCGGGCGCTCATGTAAGTTCCAGGTAAGTTTATGTGTTGTTGATGAGGAGTTGTGTTATGATGATTATGATGAGATGCATTGATAGCTCATTAACCTGCACCCCGGTGTTAGTGCTCCCGCCCATGGTTAGGGGCATAGTCTTTCACGTGATGTTCACCTCCCGCACCACATGCTCATCTTGGATCCAAGTTAGGTGCACAGTCCTGTCGTATATACCACTTTCAGTGGGTTCGACTCGTAGGTGGCCTGCGATTATTCGCACAGTCTTCACGTGATTGTAGCACTAGAGCGTATTGTTTTACACCCAGTCCTGTCGTATAGACCACTATAAGTGGGCTCGACTCGTGTGTAGGCAAGATTTATGAGCTAGAGTTCAGGTGATGAGATATTGCAGTTATTATTGCATTTGGATTACTTACCTGATTTGTTTATATGGCATGGCATATTCATGATTTGTTTACATATTTTGATGTTGATGATATCAGTTGATATTTAGTATATGTATATACTATTTTTTGGGAAAATATACAGGTTTTACGGCGAGGGGTTATAACTGTTGTTAATGAAATGATTTTTCGAAAATCTTTGTTTTTGCCCACTCACGCTTTCTGTTTTGCGCCCCTCCGGGTTTTAGGTAGCGTTTGTTGGTGGCTTACGAGGATACAACGGAGGTTCTGACAGACCATCACATATGTAGGACCCCTTTAGGGTGTTATTTAAATTAGTACTTCTTATGCTGACTGCACTTAGGCTATTTATGCTCCGATTGTGTATTCACACTTATTTCCGTTCTTGCACCTTAGCTTTTCTAGCACTCCTGGAAGTTTGGTTTTTATTCATTCGTAATTTTTTCTATATTATTGCTTCCGCACTGTGCACATGGCTACGTCACGCTCACGTGACGGCCAGCATGCCTCGATCTCGGTCGGGGTGTGTCACTACGCCCTTCTTAAGATGTTTTGAACGTGTTTAAAAATAGAGAAAATAATATTTAATAAACAACTAGTTGAATCACATTATTGCTAATCATTTGACAACTAATTGAATCACATTATTATGCGCGTACAAAAGACCTTTTTTATAACCGGCCCTACACACTTCTTAAGATGTTTTGAACGTGACATTATTGCTAGCCTATTGTGAGGTACTAAAAAAAACTGTACAAAAGGAATTAATTATTAAAAAAACACTGTTTATATGACAAAAATACACTTGCATTATTTTGGGCTGTTTTTGAATTTTTTTGTTTGTTTGGGAGGCATATTTTTGTCAAAAAAAAAAAATTTGTGAAACCCGTGACCCCAAAAGGAGTTGTTGGTTTTATATATAGAGATAAATAAGTTATCAAATCATACATAGAATTTGACATAAACATATATTGCACAAAGAATTGGATCGATCATGAACCACTGATGACCATAACAATATAAATACGCTTTATTTAGTTCGCTTACCCATGAATTGCATACTTGGATATTGTTCGTGATGGCTAACTCTCAGTTTGTACCAGCATGTATCATGTTCATTGCCAATATTGTCGTCTTCAACGTTGGCGGGGCAATCGGCGGATGGCTGAACGGGCATGTAACATTTTATGGTGATAAACAGGGCGGAGGAACCTTTGATTAGTTTGGTTGTGTTTTGTGAAGAAATAAGTTATTATTCGAAATATGTACGTTTACTATTAGTCAACCCAAAACCTAATATGTACTAGTCCAATTTTATCTCTAGTGCAATACTGATTTTGGATCTTTCATGCATTCTGTTTGTACCATACTTGACCAATCCCGAAACTACCAAGCACCGGTCAACATTATACCGCCAAGGATCCCGAAACTACTGAGGACCGGTCAACGTTATACCGTCAAGGATCCAGAAGAGTTTCCCTCCAACCTGGAGGCCAATCACTACGCGACACGTGTCAAGATCAGAAGCCAGTCAGAGCGCGACACGTGTCGACATCAAGGACCAATCACAAGATGGCACATGTCAATGTGACAAAGCTACAAGCTTTTCTATAAATAGGGGTCATTCTCCCACAATATTTCCTAATGTCATTGTATTGAGCAAATCACTAGAACTCATTAATTGAGAGCTTGAGCCTGTATACTTGAGAGCTTGAACCTGTATACTTGTGAAGACCCTTCACTATTAATACGAACTCCTCTGCTCCGTGGACGTAGCCAACCTTGGGTGAACCACGTACATCTTGTGTTTACTTCCCTGCCACTGTCCATTTTACATACTTATACACATCAGTGACTTGAGCAATCTAGCGAAGGTCATAAACTTGAACTTTCTGTTGAACCAAAGTCCTTGCTGATTTTGTGCATCAACATTTGGCGCCGTCTGTGGGAATCGACACTTATTCCTACTCTCTTCAGCTTTGTCAAGCTGGTTTCCATCATTCGTACACTTTCTTTTGACCAGGAATCCCTCTCCAACATGGGAAGCGAAGGAAGCCACAGCACGCAGAACGACACCCCTCTTGCGCCTAGTGCGAAACAACTAAGGAGGAGACGAAAAAGATTTGCTCTTCAAGCTAAAATCAAAGAGCTGGAGGCTCAGAACAACAAGACAGCAATGAAGAATGAAGTCCTCCAAGGGCAGTATGAGAAGCTCTTCGAAATGCTCCACGAGGCTAGACATACTCGAACTCATGAACTCAGCACCCCTCTAGAAGCCAACCATCATCTGGGTACCCCCCAACCCGGAGGATCGCCAGTTTCAAACATGGAGGTTCTTGACCAGGAACGCGCAACTCATCAATATGTTAATCAACATGAGACTTCTCTCAACCCAGCTGCTTCAACCTGAAGCATGAGAAAGGAAGGGAGACGCCTCCTTGCAAAGGGAGTGGAAGGATCGAAAGCTATTTATCGCGACTGCAGAGACTTCCTGAGGCAACGTCGGGAGAACCCCATCCACATAAGCTCAAAGACCTATGACCCAAGGATCTTTGACAGACTCGGTCCCCTACCACGACCCAGGTCAGCTACTGAGCCAGGAAACGAGCGACAGGTCTCAGAGAAACATGAAGGTATAGGGGACTCGAAAATGTTTCGACAGGCTTACCCCGGGAGCCAGTATGGTGGGTCCAGGGAAAGGCTACACGCCTTCGACCAAACTTTCCAAATCCTAAGAAGTGATGGAGATTTACGAAAGAAAGCTCCAGTAATACATAACTCCATTCCGGGACCCCCTTGTCTTACAACTCTTTGAGGAAGTGAACAAGTTGAAGGCCGAACGTCAGGCTGAGATACCTAATTGGAACCAACCCAGGCCTAGTCCTCTTACAAGAAGGATCCTCGACACCCCCCTCCAAGCCAAGACAAAACAGAAACTCGGCTTACAACTCTATACTGGAAGGGAGGACCCAATTGAACACCTCAACCTCTTTAAGTCCACTATGGCATACCGGATGCACACCGACAAAGAGCGATGTCTCCTCTTCCCCCCACCCACTCTCTAGAGGAGCTCTAAACTGGTACTATCGTCTTCAACCCGAGACGGTGGACTCGTTTGAGGAATTAAGGAAGCTGTTTGTTTCTCAACACATCTTTCAGACTGACCGTTTGCATTCTGCAGACGACTTGTACACTATTTTTCAGAAGCCGGACGAGTCGCTACGAAGGTATGCTGGCCGCTTCAGCCATGAGTATTCACGCTGCGCCGAGGCAGACGACAAAACTGCCCTCAAGGCCTTCACGGCGGGCCTACGTGACTGTTTCTTCAAGTACATGATCAATGCCAACACTTGGAAGACTTACTCTGAAGTGATGGCACAGGCTTACAACCATGCCTCGGCCGAAGTAAAGACGTACCAAGGGAAACATCCTACAGCTATCCCTTATCAGCAAGTGGGGACTGGAAGCCAGATCCAACCAAATGACCATAATGCTTCGCCAGGTCAACAGATGTATCAATCTCAGGGCAAGAGGAAAGATTTCCATCCTCACCAATCTCACTTTAGTAAGAAGAGTATGAAGCACTATCACGATAATCAGGAAGGTCGCCATGATAATGCCCGCCCCCAAGCAGTCAATGCAGTGAGCCAAGCATATGTCAGGACAGGCCCTACCCCGAGGTATGAGACCTACACACCTTTGAACGCCACATGTGAGACCATTTACCCCAATATAGCTCACTTGATACCGAAGCCAAGACCAAGGCAGCCAGATTACAAGTCCACAAAGAACACAAACATGTTTTGCTGTTACCACGATTATAATGGCCATGACAGCGAGAAGTGTGTCACCCTCCATGACCATATTGAAGCTTTGGCATGCGAAGGAAAAATTGATCAATTTCTTCTCCACCCCTGAAGGAGTAACCGTAGCCAGCGCCAAGTGAACGTTATATATTGAAGAAAAGATTACTCTGAGAAGCTCCAATGATAAAGTCTTTGGCCATCCATGGAACACTGATCAATTGAAATACTATTACAAGTAAACTCACATTGTGCAAGTGTTAAACTATAATCGTTCAACATCTTTTGTAATGAGGATCATCTGGCTCGAACTCAATAAAGAGATGATTCAGACAACTTGGTCTTAACTATTTTACATTCCCAGCACTGGGGCGTTTGGTCCATACTGACTTACCTATATACTCTAACTCAGAGCTTCAACATGTGTACTGTGGCACAAAGTAAGTGAAACTAAGTGTTACAACCAACATGGTTCACATATCAAAAGCATGGATTCCTTCATGCAAAACATTCATAAGCATCACTCATGTCAATCAACATAAACACCATACATTTTAGCACATTCATACATAAGCCAACCGAGCTTCAGAAAGGTACAACCCATACTCTAATATCATTAGGCAACTTGCCCCTCTTATCACTAAACAGGTGATGAAAGAACTCACCTTCATGCCACCAACCAGGTGATGAAAGGTACAACCCGTACTCTAATATCATTAGGCAACCTGCCGCTCTTATCACTAACCAGGTGATGAAGGAACTCACCTTCGTGCCACCAACCAGGTGATGAAAACATATCAAAAGCATGGATTCCTTCAGGCATAGCAAAACATTCATAAGCATCATTCATATCAATCAACATAAACATCATACATTTTAACACATTCATACATAATCCAACTGAGCTTCGAAAGGGTTCAACATACTTTATATCATTTGGCAACTTGCCACTCTTATCATCAACCAGGTGATGAAAGAACACACATTCGGGCCACCAACAGGGGGATGAAAGGTGACGAGTGGTACAACTGGTACATGTGAACTCCTAGCATTCACAAGTAATCAAAAACCCTCAAGTATTACAACTCAACTAGGGGAGCACTTATGCCTAACAAGAGTTATAGTCACCAACAAAGTTTTATTGCGAGCTAACAACGGCTTCGGTGCATGGTACACACAGATCAAGCTCTTCAGTCCTTTTGCATCTGCTTCAGAGCACATATAGAAAGGGAAGGCATCACTAGTCACCCTCATCCGAGGTTGAACCCCTGACGATATCACTCTGTATCCCACCACCATCCTCCGCATCTTCAAGGTCATCTTCACCCTGCTGAGTTTGCTCATCAGCATTAGCCTCATCATCAGACCCCTCTTCAGCTCAGAAACCTCAGCCAGGGCACCATCCAACTCCTCCCTAACCTTGGATACCTCAAGGCATGTCGTCACACTCAGTCATGACCTGCATAACAAGAGCATCACTATTACAAAAAAAAAGAGGAAGGGGGAACACAGAAACTTCATCAATGGAGTTCAAGTACAATTCTCAAAAAGCTCCATACACTCTTGATCGAGACAGTGTGAAGCGAAACCAACTTATGGAGACCACTACAAAGCTTCGCCATACAAAACTTCACCATCAAAGCTTCACCTAAAAAGCTTCGCCTAAAAGCTTCACCTAAAAAGCTTCGCCTAAAAGCTTCACCTACAAAGCTTCGCCATACAAGCTTCACCTACAAAGCTTCATCATCAAAGCTTCACCTAAAAAGCTTCGCCATAAAAGCTTCACCTACAAAGCTTCACCATCAAAGCTTCACTTATAAAGCTTAAAAGCTTCACCTATAAAGCTTCAACCACAAAGCTTCACCTACAAAGCTTCAACCACAAAGCTTCACCTATAAAGCTTCAACCACAAAGCTTCACCTATAAAGCTCCAACCACAAAGCTTCACCTACAAAGCTTCGACATACAAGCTTCACCTACAACGCTTCACCATCAAAGCTTCACCTAAAAAGCTTCGCCTAAAAGCTTCACCTACAAAGCTTCGCCATCAAAGCTTCACCTACAAAGCTTCACCATCAAAGCTTCACCTTTAAAGCTTCAACCACAAAGCTTCACCTATAAAGCTCCAACCACAAAGCTTCACCTACAAAGCTTCGCCATACAAGCTTCACCTACAAAGCTTCACCATCAAGGCTTCACCTAAAAAGCTTCGCCTAAAAAGCTTCGCCATCAAAGCTTCACCTACAAAGCTTCGCCATAAAAGCTTCACCTACAAAGCTTCGCCATACAAGCTTCGCCTACAAAGCTTCGCCATAAAAGCTTCACCTACAAAGCTTCGTCATAAAAGCTTCACCTACAAAGCTTCACCATCAAAGCTTCACCTAAAAAGCTTCGCCTAAAAAGCTTCACCATCAAAGCTTCACCTATAAAGCTTCAACCACAAAGCTTCACCTACAAAGCTTCAACCACAAAGCTTCACCTACAAAGCTTCAACCACAAAGCTTCACCTATGAAGCTCCAACCACAAAGCTTCACCTACAAAGCTTCGCCATACAAGCTTCACCTACAAAGCTTCACCTAAAAAGCTTCGCCTAAAAGCTTCACCTACAAAGCTTCGCCATCAAAGCTTCACCTACAAAGCTTCACCATCAAAGCTTCACCTTTAAAGCTTCAACCACAAAGCTTCACCCACAAAGCTTCACCTATAAAGCTTCAACCACAAAGCTTCACCTATAAAGCTTCAACCACAAAGCTTCACCTATAAAGCTCCAACCACAAAGCTTCACCTACAAAGCTTCGCCATACAAGCTTCACCTACAAAGCTTCACCATCAAAGCTTCACCTAAAAAGCTTCGCCTAAAAAGCTTCACCATCAAAGCTTCACCTACAAAGCTTCGCCATCAAAGCTTCACCTACAAAGCTTCGCCATCAAAGCTTCACCTAATAAGCTTCACCATCAAAGCTTCACTTACAAAGCTTCACCTACAAAGCTTCACCATCAAAGCTTCACTTACAAAGCTTCGCCATAAAAGCTTCACCTACAAAGCTTCACCATAAAAAGCTTCACCTACAAAGCTTCACTATCAAAGGTTCACCTACAAAGCTTCACCTATAAAGTTATACCCACAAAAAACCACCCTTGAATCTGTACAAAAATACATGGGTAAACATAAACATTTCCTGTTCTACATTCACAAAGTCCATGTCATAAGCAACCATACAATTATATATATGTTCCCAAACATATTATAATGGATCAAACAAGAAGCCAAAGTCCCACATTTCAATAATGGACACAAGTACAAGAAATTCACCAATAGTGAAGGTGCTACAAAAATGGGAATCTTCCCCAAACTAGAAATCCAACCCAAGCAGTTTTTTTTTTTCTTCTTCCTATCTCCCTCTTCGTCTCCTTTCATATATCAAATTTCTGCAACTTCTGCTCCTCCTCGGTGGAACTCAATTCTGGATATCTTATAGTTCTTGAGCAGATGAACAACTTTCAAGAAGGAACTGTCTCTATTTAAGTGAAGGAAATTGGAGTGTTGAAACTCCAAACTTGACAGTCGGATTCCCGCAGATTTCAAAGCTGCTGTGATGTTTCGAAGATCTGGAAATATTTAACCGTTAGTTCATTCTGAATTTTTGATATATTATGGAAGAGACAATGGGGAACAACTTTGATGAAGAAAGTATGGTGATCTGAGCAAGAGAAAGTGAAGTTTCGAAGCTCACAAACAAGCCTGACAGGTTGACAGACAAATGTTGAACAGTCACTCATCATACCTGAATTTCTGAACTCGTGCTGCTCCAATGGACCTCAAATTTGGATATGTTGTAGTTCACAAGTTAAGGAACAACTCTCATGAAGACGACTTTGTGAGTTGAGCTATAGAGGATGGTGTTATATTGAAAAGCTACCGCTCCCTCTACACCAACTCCCCCCTCGACTTCCCAGGCTCCAATAACCCTGCAGCAACTCAGTTGGCCGGTGGAAATGAAATGCAATTCCACCAAAGAAAGGAAAAGCAAGACAAAATGGAGAGATGGCATATTATAAAACAGAAAAAGTGAGGATTAATGATGTTGCATGCCCCTTGGATCCAGCCACAAAAGGAAAGAATAATAATGAACAATGATGAGTGATGATGATGGGCCATAATTCCCCCCCCCCCCCCCCCCCCCCCCGCTCCCAGATTCGGCCACCAACCAAACATTATCATGAGAAATGATGATGGGCCGGACCCCCCATTCAAACTAAAGACTACATATATATGTATACATTTGTCAGTCAAAAAGAAAAAGGAGGGGCCGGACCTCCATTCAAAAGAAACAATATATGTGTGTGGACAATCAATCAAGAGAAGCAAGGGAGGGAGCCATACCTCCACTCAGTCAACAAAAAAAAAAAAAAAAAAAAAAAAAACTGCCCGTTATACATGATAATGTCTGGCGCCTCAAGGATCTTACAGACTGACACAAGCAAGTTGTGAATTCCACTGTCAACAGGGGCAAGGGTCTCTGACCAATCTCCTATATCTGGGCTCAGCAACAAAAAAACAAAAAATGGGAAAAAGGGGCCTAGGCCTTCACTTCTTTGGGCCTAACAAATCTTCAAAAAAAAAAAAAATATATGAAGAATGGGTTTTGGGCTACCACCTAGAAAAGAAAAGAATGAAGTCTCGTTACTCTTGACAACTTGGCTACTAGCAAGACACCTCCCTCGGCAACTCTCCTCACTTGGAGACTTGGGGGACTCCCACCATATGCTACTGTACCTCGGTACTCAAAAATGTCACAACTACTCAGTGAATAGGATCTTTCAAGTCCCCAACAGAGAACCCTTCCTCACTCGGGAAATTAGGGGAGCACTATTTCAATCTACAAGGATCCGCCTACGAAGTTTCAACATGCAAACTTCAACAAAAAATTTCAAAAAAGCTCAGTGCAATACGCCTTGGTGCGTTTAACACAATACGCTGGAATTGAAGCAAAACTTATTTATTGATAGTCCCGAAAAATTACAAACACGTGCATACACGTGAATCAAAACAAACAAACAGGAGGGAGCCCTCACAAAGATTGCTCAGAAGCAGTCTCGGCATTGGACAGAACACTGGAAGAAGGAGGCACCAACGTTTGGTCATGTGGAGCCTCAGTACATGGTACAGCCCCAGAAGACGAAGGCGGAAAATGCCTTTGGAACAAACCCACAAACTTCTGATGATCACTCAAAATTTGACCATCAGATTCCTGTAGCCGGTCAAGTTTCCTCTTCATGCTCGTAGCATAGCTATGTGCAAGCCTATGCAACTGCTTATTCTCGTGCTTAAGCCCCCTGATCTCCTGTTTGAGGCTTACCACTTCAGCCGCCAATGATTCAACTTGGCGGGTGCGAGCAAATAGGCGTTGGGCCATATTAGATACAGAATTCGCACACTGAACACTGAGAGCCAAAGAATCCTTAACAGCCAACTCATCAGACCGTCTGGCAAGTAGTCTGTTATCTTTGGGTGTGGCAAGATTCTTGCCCACCACAGCAGCGGTCATGTCACTCTGCATCACCGAGTCCTCAACAGTAAGAGGACCAGTAGAGGATAAGAATAACGGGCGCCATATGTTGTCTTGGGAAACAAGGTTGTCTCTTCCCAACATTAAAGCCCAAATGGAGGTCAGATGGGCTAGACATCTTCAGAAATAACGAAAGAAGAATGAGGTCCAATAAATCTCAGAAATACAAGGCAAAAGAGGTTCCTACAAGCAGTAACTCTATGAACGTACCTCTCAAACACAATTGGTACCCTTATAAAAGAAAGGACAGCAGGACTGTTTGTTCAAAATCGAAGAGGCACCACTCTCCAAATTTTGAGAAACAGATTTCCTGGGCAATCGTCACACGCAACACCAGCTCCTCGAATACCAAAGATAACTTTGCCGAAAGAACTCTGACAAAGTTAAGGCACGAGAATTTCGAAGTTCCAGCTACCCTACTATTTCTTACAGGAGTAAAAGAACAGCACCACCTGCTCGATAACTGGAAAAGCTCTATGTGTGTCAATCTCCATGCCCCGTGGCAAAGCAGACTTACAAAAAAAAAAGAGGCCCACCTTTCCCCGCACCCGAGAAAGTACCCCCAATGGGATTGCTTGCTAAAAAATCAAAGAGGCACCGCTCTCCGAACCTCGAGAGTCGGATTTTCCTGGATAAAATGGTCAACACTGTTTACACGCAACATCAGCTTTCCAGGTGCCACGGACCACTTTGTCAAAAATCTCTGACAAAGTGAAAACGCGTGAATTTTGCAGCTCCCACTATATTTCCATAACCAAGAAAGGTAAAGGAACAGCGTTACTACTTGTTGTTGAGAATTTTCTATATGAAGAGTTTCATCCTCCACAGTCAAGCAGACCTGCCAACATGCTCAAACTTTTCCTTACATCCGAGAGAGCACTCCCAACGAGCCTTCTCAAAATGCTCAGCCTCCTTCCCCCCGATAATACCTCTGCAAACAAGCTACACTAGAGCAAGAGTATCTCATATCATCAGGGTTAAAAGCAAGAGTATCCCATATCATGCTTTTTCCCTGTCCTTTCCTTTGCCTTTGCCCTTACTCGCAAGACAAGGAGAAAGAACGCAATCAGTCGGAACCTGAAATCAAACATCCGATCAGGAACTGATTGCTAGGGACCTTTGCACAATTGGTCACCAAGCATTGCTCTCGAATACTCATCTTCAACTGTTCTCAAGGTCACGAATTCCTTCGGCAAACACCTCAGAACAGCTGGTATGACATTGGCCCTTTACACTGAAGATGCCAAGCATAGGTGAGTCGCTGAGAAGCAAGTGCTCTGATGGACCATTTAAATGCAAAGGTTGCACACCACTCCTGCCAGGCAAAAGATTGAAGTAGAAGGTTCAACGACGAGCTGGGACAGATCACAACAGCACGATGTCCTTCATGCATAACCGCACAATCCAGACGGAGGAATCTGGGTCAAACCCAAGCTCGGCATCCATCACTTTGCCAATAGTAAAAGTATCCCATATCATCAGGATCGAGTGTACTCAAGAGTTGACGGGTTTTGTTTTGACCCTCAAGTTCTTGAGTCAACTCGCTCCTCCGGAGGAAACCAGAAAACCCTCCAGCCTAGTTCAAGAATAACCTGTGGAAAGTCAACAAGTACAACAAAACACATGCCGATTCACCGGCTACTCCTTCGAAAGCAAGAGTATCTCATATCATCTCTTCTCCTTGTCCTTTTCTTTGTCCTCGTTGCTGAATGAGAGACAAGTAAAAGGAGAACAATCAGACGGAGCCCGAGGTCAAACTTTTGATCTGAGACTGACTGCCCGAGACTCTGATTGCTTACCGTGTCTGTCACCTCCTTCGGTAAATCTCCTAGCTCGGTGACTTGGGGGACTCCTACTATATGGTTTGCATAGCACCTGACCAAGCCCGAAACTACAAGTAAGCTTCAAGCGAAATTGATACATTACCTTGTACATCAACATCAAATAAAAGTCTGCTTGTGGAAAAAACTAGAGAGCATACTGCTTCTACTTATGGGAAAAATAAGACAAGTGAAAACGGTAGCACATTTCGGTACTTAGAAGTTTCGTGATTACTCAGTGGCTTGGATCTTGCAAGTCCCCAACCGAGGAGCTTCCCTCACTCGGGAACTTAGGGGAGCACTGTTTGTACCATACTTGACCAATCCCGAAACTACCAAGCACCGGTCAACATTATACCTCCAAGGATCCCGAAACTACTGAGGATCGGTCAACGTTATACCGTCAAGGATCCAGAAGAGTTTCCCTCCAACCTGGAGGCCAATCACTACGCGACACGTGTCAAGATCAGAAGCCAGTCAGAGCGCGACACGTGTCGACATCAAGGACCAATCACAAGATGGCACATGTCAATGTGACAAAGCTACAAGCTTTTCTATAAATAGGGGTCATTCTCCCACAATATTTCCTAATGTCATTGTATTGAGCAAATCACTAGAACTCATTAAATTGAGAGCTTGAGCCTGTATACTTGAGAGCTTGAACCTGTATACTTGTGAAGACCCTTCACTATTAATACGAACTCCTCTACTCCGTGGACGTAGCCAACCTTGGCTGAACCACGTACATCTTGTGTTTACTTCCCTGCCACTGTCCATTTACATACTTATACACATCAGTGACCTGAGCAATCTAGCGAAGGTCATAAACTTGAACTTTCTGTTGAACCAAAGTCCTTGCTGATTTTGTGCATCAACACATTCAACTATGATTAGGGTGAGCTTGTGGATATACAGATACCAACGAACAAGGCTAAGGGGTGGAAACGACAGCCCTAAGTTCTACTCTCTTCAACAATGTCCAAACCTGCGGGGCTTGTTTCGAGATTACGTGCGTGGATGATCCAAAATGGTGCCTACCAGGCACCACCAAAGTAACAGCAACCAACTTGTGTCCTCCATCAAAAAATCCTAGTGCAAATTGGTGCAATCCTCCTTCAAAACACTTTGATTTGTCCCAACCAATGTTTCTAAAGATTGCAAAATTCGCGGCCCCCGGAATAGTCCCCATTCGCTTTCAACGAGTGCCATGCTTTAAGAGGGGAGGGATCAAGTTCTATCTCGGTGGGCGCCCTAATTTCCTGCTTGTGTTGGTATACAACGTTGGAGGGGCTGGTGAAGTGGTAGATGTAAAAGTGAAAGGCTTGAGCACTGGTTGGATACAAATGACGTGTAACTGGGGACAAATGGAAGTGGTGTGGTGGAGCGCGGTCCTTTTCTTAGAGTAGTTGAAATTCCCCCACCTTATTTTTCACACCGAAAAAGAGGGGTAAGTGGGCGCTTCGTCAATTTTGGTGTGAAAAATAAGGTGAGGGGCGTTTTTGTTAGAGCAGTTCTCGTTAGTTTGGCATGGTTTAAAAACTGGCAGACTGGAGGAGGTTTGGAAGGAAAAAGTTTGTCTTTCCAAGTAACTACTAGTGAGAGAAGGGCGGTGGAGTCTCTCAACGTTCTGCCTGCCAATTGGCAATAAGGACAACATATGAGGGGACAGAGGAAGAAACATTTAGTTAAAAATTTTGTGGAACAATAGTAGACTGTGAAACTGAACACTTTGTATTTGACAAAGCGTTAGTGGGTTAAATAAAATTAAATTACAAGCAACAAAGATCATTTTGTGCGTTGCTTAAGAAAGATCCAAACGTTTGTAATCTAAAAATTCAACAAAAATCAAATTATCTTCTTTCCTTATCCAAATTTGTCCATTTTGCACATGGAATAAAGTCTTTTATGGTTCTCGTTGGGGATGAAGTAATAACCGACTCGTGTGTGTGTGCGCGCGCGCGCGCCCGCTCAGAGAGAGGCCAAACCCTTCTTCTCATGTATTCTGATCTTAAGATGAGAAACACTACAAGTCAAGCCTTATTGAGCCCTCTATGGCGAATTTCACCAATGCTTTCACTCTGTTGGGCGAGAAGAAACTCATAAAGATTGTGCACGAGAAGGCAGACGCGTCGCTCCTAGATGCGCTGAAAAAGAAGGCCGACACGAAAAAGAAGGAAGAGGAGGAGAGGAGGAAGAAGAGCATCTGCAGTGCCAAACTAATCCACAAAATAATAAACCAAACGTGAATGGAAGTCTTACGAGAAAACTGAGGAAGCAAAGGCATAAAAACCAATATGAAAACAATGCAGCAGATGCCGAGTTTAATAGTACTGCTGCGACTGTTCCTTCTGAGAACAAGTTTTTGGTTTCAATCACTTTGAAAAGAGTACGAGAAGAAGGGAGAGAATCACAAAGCCGCCACTGTAGAGCAGCCCCGACAGCCTGAAGAACAGCTTACTAAGTGGAAAGGGAGATTTTAACTTGAGTGCGAAGAAGGGACAGAGTCAGAAATTTCTTTCAGTGGGGGCAACCGAAAACAACTAAAAAAATCTTATTATAGTATGGTTATACGCAATATGATATTAATGAAGATTTCAAGTGATGATGTATCACAATTCCAATGTTACCAAAATTTCAATATAGTAGTGGAAAGTGGCAAAGTAATAAGAAAAATATAAGTACATGATAGGCGGGAGAGGGTTTTTTCGGTTTGAAAGACAGAACAATAGCACTATTGCTCATATAATATTTGATATGGAGTATAAGTAGAATGAATGTATGTTGGATATTAGATACATATATTTTCTTCAAAGATAATCCGTGTATGTTATATAATTGTAGTCAAGGTTCTAAAAGACGCTAGGCGCTAGTCGGGCGGCGGGCTGGGGCCTAGCGCCTAGGCGGCTAGGCGGGGTCTAGGCGAGCGCATAGGCGGATTAGGCGGATTTAAGTAAATCCATTATATTTCTCGTAAATAAGTGTCTGTTTATACTTGAAATATATATAATTTCATCATAAACTACAAAATAGAATGACATATGTATTATGAAGTATTGGAACATAATGAAAACATGAGGAACAAGCATATAGTATGGGCTCATTTAAGTATTCAACAAGTCTCTTACAATTTATTAAAAAAATTAAATGCAAATTGAAAGTTATCTATTTTCTGTCTAAGTGAGTCGCAACCTAGGTGGGTTTGGGCGGGCGCCTCAGCTGGTCTAGGCGCTCTTTCTTAATTTTCAAACGCCTAGGCATTTATCGGGGCGGTGACCAGCCGCCTAGGGCCTAGGCGGGGATTTTTAGAACAGTGATTGTAGTATGCAACTAAACAAACGAATTACTTGAGTGGGGGCACTTCATTGGCTCTGTCCATGGTGCGAGGGAACAAGGACATTGTTCTGGCCCGGAAAGTATTTCAATATTTTCCAGAATCTTCAAAGGCTGCCCATATTGACTTTGGCTCCACATCACTAAGGGTACTAGGTGTAATTAACCCTTAAAAACGGAGCAATCATAAAGATTATAAACTACAAATAATTGTTGACCGAAGTTTTTATAGTGCTAAACCAATAAATTTAGGCCGGCTCAAAATTTTCATCTTTTACTATTACACTATTGCCCTCAAGTCTACCAACGACAACCACCTTTTGACGACTAAACATTTAAATTATGTATGTATATATATAAGCATCTTCATCATTCCGCAGGCCATTGACCAATCTCTCTCTCAATCTCTCTCTCTCTCTCTCTCTCTCTCTGTGTGACAACCATGGATTTCATGATAGAGGTGAATCACCAGAGGATCAGAACCAACGGAATATGGCTTCATGTAGCAGAAAAAGGGACAGGTCCTCTGGTTCTCTTGCTTCATGGCTTCCCAGAACTCTGGTATTCCTGGCGCCACCAGATCGAATACTTGGCGGAAAACGGCTACCACGTGGTGGCGCCGGATTTGAGAGGTTACGGCGACTCTGACGCTCCTCTCAACCCCAACTCCTACACCATCTTCCACATAGTTGGAGACCTCGTTGGCCTACTTGATCACTTTGGTCAACAAAAGGTGAGAAGCTTTTTTTCGACAGGAAGTGATCTCCGCACTACTTTTTTTCTCCCATGTATATTCTGACATTCCGATTGAATAAAATCAAACAAAGAACTAAGGGGCAAAAATAAACAGGTACTGTAGAAAGAGAAGAGTTGTGCGGAAATCATTTTCCTTTCTTGAACCCTAATTAAAGAAAATTTACAACTTTATATGAACATATCCATGTTGTTATGTATGTGAGGGGTTTAAGGATTTTTGAGAATCTTATGCAATGGTTTGCGATTTGAGAAGGCATATGTGGTGGGACATGATTGGGGAGCAGTTGCTGGTTGGAATTTGAGCTTGTTTAGGCCTGATAGAGTGATAGGGCTCGTTAATCTCTCAGTTCCCTACTTTCCACGATCTCCAACAACCAAAACTACCGAAGGCATAAGACAAATTTTTGGTGAAGGATGTCATGTAATTCAATTCCAGGTATTTCCCTTCTCTCCAGATGTTCGTATCAAACTCCGCACCCACCCGAAATGTTTATGTTGTAAGACTGTCACTGATCGGGTTCTTATCTGAATGTGTGGTCCAAATTCTCAATCTAACAAATATATGTATGCATATGTCACTTAATTATTGTTTCTTGGCTGAGAAGGAACCAGGAAGAGCAGAGAGAGCGTTCGCGAGGTATGACTATATGACAGTGATGAAGAAGTTCCTGTTGATAACCAATAATATGATGGCTCCTCCGGACATGGAGTTTATCGATTACCTTGAGACACAATCTTCACTGCCGGCATGGCTAACTGAAGAGGATATCCAGGTCTTTGCCGAAAAATTTGAGGAGTCTGGATTCACCGGTCCTTTGAACTACTATCGCGCAATGGATCTGTAAGTTACAGAAATTTCTCCGTGTATTCCCAAGCTGAAATTGTTCTTCAAAAATATGCCTTAGGTACAACCACCATATGCTTGAAGACTTGTTCTAATCCAAATTGCTATTAGAATATACTCGAGTTACCAGCTTCTATATCCAAGAAAACCAGAGAATATTTTTTTTTGATTCCGAGTGATATTCTAAACTAATCTAAACTAAGGAAAGGATGATTCGAACTTGGTGCAGACGGGGAACACACTGCTCTAACTTATCTACGCTTAAAATGGAGCCAACCCCCTCCTGTCCTGCCTTCTTTTTTGGTCTTTTTGTTTTGTTAGTTGATAGTGATACTACTTACCATGATAAACAGGACTTGGGAGCTGCTTGCGTCCTGGCAAGGATCGAAAATCATGGTACCCGTGAAGTTCATGATCGGCGACAAAGACTTCGGGTTTAAATCAGGTGGAACAAGTGAATTTGTGCAAGGTGATGAGTTCAGGAGCCTTGTCCCGGACCTTGAGGTAGTTATTGTAGGCGGCCACCATTTCATCCAACAAGAGAACCCTCAAGAAGTCTCCAGCCAAATACTTTCCTTCCTCCGTCGACATCCTGCAGATCAGTGAAAATTTCGTGTTAGCGTGTTTCTGCTTCAATGATAAATTCTGCATTCTGTATAATGATTGTTCTTCTTAAGACATGTTAGAAATCTGTTTATAACCTCATGTGATTGCTACTGGTGAAGTTTTCATGGAATTCTAGGGTAGGGACAACGTTGATGCGGATCATATCATTGAGGATGATATCGATCAATTTTCAAGTTAAATATTGAAGTGAGAAGTTCTGTAAACTTCAGGAATCAATTACAATAAAAAAATCAACTAGTTAGTTAGAGGAAGGATATAAACCTTGTTCCACAAAAGAAGTTCAAAAACTTGACACATTAAAATACAATCCAATACAATTTACTGTTTAGTATGAATCAGTTCAATGCAATCATATATGGCTGTCAGACGAGCTTTTTGGTCAAAATAGTTCATGAGATTGACATAACTCCTCATTTTGGTCCTTAAGATTTGAAAAACGATAGAAGTGGTTCCTGAGTTTTTCCACAATCAATCATTTTGATCATTCCATGAAAATCTCTGTTAAATAGAAGACCAAAATGACAAAAATACTCTCATGGACCAGTTTTAACGATTTTAAATCTTAATGACCAAAGTGAGGAGTTATACCAATCTCAAAGACCATTTTGGTTAAAAAAATCATCCCTCAATTTGTACACAGAGAGAACAATCCGTGATATGAAAACCCAAATCAAAACGGGAAAAAAAAATGTGATGTAAGCAGATATCGCACTTCCAAAATATAATCACAAGGGCACAGTGAAACACAGAAAAAACCATAACTAAAACACTTTTCTATACAAGAAAGAAGCAAAATTCTTGGATGGCAGTTTCCAGGAAAATGACAATTTTAGTTAAATGAAATCATCCGATGAATATTAGTATATTATTTTTATAAGACGATATTTTAAACTATATTAGTTTATTTAAAAAGGAAATTCGAACTTAAATATAAAAAAGCATACACCGACCAACTAGTCTAATCACATTTACATAAAATTAGTAATTGGATCAACAAATTGTACTTTTCTACACGTAAGGTTGGAGCATTTGATACGTTACCCTTCTCTGGTCTGATTCAAGTTTGTCATCTTTGACTGTTTGACAACCAGAATGTTCAAGTCACAACTTCCCAATCATTTTTCTGCAAATTGTACATAGAATAGTGAACTCTCTCTCTCTCTCTCTCTCTCGGGAAATATGAATGATGAGGTGACTCACCAGAGGATCAAAACTAATGGAATATGGATGCACATAGCGGAGCAAGGGACGGGGCCTCTGGTGCTTCTCCTCCACGGCTTCCCGGAAATATGGTATTCGTGGCGCCACCAGATCGGTTTCTTGGCTAAGCATGGCTACCATGTTGTTGCTCCTGACATGAGAGGCTATGGCGACACCGACGCCCCTCTCAACCCTACCTCCTACTCCATTCTCCACCTCGTCGGCGACCTTGTTGGCCTCCTTGATCATTTTGGTGGACAACAGGTTTCTCTCTCTCTCTCTCTCTCTCTCTGATTGTTTCGTTTACTTAACAATTGTCGTTCATGAGATTTGAACTACGATCTAACAAAGCGGAGAGTTAGGGTTTTTAGCAAGAGAGTTTGATCGTTTGTGTGTCTTGTTGGAAAAGGCATTTGTGGTGGGACATGACTATGGAGCCATTGCAGCTTGGCACCTGAGCCTTTTCAAGCCCGAGAGAGTCAAGGCCGTCGTTGCACTATCTGCTCCATACTTCGAAAGGTCTTCAAGCACCAGGAATTCCGATTCGATGAGGCAGATGTTCGGCCAGGGGTGTTACGTTCATCAGTTTCAGGTTCTTTTACAGCAAAACACAAACATGTCATGCTAGAAATTGTGTCTTAACAACATATGTGCGTTTTTTATGACTGGATTTTCTGTGGTGCAGGAACCAGGGAGGGCAGAAAAATCGTTTGCGAGATACGATTACTTGACGGTGATGAAGAAGTTCCTGCTGTATAACAAGACAGATTATCTGGTGGCTCCTCGCGGAATGGAGATCATCGATTATCTGGAGACACCGGCGGTGTTGCCGCCATGGATTTCTGAGGAGGACCTCCAAGTCTATGCTCAGAAGTTTGAGGAGTCTGGCTTCACTGGTGCTCTCAATTATTTTCGTACAATTGAAATGTAAGTATAGCCACGTTGGTCTCGTCTATGCACCTAAGTTTGAATTTTCCACTCCGATATTTAGGTTATTCAACATAGAAATAGGAACATGTCACGGGCTTGGTTTACCTGCTGCACCCACCTGTCCTGTCTCTTTGAACGTGACCTAACCTCTCTTCACGCGGTTTGGTTTGGTGCTGGGTGGCTTAATTGCAAATGTCAACCCTAAAGATATTTCAATGGCTTTTAGGTTTTGATTTGATTTGCTACCAACCAAAATGGGTCGAATTTTGGGCCGGGTTTTTGCCCTACTAACCGAAGGACTTGGGGTGTGCTTAATTCGACTTTACCAATCACATCACACACGTATTTAGCTTGCACCATACCGTCGATATGCTGTTAATTTTGAAAATGGAAACAGGTACTGGGAGCTCATGGGACCATGGCAAGGTTCAAAGATTAATGTTCCAGCAAAGTTCATTGTAGGTGACAAAGACATTGGTATTGAAGATCTGGGCACAATGGAATATGCAAAAGGAAGTGTTTTCAAGAGTCTTGTGCCGAACCTGGAAGTCGTGATCTTGGACGGCCACCATTGTATCCAGCAAGAGAAAGCTCAAGAAGTCTCGGACGAGATTCTTTCCTTCCTACGCAAGTTTTCTACAGAATAGAGTTTGCCAGTCTAAATGAGAGTTTTGCCTTACCTATTTTTCAATGTTAATACAATGTATGACATTTGCAAGTATTTGTTCGTGAGTGATAAGATTCACAACTACTTACATGCTTTTCCAAAAATACCTTCCGATACTCTTTTAAGTTATGAAATTTCAACTGAAATAATGTTTGATGTAGAAAGAGTACTCAAAATTGAGGATGAAGAGAAGAACCTTACTCGTTCGTTCTAGCCAATTTTAGAAATTTCAGTACATTTTCGTATACAATAAAAGTTATCGAAGCAGCAGGAACATTTTTCAGAAGATTTGGTGTGATTCCCTTGTAGAAACCTCGAATACCCTCAAACCTACAAACCACAGCAGGAAAATATGGAAATGGAGAAGTTAGATTCCGAGACAAAATCAAAGGGGAATTTATCGAATAAGACCAACTTAATGCCTTCAATAACTAGTCTTTTGTTTTCATACGTTAAGACAATATCTGCACAATCAAGGGTAATTTTCATCCTTACCGTGCTGTTTCCCTTACTACATGCCAGCTATCCATATATCTTGGAATTCCTTCGCTACTAGGTCGTTGCTGACAAAATGACACATTAGAAAGTTCCAATCATTAATAAGGAATACGAGTGAATAAAACATGTAGAATCACAAAGGGCAACTTCAGAAGTTGCGTAAAATGGGATTTCAGTAATCTTCCTAAACCCATCAAAGTTTTGAAGCCCTTTTCATTAATTTTCCTAATAATAAAAGCTCAAACTGTTTCAGACTGGAGAAACTTGCACATATTCAGACCATGTAAAGAGGAAAAATATATGGATATACCAACCTGCAATCGAGATCGTATCACCTGAAAAACATTTAAAAGAGAAAACAAGGTCACCAAAACTGCATAAGTTATATTATCTAAAATGAAATGAACATCTAGAAGAATTTTACACCAGAGCTAATAATATGTATTTATGCATGCCTGGAATGGATATGATAGAAGAATGGCCGCAACTTTAGATGACCCACCCAATGCTGCATAGTCAACTGAATTCTGTGCAAAAACCAATGGACCATAAGATTCCGCAACCAGGTTGCTTAATTTGCAAAAGAGCAACAAATAAATATTACTGTGCAACAAATGATGGTCTACATAAAGTAGTTAAGCAAACACTTATACTTCTCCTAGATCCATCGTCATGAACTTAACATGCTCAAGTAAACCAACTAAACAAAAATTCCAAATTCTTCAGATGAAATAAAGTGGACAAAAAGTTGAACGACTGTTCCCCTGTTGAGTGTAAGTGTAGAAGAAAAGAAATTAAACTGATGATGACTTGATAAGATGGATTCCGATTTGTAAAATATGTAGTGTATAATCCTACAGGACTCCACTAGTTAGAGTTAACACGCTGTGATGTTAAGCCAAAGATGGAGCAGATGTTCCAAGGAATACGTGCTTTTCTCAATCATGAATGGGCAGGTATATTGAGCAGAAGATGCGTACAACAGTCTAATCCAAATCCTGTATTACGCAAATATCCACATTTTCTCTCTTTTATGAATATGTAGAACAAATCTAGTTTCCCCACCAATCTTGGATTTCTTTATTTGGAGCAGTAAATCGTAACCAATGACTAGTGGACAAATTTTCCAACACCCGAAAAGGACCACTATAGTGAACTAGACATGATATGGGAATGTAAAATATATCCAGAAGTTCTCGATGTGTAGACGGAAATAGAGCCACTCTATAGGACATTAAATGCAATAACAGATAAATACCAGCACTGTATCAGCACTTCCAGAATGCGTTCTTCTTTTTTTAGACTTGAAGTCAACAACGATTTTACGGAGTTCTTCATATGCTGTGAATTGGATAGCACCATGAGAAACCTGCTGAAACAATAAGAAGACTGTAAGTTGCAAATTCTAAAGCATGAAAGACTGAAATTTTTTTGACACATTTTAAACATGTGTATGCTCTAATGCACTTATAGTCTTAACATGCAATTAAATTTAGAAATACACAATAATCGCCATAAGCACTTCCATCTTCCGCTTGGCATTGTAAATCATTAGAAACATCAGATACTCCCATATTATCCCATAACAAATTCTTCGCATGTTTCTTCAGTTTCCTTTTACATTGATTAACTCGAGTATTTGACAAAATATAAAGAACTCGAGTATAATTTTCCACAATCATTTCATGACATCACAACTATGAATATGGTATTTCTTTGTAGTGAATTACTGATGCATACAAGCTGTATAGGGAGGCTGTTAGGTGCCTGTGGGGAGACAAGAAAGTAACCCCAAATCCTCTATACAAGGTGTACAAAGAGAGTCATATTAAAAACAGAATAAGATCATAGACAACAACATACCAGAAAAAGACTGGGAAGAAGACCTTTATAAAGCGCAGCCCACCCTTCCTCTCTGATTATGGTTCTTAAGGCATCTGCAATATGAAAAAAAAAAAATTAAAAAGAGAAGTAAAACAAAGGTTAAGAAGATAAGCACATGACGAAAAATTCTCCAAAACAGACATGTCACAGATGATTGAGCAAAAGTATTTAGGTCATAGTTATTGCAAATTCCATTGAACCGGGAAGTTTTAAGTTTGGCATATGCTTGATATCATTATGCTCATCTTTCTAAAAACAAGTTATCGTTAAAGCAAAGAAAACTTCATTACACTTGTAATCCTGTCATATCTTCTATCTCCTACTTGATAGCCAATCAGACCAATCTTCCAATTCTAGAAGTCCACATCAATGATCGTTTATTATTAGCACAAATTAACAAATAAGTAATATTTAGCATGCAACAAACTAGTAAGTGAGCCGAACGAACAAAGAACCGGATTTGCAGTCATTACTATCAAGTTAAAGTAAGATATGAAGCAGACCATAAAACCCGGAATATGGTCGAGTTTGATGGAGAGGAGTCTGAAGCTGCAATCTTGTTTTTACAAGCCAAATAGGATTTGTACACAAAGAAACCTGACAAAATCACAGCATTGCTATCATCTATAGGCAACCATGCACTAAACTTCTGGCTACCTTCTGAAAATATTAGAAAGAAACAGACAGTGGTTTATTATTCCTCTAAACACTTGTTATTAAATTTCAAAGTTTGAACATATTAATGTGACTTCCCAACTTCCCACCCAACAACAATCCCTCCAATGGTATCTTGATTTCAGCATACAAAACGTTGGATAACTAAGAATAATAGGCACGATATGCATGAAGCTGATAAAACTGACGGGCAGGATTGCATAAAGCTTTGGTAATTAACAACTGAACGTTCCATTAACATGTTCTAAAGTCATATTATTCGAAGTTAGCTGAAGAATCACCAAAGCACCAGCTTCTGCTGCAGAAGCAAGATGAAGGCCAGGGCTCAGCTGTTTTTCCCTGTCCTTAGAATACCTTTCTTTTGCTCTTCCATAGCTACAACCAAGAGAAGTTTTCGGTTCACTCATAACATCCTTCCAAAAACAACAAAAATACCAAAATACAAATTGAAAGTAACCCAATTTCAACTGCATTGCCAAAGTCGAACCCTTTTGATTTCTCAACATTTATCAAATAAAAAAGCTCCAATTTTATACTTACAAGAAGAAGTATAAACCCCATGAAACAGTGGAACCAATAACCGCAGGAGAGAAGCCTGCGTAGAGTCCTCTCAGGCCCTGTAAAACACAAAGCAATGTGATCCCAAATCATCATCTGACATTAAAAAAAAACCCTGGGCCGTTTGCAGGAGGATAGATTTTTACCTCCAATCGAGCAATGGTAAAAATGGCGTGAGCCGTGTTCTTGTAAGTCGGAAGATTCGAGGCTCGACCGTCGTGGACTTGAAACCTGGTACGGACGACGTCGAGGGGATGCATCGCGGCGACGGTGGCGAATCCGGCGACTGCGCCGGCGGTGGCGGTTTCCCACTGCCACTTTGACGCCGACGACATTTGTATTTCACGACGGGTTGAGAAGACAAACTGTCTTTTGAGCTGTGCAGCTCTGAGTTCTGAAGAGTGAAGACAGCAGGCTTTTCTCGGCAATCGACCGCGACGGCGTCGTTTTACGATTTTAAATCGAAACCGGCAGGTATTTTACCGGTAACGCCTAACGAGTTACGAAGTGGCGGCTTTGCCTCTTCGACTCTGGACTGCTCTCAGCTGTGATCCAGACGGTGCCGTTTTGTATGCAATGCGGCTTGGACGGTGTTGTTGGAGGTGTTTAGACTTGGCCTTGTTTTCAAGCTAATTAGATCCTATCTATTTCGAAGTGAAATTAGTAACCCAAGGATAATTGAAGTTTTTTTTTTTTTTTTATTATTATTTAAGTACATCAATATTTTTACATCTAAGAATAAAAAGTTCAGCTAAACCACACAATTAGTATCCTAATTTGGTATCGAATTCGTCTTTCTTTAAAACCTCTCACTTCTAAGTGAAAATGTTCCCGTCAGTTGACATAAATTTGGTTCGAAGAAACGTGAAAAGTTCATCTTTGTGAACCCACCCATTTATCAAAGTGCTAGGTGTAACTTTAGCAAACTAGATATCATAAATTCAACTTTGTGAATCAATATACGAAAATGCTAGGTCTACAACAGTTGGTAAAGTAAACGTAATCAAGTAGACGATAGGACTGCATGTAACAAAATCGAAACAAAACTTCTGCAGATACATTATTCTAACTCAAACAAAGATGAGCAAAGCAGCTGTATCGATGAATGCCTTTCAAAAAAGGAATGCTTTTCATCATGAAGATCTCCGATTGTCTTCTCTAATATACTAGGTTAACTGCACTTCCACTGTGATGACTCACTATTTTGCTACTCTACAATTCAACAATCCTTGCCACCCGAACCTTGAACTTCTTCACGCATCTCTCCTCCTGGAGAGTCACCAAAAGCAAATACAAACCGTCAGGTACTGAAGTTGCATAACCACATCGAACCAGAAAAGAGTGCGGTAGCGTGCAACGATAACAAGTGCTGTCAAAAGCCATTTCCTGAAACCATTGACAAGTGATTTGGCTGCTTGGGTGACACTATTGTGCACTTATGTGTACTGCAAAACTGACTTGTGTAGCCGTACGCACGTTTGGACACTCAAATAATTTCCAAGGTAAACACAGATTTTCCTACTAATTCTTCTATGACATTCTCCAGCTCCCCAACAAGGTCATGCTATAAAGCCCTAAGTACCAAGGAAACCTATTCACTATTTAGAGACTGGATGAACACAGGATTCGGGACAGACTCAAAACTCATAGTACCTATATAACATCCCTGAATTCTCAGTAACCTTTACTTATGAACAATAAATAGCCTAAGACTAGCCGGAAGGTTTCATTTATGTGAAAAGTCAAGCAAGAGCTTTGTTAATCCGCCATTGACAAACTCATCATTTCCAACTTTACTGTTAAGCATATTGGCCAAAACTGGAATTCTAAACCAACATACTACAAAACTTTCCGGGATAATGATACCCGAAAAACAACGAAAAGCTCAAGGGTTTATAGCTCCTAATGCCAAACTACAATGCACACCACACATTCAAATTCCAGTTCACAAAACGCAGGAGCAGAATTCCAGACATTACCTCACTCCATTGAAACTTTGGCACCAACTTCCTTCATCTTGGCAACAATCGATTCGGCCTCCTCCTTCGTAACCCCCTTCTTCAACAGCGTAGGCGCCTTCTCCACCAAGTCCTTGGCCTCCTTCAGCCCCAAATCCGTAAACGTCCGCACCTCCTTAATCACCTTGATCTTCGCCGCAGCATCGAAAGAATCGAGCTTTACATCAAACACCAACTTCTCCGCCTTCTCCTCGCTTTTGGCCGCCGCCGCGCCGCCCTTTCCGGCCCCCCTCAAGCCGCCGAATCCCATCCCGGGCATCATCATCACCATCCCCGGCATCTCCTTCACCCCCAATTTCTCCCTCAGAACCTCCGTGAGGTCCGAGACTTCGAGCAAAGTCAGGCCCGAGATCTCGTCCGCGATCGCCGATACCGCCTCGGACGGCGGCGGCCTCTGTTCCGGCGCAGCGGTGGTGTAATTGCACACTACATGAGATAAAATCTGGGGCTTCGATTGGAGAGACGAAAAGGGATTAGGATTTGGGGGGTTTAGGGTTTTTTGAATGCGGGAAAAATGTGGGGAAATGAATCGTAAATATCTCATTTTTTGGGTTCGGGAATGCGATTTTAGGGAATTTGAGGAAGCTATCTGGGCATGGCGGTTGTCGTCGGAGCACAGAATTTCAGAAGGTTGGTGCGTCCATGGCTTTGAAGCTCTGAGAAAGAGTGAAGAGTGACTGGTCTGGTATGGCGCGAGTGGGAGTAACCCGCTGAAGTCTGCAGGCTTAAACCCTACGGGGACGAAGGGTTATGTTTGGGCCTTGTGATGTAAAATCAATTATGAGCCCACATCCGTTTTGGGGCCCAAAAACACCATGTTCTTGTTTGTACAAAATATGTGTCTTAATTAAAAGACTGACTGTCGATGTGGCGTCAAATAAGTAGTGGATCAAACTGTTTCATGTGAGTTTTATTTTAATGTCTTAATCAACCTCATGCCTAATGGCTCTCTATTTTTTAGTCCTTCCTCATAGACTTCATGAGATGTGATTTTTCTTGATTACTTACAGACGTTCAGTATCGACACATATTTGATCGTTAAATTTAACTTAATTGCATAAATTAAATGATCAAAGACATTAAATGATCAAAGACAGTTAAATCAAACACAATGGTCAAATATGTGACTAGGGACTGAAGAAATTTCCAAAAAGTAGAATGAATGAAGGAAAATAGTGCAATTTCCATTAAATTACATCATGGGATGCCCACAATTTATCCTTGAAAGCACAAAATACACACACACACACACACACACAGGAAAAAAAAAAGAACTCCATACAAATTTCCAGCACCCTCATAAGCTAAGAGTTAACCTTCCTGCAGCTCTTCCTAATCTCTCCCCTCGACCCCGTAATCGGAGAAATATTCCCCATCTTAGTCATGGACTTGGCAAACTGCTCAAAGAAAAGCTCATTGTTCTCTGCATACTGCTGCACCAACTGCTTTGACACCTGACTTTTCGTGACGAGAACTTCGTCCGAGTTCAGAAGTCCCTTGGAGGCCAGCAGGTTCTTGAAGTAGTTGTTGTCGAACTTTGTTGGGCTCACAAAGTCCATGACAAACAAGTTCTGGTCCCCGCCAGATCTCGGGCACCTGGTTCGAAGCTGGGCAGCGTAGGACTGGTCGAGGGTGAAGTCAGCCAGGCCGTTGCCCGACTGGTTGTAGAGCCTCTGCCTGAAGGTGGTGCACCTGGCATTTCCAATGGTGTGGCTTCCTACATTAACACAAAGTTTAGGGCATGTTAATATTTGGGTAATTTTTATTTTGCATGTTGGAGTTGTGTGGCTAGATACAAGTTAAAAGTTGGTGATTGCTAATAGCACCGAAGTATTTTGAATTTGAAAAAATCTAACTTTACTACCTTCAAGTTTCGTGGCTTTTAACATTTGGTACATGAAATTTTTTTCGTCCCAGAGTCATACCTAAAATGTTAATTTTGGGACAGTCTCATACATCCGTTGGTCTAACTGTTAAGTCTCCCGTTAACCGATGACGTGGTGCCCACGTGGACAATGATTGGACGCCATATGTCAATAAGGATCCCAAGTGGATATTAAAAATTAAAAACTAAATATTAAAAAAATTACAAAAAAAAAACGAAAAAGAAAAAAAGAAGCTATATTCTTCCTCCTTCTCCTTCCGACACAATTCCGACAAATGGGTTCGGAGCTGATTTTCCAAGGGCACAAGCCGACCAACATGTGGCGACGTCCCGATCTCCACCCCTCTCTCCTTACGCCTCCGACAACGTCCTGATCTCAAACTACGTCTGGTACGACTTTGATTCGTCGGCGACGACCCAGTACAACGAAAGGGGCCACTTGGGTTATAGCAGGAAGGTGCCACTAGGGCTGAAACGAAAGGGGCTCTGGATCGTCGTGACAGGTAAGGTTGGATCTATCATCTGCTCGAGGTCGACCAGATCTACTATCTAGCTTGCCGAGATTTGAGCTCATCTGACACGACGTCGTTGAGCGATGGCGTTGGACGACGCCGTCGGAGGGGGGTGGGGTGAGGGAATGATGGATGTGCGGTGGGTGCAGAGGGAGAAGGGAGGGAGAAAAAGATGTTCGAAAGAGGAGGAGGCGACGGAAGTTGGGTGGGTGTATTGAGCAGATTGCTGGGTACGTGGGGTGCGACGAGGGGTGGAGACTGGCTGGGGGGCGTTGACTAACATTTTGGATTTGCACATATGGGTGGAGGCCGAGAAGGGAAGGAAGGTCAAGGGTTGTGGAAGAAGACACTTTTTTTTTGTAATTTTTAAATTTTATGTTTAATTTTTAATATCTATGTGGGATCCCTATTGACACGTGGTGCTCAGTCATTGTCCACGTGGCGCCACTTCATCAGTTAACAGTAAACTTAACAGCCAGACTAACGGATGTATGAGACTGTCCCAAAATTAACACTTTAGGTATGACTCTGGAACGAAAACAACTTCATATACCAAATGTTGAAAACCACAAAACTTAATAGTAGTAAACTAAGATTTACCCTTGGAATTTTGATATAACCCAACATTTAAATAGGTTTGTGGTTAACACAACCTAGCAAGGGCTGAGCCACTGTCAGACTAGGTGGGCTCCAACATGGTGCAAAAATTGGCTAAATGAATGGGTAAATTACAAAAAACTACCTCAACTATTGGGGTCACGACAGTTTCATACCCCATCTTTTAAAATTGACAATGTCATACCGCATCTTACGAATTTGTGACAATGTCATACCTCCGTCAATTTTTCTGTTAGTTTTTCTGTCAAGTGCTGACGTGGCTTGATTCGAAACCCACTTTCTATTAAAAATTTAATAAAATATTATTAAAAACTAAAAAAAATATTAAAATAATAAATAAAAGTTAAAGTTAAAACAAAAACAAAAACAAAAAAAAGCCCTCAGTTGTCCCTTTCTCTCCCTCCCTCTCTTCCCCATCTTCTTCCCTGCTAACGCAGAGAGAGAAGAAAAAAAATAAAAATTTGAAAACCCACCCCCCCTCCCGGTAGAAGGAGGAAGAATCGAAGAAGAAGGAGGAGGAGAGAGAAAAAAAAAAAAAAAAACCCCAAACTGCAACCACCCCCCCCCCCCCCTTTTCCCTCTACCTGCAACCCAGAAACCCAAAAAAAAAAAAAATGGAACCCAGTTTCGGCCCAAGAAGGAGGAGGAGGGAGGAGGGAGGAGGGAGGAGGAGAGAGAAGAAGAAGAACCAAAAAAAAAAAAAAAATTAAAAATTCGAACACCGAGGTTCGGCCCAAGAAGAAGGAGGTGGAGGAGGAGAGAGGAGAAGAAGAGAGAAGAAGGAGGAGAAGGAGAGAGAAGAAGAAGAACCAAAAATAAAAAATAAAAAAAAATTGAACACCCAGTTTCGGCCCAAGAAGAAGAAGAAGAAGAAGGAGGGAGAAGAAGAGAGAAGAAGGAGAGAGAAGAAGGAGAAGAAACAAAACAAAAAAAGAAAATTCAAACACCCAGTTTCGGCCAAGAAGAAGAAGAAAGAGGAGAGAGAATGAGAGAGAAGAAGGAGAGAGAAGGAAAAGAAGAAGGAGAGAGAAGGAAAAATATTTTTTTTTGTTTTTTTATTCTTAATTTTTTAATATTTAATTATTAAAAATATATTTAATTATTTTTTAATCTAGCTGGATTATTGAGTGGTCCCTGTTTCTAGCCACGTCAGCACTTAACAGAAAAACTAACAGAAAAATTGACGGAGGTATGACATTGTCACAAATTCGTAAGATGTTGTATGACATTGTCAATTTTAAAAAATGAGGTATGAAACTGTCGTGACCCAAATAGTTGAGGTAGTTTTGTGTAATTTACCCTAAATGAATCTATTGGTGCTAATTCTTATAAAGTTCATCCATTTTGTGAAAATTAACCTATTTCACCTTAGTAAAAATTGGCCCACTCCACTTTAATAATATCGAAACAAAGTCAGTTACTCAGTCAACATAGACAGTAAAAGGATAAATTATAATCCACTTCTATCAAAATTCTTAGTCTTGCCCTTGAAGGTTAAGTTTGAGATTAATATCGGTGTTGGATCAGGTTTAATAGTGAACCATTTTCTGTAAAACAATGTAGTATAAATAAAAGGGAATTTTAACTAAAACCCCGCGGTACTGTTCACTCTAACGAAAAACCACATTTTTACACTAAAAAGTCAATCCTGGTACTATTCACTTTACCCTTTATTTTGTCCTTATCGTTAAAACTAAAAGTTTTCAAGCCCTTTTTGTTAGTTTTCCTTAAATAAAATGGTGTGTTGGGAAAAATTTACCAGATAGTGCAACAAGATCAACAATATCGAGCTTTTTCAATTTGAACTTGGTGAGAATAGTTTGGAATGTGTTGTTTGGGGCAGGAATGTTGCTGTTGGAGCCACTCAAACTTGCTCCTCTTGAATCCCTTCTTCCCAGTGGGACCTCCCAGTTTGGCCCCCCAGTCTGAAATTTTATGCAACAATTGACAGACAGCATATGTTAGAATTTAGGCTTTTGTCACACACCATGCAACTTACAAAAAAAAGCTAAAATTTGTAGAAGCACTTACCAGAACAGTTGAGTCTCTAGCAGCAAGAGCCAAAATGTCAGCACAAGACACAGTGCTGGGGCACTCCTTCTCCAATGCAGACTTGATTTCGTCAATCACTTCGAACCCTCGCACTGAATTCTGGTTCGGGACAGACATCTTTTCGGTGATTGTGTTCTGGCTGCTGTCCAGCAGAATTGATGCATCACAACCCTGCAAAATAGGTAGCAAGTAGCAACACAATCTTAAGTACCTCACTCACATTGATGTACGTGTAACTAGAAGCAACTGAGACACTCTTTTGTGATCGTATACCTTCACGAAACAGTCATGGAAATGCAGCCTGAGCAAAGAAGCTGCCATTCGGGTTTCCCTTGCAACGGCTTTCGCAACAACGGACTTGACAATCTCTTTGGCTCTGGGGCAGGACCGGTCATAAAACTGTGGGTAGAGATACCCACCAGGAGTTTTGTCACAGAAACATAGTGGAGAAAATGCAAGAAGAGAAAGAGCTAGAAGGAAGCTCAAAGAGTTGGCCATAATAATGTGGTTTCTTGGAGAAGAAGACTTGAAATTTGAAGACTTTGGTTTGATGAATCCTTTGGTTGGACTGATGAAATTTATAGAGGAGACTTTGTGGGGTGTGAGAGAGAGAGAGAGAGAGAGAGAGAGAGAGAGAGAGAGAGAGAGAAGCTGCATGGAGTCGGTAGCTTACTATTGCAAGCTGCTACACCAGTAGACAGGATCAAAAGAGGAGGTTGGAGTTGGTAGCTTGTACTAATATATTTTGGTACAATGTACCTTACATCCTTAGTACAATATTTTGGTACACTAATTGATTGCAAGACCATCAGATCTTGAAAATTTTACAGTGTGATACTGGAATACAAACACGTGGTATAATCAGTCTATGTGTCACAATATAAACTAACAACGGTTCTTTAGAGTTGAATGGCTACAATATCAATCAAATATTCATGATACCATAACACATGAACTGGTTATACCACACGGTATTTTAGATTTGGAATCCGAAATCCAACTAGATTGACATGTAATCATTAAAAAGAAACATTAAAGCCTCTTTCACTGGAGATTGACATCTTTTATATTTTCAAAAAGAGAATACTTCAATATTGGTGTTCGATCACGTCATTCATAAGTACTCTGCGTAAAAACGAGGAACTCCATGCATTTAGTTTCACCTGATCCCGATCTAGTTCCACCTAGCGTAAAAGATGCCCAAGTTCCGGCTCCCAGAATATGCTTGTATCAAGAAAAGAGGGGAAAAAAAACACCTAGTATACATGTCTTGTATTATTGTTTCCTTTTACTTTCATTACTAATTCATGAGTTCACATTGATTCCATTATTTGGTTAATCATTAATTTTTTCCGTTAATCATGAAGCTTTTATGCTCGTGGCTTTTTGACTTGAGGATCAATAATTTTCATAGATAATTGTTGTGCGTTCAATGTGTTGTCCTATTACATTGGGCATATTAGAAAAGTTGGTTTAATCCAAAGCATATGATAACGGAATATTAGGTTAATCTGGACGGTCCAATCTATAATAAAGATATCGTAGGCTGGGTAGGAGAACTACTCCTATAAGCATCCCTTAATTGCAAATAAAAGCATATGCCATTACATATAGCAAGTATAATCCCTAGCATTGCTTTTGACATATTAACGGATAAGCGTATGACTATTTGGTATAGTCGCATTCAATCTTTACTTTGTTAAAGAAGATTCTGATTTTAAATCTCATAAACGATAATTGTTAATTAAAACAAATTGACATGATATAAAATGAATTCGTTTGAATCACGATATTACCGTGCTATGAAAATTTGATCTCGTTGAAAGATAAACATTTTGCAGTGAAACTTCTAAACCTTTGTGTGTTATACTGGTACAAGTTAGCTGATATTCAGTGTATTCAGTGTCATAACGGTCAAATTGCACCATATCTTCTTTCATTGGGCCTCGGTGTTCCTCGAGTAGGAGTAGGAGAAGGAAAACGTTCCCAAGAGGCTTCACTGGCAAAGGCAGTATTAAGATCTTCGTGTCGGGGGTAGCTTTGCCTTGTGTCACTCACCTATTTTTTGTATCCCCAAATTAAGAACCATTCGAAAGTATACAGTGGACATGGGCACTGATCAAGCTCAGTTGCCTTGTAACAATTTAAAACTAAAGCATCTTGCAGGATCTATTTGTTCCTAAGAATTCGAGTCTAACAAAAAAATGTTCTAGGACAATGCAGGGAAATTGCCGTCTTAGCAATCAGAAAAAATCATGATGATTGTCTTTATAAAACCTATACATTTACCTAAGTAATGGTGCCCAACATGTTTCAGTTCCCCTCGGGCTTATGGTTGAGCCTCTTATTGCGTAGTCCGCTACTCTTTTTAAGAAAGCAAAGAGTACTCATCAAAAGAATATTGTTGATTCAATAGAGGGTTCGTTTGGAAGTACTTTTAAAATGATTGAAAACACGTTTAATTAAAATGTTTTTGCATTCGAAAAGCACTGGAATTGCTTCATTCACTTGTATTTTTAGTAAGGATTTGTCCCAAAATCATTTTAACCAAAAACATTTTCAACTATTTAAAAAACACTTTCAAACGAGCCTGATATTATATTTCGGCCATATAAGTAGTTTAAATTCATTAGCCTCTCATATGCATAAGTCATAAGGCAACCAATCATTTGCTAAGTCCAAGGCATACAACATAAATCTTAATGCTAGTGATGTATACTTACAGTTTCTAAACAAGCAGATAGAATTCGTCATGCCCGGCAATGCGTCTATCCCAAGCTGCATGTGATCAAGCGTAAATATTAAACATATAACTGAAGACATACCAATTGAGCGTGTGATGACAAACTGGAGATTAAAAAACCATCCAAGATATTGAAGCCTAAGAAATAAGGCCTACCTTCTGTTCAACTCGAGTCTTGTATATAAACCCTCCACAACAAAACAGCGTCGAGGATGCAGTGAATCTGATCCGAGACAGATCGCTCAAACATCAACTTCAGCTAAAAATAAGGCTATACTGGATTGATATATAAGGATGTGTATGATAGGACCCCCTCCGGTCTCTCACAAAGTGAAGAACCTTGTTGACTTTAGGTCGCCCTTTTAACCTGTTTGTTGCCATTCAATGCCTATACAGCATATGATGCAGGTGCTCACGTCACATGTTTTAGTTATCGAATTTTAGCATGGCGATAAACAGTGGCGAAGCTAGGATTTGACGACGAGAGGGGCGAAGTTAAAAGAGTGCAAAGTTCAAAAGAATAGTAACAACCAAATCTTTTTATATAGTAATGTCTTCCATAATTTATCAATACAAAAAAATTACAATTGTTGCCGACGAGGTTTCATATTATGAAAACATCGCATAATAGGCTCATTATCAATAAAAGCAAATACATCTCTCTCAATGTAAACAAACAATAACATGCTATCACTCAACGATTGATCTCCCATTTGTTACGCAATGGTGTTTTCACAATCTTCATAGCAGAAAAAACTTTCCACCGAAGCGGTTGCAACCGATAACATCAAAGTTAATGTAAGAAATTTATACATTAACATATAGCTTGCATACCTACCGATCTTCACGAACTCCTTTGCAAGATCACCAATTATTCCTAATGATGAAAACTCAATATGCATCTCCACATTTAATTACTTAATCAATGTGTGATATATGTTTTTGGTAGGCGTCGTCCTGTTTCCTATAAACTCCTACCTCATTTCAACCATCTAAAAACCTTTACCCACACGATCAGAATCAAACATTAATCTCACCACATCCACCGCCAATCCAACGCGAATCCACATCACCACAACCGCTGCCCGCCAATTCAGTTTTCTCCCTGCAGCCCGTCAAATTCTCTGGACCACTAAATTCGACCCCAAAACCCCCCAATTCCCCCAATTTAACACCCCAATCCTCGATCAAAACCCTAATTCTAAATCCAATCCAACCTTCTTCACAATTCCTACCCCGAGAAGCCCTAGAACATCAAAATCGGTCTTTTCCACGCCACCAGCCAACCAGTCCACCGGAACAGGGAGGAGCTGAACCAATCCAGTTTTCGACGAGGGGAGGGGCTGATACTTTGCTCCAGGCGTGTTTTCCGGCGAGGGGAGTGGCGGCCGCCACTCCTCGCCCTCACGTGGCTTCGCCACTGGCGATAAATATTTGTAGTATGGATATTTTTCAGTAGGAATTGGCTTACTTGCAGGATAACACTCCAAATGTAGCCCATCCCGTTGTAATCTCTCCACTTTGCGCCTGCCTATATTCTACGATTGAGCAAACCAAGCTCTTTCAGTTGATATTATTACAAACCACTACAGGTATCAATTTTCAAAACATTTACCCACTCAGTCAGCCAATTACATTTCACCAGCAAGTTCGACTTCAAGAAGTATCGCTTTAATACGATTTAGAATAGAATTTTAAGGGATAATTTTTATTGTATTACTTCCTTGAAAATATATACAAATACAATCCTTGTTCTATAAGAAAACAATAATAAAAAAAGGACACAACAATTAATCCTTCCTAATAAGGACTCCTAATATTTACAATATATTTACATACCTATTTTAAATGACTCACGCTAACACTCCCCCTCAAGTTGGTGCATAGATATCACACATTCCCAACTTGACAAGTGAGTCACTGAACTTTCGACCACACACTGCATGAGTAAGAACATCCGCAAGTTGCTCCTCTGAATTTACGAATGGTATTGATACAATCTTCTTTTCAAGCTTTTCTTTAATAAAATGCCGATCCACCTCCACATGCTTCGTTCTATCATGTTGCACTGGATTATCAGCTATATCTCTTGCTGACTTGTTGTCACAATACAACTTCATGGTCTCCTTTGGTTTAAACCCAAGTCCCAAAAGAAGTTTTCGTAGCCAAAGGATTTCACAAATTCCTTGAGCCATTCCTCTATATTCAGCCTCAGCAGAAGACCGTGACACAACCTTCTGTTTCTTACTTCGCCATGTCACCAAATTCCCTCCAACAAATGTAAAGTACCCAGAAGTAGACCGTCTATCAGTTGCATCACTTGCCCAATCTGCATCATTAAATCCTTTAATTCTCAAATACCCGTGTTTCCCATACAATACTCATTTTCCAGGTGCTGACTTCAAGTATGCTAAGATACGCATAACAGCAGCCATATGATCCACATTCGGTGAATGCATGAACTGACTCACAATACTCACAGCATAGGCAATATCAGGACGAGTATGAGCCAAATAAATCAGTCTCCCTACAAGCCTCTTATATCTACCTTTGTCAACCGGTTTTTGACTTGGATTCAAACACAAATGATGCTTCTCAACAATATGAGTCTCTACAGGCTTACATCCCAACATACAAGTCTCTTTTAATAAATCCAGTACAGACTTACGTTGAGACAAGAAGATACCTTTAGACGAGCGAGCAACTTCAACTCCCAAAAAATATTTCGAATCTCCTAAATCCTTCATTTCGAATTCGAATTCTGCTGCACCCAAAAACAGCAAGGCCAACACACTGCTGCACATGCAGAAGATATCACCCACACCCTACTGCACACGCCCAAATAGAATTTTACAGGATAATTTTCATTGTATTACTTCCTTGAAAATATATACAAATATATACAAATACAATAGGGAGAGTTTTAGTTGTTTAAGGTTAAAAATACTGATAATTTAGATAATTTTATTATTTTTAATTGTTATAGCCCACCCAATAAGTAAAAGTTCTGAACAAAAGGACTACTTTAAAAAAAAGTAGGAGTTAATAAATATTAAATAAATTATTTACTTTACTCAATATCAAAATTTATTATTATTATATTTTAAATAGTACACACACACACCGACACACACGTCTCCTTTAAGTTTTTTGTTTGATTAGTTTCTAGGATCCTAGGGAGTATTATAGTGATTAGATTAGGTTTTCTAGGAGAAGCCGGTTTTAAAAGATAAATTTATTATTTTATTATTTTAGATTTCCTAGGAGTAGTACTAGTTTATTATTATTTTTCGACTTTTGGGGTCACTAACACTGTTTCTTCGTCCCATCCGTCTCTTCTCTACCGCAGCAATTCACATACCAAGCATACAATACAAGTGAGAAAACTTATTGATTTTTCTTATCAATAGGTAAGTTTTTAACCACTTTATTCTTATGTCTTGATGATTTTATTTGTTTATTGCTTTAATTTTAAGAATTCGTACTTTAAAAATTCAAGTTCAGCTTTAGAACAAAGAGAAGCTTTTAAGGCGTTCAACATTGATCACATTTGCAAGCTTGCAGAGAAATTTTATCTTATGGATTTCACAGAAAAAGAGCTACATACGTTGAGATGTGAGTTGAAAATCTATGAATCAGACGTACCGCATCATCCTGTCTTTCAAAAAATGTCTACTACTTCGGAATTATGTCGGGGATTAGTTGAAACAAAGAGGTCCGAAAGGTACTATTTGATTGATAGGTTAATTCGACTTGTATTGACTCTTCCCGTTTCTACAGCAACTACTGAACGAGCTTTTTCAGCAATGAATCTTATTAAAACAAGACGTCGCAACAAGATGGAAAGTGAATTTCTAGCTTATTCAATGGTTGTGTACATTGAAAAAGAGCTTGCCGAAAAGATTGATTCCTAAGAAATAACAAAGGATTTCAATTTCATTAAGGATCGAAGGGCACAACTTGAATAGGTATTTTTTCTTTTATTTGTTAAGTTGTTATGACAAGATTGATGATGTATGTTTCTTTCTACTATAAGTTGCAGCTTCAAATGTTTTCTTTGTTAAATCTAGTTGAAACTTGCTTTTAGTTAAATTTACTACTTTAAATTATTGCTTTCAAGTTTGTCATTGTGTAACTTTATGTGAGTAACAAAAAAAATTTAACCATTTGATCTCCTAGTAATAATTTTAGTTTAGCCCACCCACCAAATAATTCATGGCCCGCTATTGGCAATATGAGCTTACCGAACATTTTGGCAAGCAAAAACTGGATGGGCTCATAACCCTCCACTGGGGATAGTGATATTTAACTTCATATGGAGTATCACGTGCCCTTTCACCTGAAAATTACAAATAGGAATTAAGAAGACGTTGTTGTAAGGGATATCAACACCCACTGCAGTAAAGATACGCTTACATCTCCATGCAACAGTTAACATTGTGGGGGAGGGTGACAAAGTTGGAGCGGGGCTCCCAGTTGCTCCCGACCCTGATAACTTAACATCCAGGGCAGTTTCTGGTAAGACCTGCAAATATTTAATCAAACTAAGGACAGATAATTCGACCATTTTATTTACTTATAAATGGTTTTGCATGCATCAAAGTGTACGGAAGCCGAGCACCTTAATATTAGGTCTTTGCACCAAAGTGGAAAAGGAAGCAATATTGCAGCCATAGAAAGGGTTACATGTCTCTGTTCGGTCCCAAAGCTGCAAAATGCACTTTGTAGGTCAGATTGATGGAGACTACTTTTTCTTTACTGCGTTAGGGGAAGGAGATTTTAAACGACTCATCCCATACCTAAACTCGCGGTGAGACTTTTCATAGCCTAATTGAGTCATGCCATCGTAAACCTGCAAGTTCACAAAAGATGCATATTAGTCCCCAAGCTAACATTCAACATGCAGCATATTCCAAAATGCAAGGGCAATTGAAACAGGTGGAGTTGGGCCCGCTGAATAGCCCCACTGATTTGGGTAGGCTGGAGCTGTTTTGCTGGAGTGGGAGGATTGAAACCACTCAATTGCAAGGGCAATTGAAACAGGTGGAGTTGCTCCAACCAGCCACAATAAACCATATTCCAAAATGCAAATTCCATTCCATATTATATTTTTTCCCAAATTCCTCAAAAAAAAAAAAAAAAAAAAAAAAAATGCAAAAAAGCATTAGAAATTCCAAAAAACAAAAACAAAAAGGCCTCCAAACACTCCCACACACAGAGAGAAGCAGCACCTCTCAACCTCGAGCTTCGCGCTCCGATTCTCTGTAAAAGAACACAATCGAACAGAAGAATTTCGACCAAAGCTTCAAACTTTCCCATTAATTTCACAAATTTGAGCGCCAAAATCCATCGGAGCTTCGACAAAAACCTTGAAACTATCATTATTTACAAGCGTCTTCATTCGCAGAGAGCCAAATGTACGAACCCCACCGGCCGCAGTCGAAAACCCAAACCCTAGAGTTATGCCGCCAGGACTCGCAGTGACAGAACTTTCAAACCCTAGAAATGGCCAAGCATTCCGTCGGGTGGGTCGCGGCGCAGAAGCGGTGGCTTCTGGCTTTACTCGTCATGCTCTCCCTCTCTACCTTGATCGCCTTCTTCATCAGAGCCGCGTTTGACACCTGCGATCGCGGCGGCCTCGACGTCGTCGATAAGAGGGTTCCGCTGGGGGCGCCCATTGGGACCAGTCCTAGCCCCCTCAGCTTCATGAAGTCCAAGCTCGTGCTCTTGGTCTCCCACGAGCTTTCTCTTTCTGGTAATGTCTCTGTCTCCGACTCTCCATTATATCGTTCTTATTTTTTTTTTATGAATTTAATGCATTTTTTATATTAATCGTGTGTAAAGTTATTGATTACAGCTTCAGCAGCTTAGCGATTAGCTTAATTAATTGTGTTAAGTTTTTAATGACTTATTAGATTATACAAACATAGAAAGTTAGCAGCTTTAGATGAAAAACATCACTTGTATCAGTGGAATCTGTGAGCATTAACTGGTTTTCGAACTATTGGATGGTTTTCGATAACCCATTTAACAACAAGTCCTTTCCTGTGCCTCATTACTTTTGAATTTCCTGTTTTATTCCAGTATTTTTGGAGAGGTAGCTTGTTCCTTAGTGTGTTAATGATGTTTGATACATTTTCATCTCAGTTGAGTTTAATTTGTTTATGAATTTGGAAACATGGCCTGGTGCAGTTGCATGCCTTTCCATTTTGTTCGAGTTTAATCAATAATTTCATTTGGGATTTATGTGATGTCAAGATTATAGTACGGAAGAACGGAGTACACGTTACTTTCTCTGCAATTGTTGATTCTTATAAGACGGCATCTGTATTGTTCTACTATTCACGTATTTTTGTAACTTAATTAATTCAATAACCCGATAAGCAGGGTTGTATGAATTATTTGTCCATTCTGTGTACTGATGTGTCATTTGAAAATATTACTACTCAACTTGAAAATATTTGTCGTCTTTTGAACATTAACCTATTTATTGGGATAATCTTGTTCTTGAGCCGTCATGCATTTTGTAATACAATGTGTTCTTTGAAGAATGCTCCATTTTTCAGTTGAGAAATTTCTGTCCTTGGTTCGAGAACTTATTGAGTCAATATTCTTGCAGGCGTCAACAGACTAACTTTTACTAATGTTGATGCGTTCTTTTTGTTATATTTACTTGCACTCGTCAGCATATTGAAATAAATGGAGTAGTAACACAACTGATGAAAGCTATCTTCCTCCTTAACCAGATATCTGGTTGAATAGTATATTTTATCCAACCAATTTCTCCTCTTTATATCTTACAAACTCTGCTTAGGGGATAATATATTGAACATTCTTCCAGGTGGACCTTTGTTGTTGATGGAGCTAGCATTTTTATTGAGAGGTGTTGGCACTGAAGTTTATTGGGTTACAACCATGAAATCGTCAGATACAGATGCAGCAACATACAGTTTGGAGCATAAGATGTTGGACCGAGGAGTGCAGGTACAAATTTCACTTTTTAACTTTTTAAGAGATTATTTTGGATGTCTTCTTTTGCAGTCTAGTTGTTGTCTATGTTCTACGTAGTTATTTTTATCATCTCAATATTTCAAGATTTGGAAGCATTCTGTTGTCCAACCGTACTATATTGGCCACTTGCTAAGGAAACTATGCTAAGTAAATCTAGCTTCCTATCTGATTTGATCTATACTATGACCTTGTCTGGCTTGGACTTCTCTGTGTGTCATGTCCTGTTCCTGATGGGTTAGATTTCTGTGTAACTTCTCCATTGTTCTAATACTGCTTCTATACATTTCTAGGTCCTCTCTGAAAATGGCCAAGAAACTGTAAATACAGCTCTCAAAGCTGATTTGGTTGTATTGAACACCGCAGTTTCTGGGAAATGGTTGGATGTTGTTCTTAGGGAAAATGTTCCCCGTGTTCTCCCGAAAGTGTTGTGGTGGATTCATGAAATGCGTGGCCATTACTTCAAATTGGATTATGTTAAGCACCTCCCACTTGTTGCAGGTTCTATGATAGATTCACATGTAACCGCAGAATATTGGGAGAATAGGACTCGAGAGCGTTTGGGGTAGGTTTCAAATATTCTTCCTTTTTCTTTTTTAGATCTATGTTTGGTTTTACTGTTGCATTCATTTTCTCTCTGCAGTATCAAAATGCCCGAGACCTTTGTTGTTCACCTTGGAAACAGCAAGGAACTTATGGAAGTTGCTGAGGACAATGTAGCAAAGCGGGTTTTGCGTGAGCATGTCCGGGAGTCTCTTGGAGTTCGAAGTGAAGAACTAGTATTTGCCATCATTAACAGTATGTATTTTGGTCTGTTTTGATGGTTTGATTGAATTTTGTTATAATGCTTCACCATGAATTTACCAGTTTGTTTATTTTTTTATCTTTATCTTGTTTCTAGTATGCTTGTGAAATTTGTGTTAATTTCCGTGGGGATATGACAATTAAAAAGTAATGTTCTGGTTAGTTTATGCATACATTGTGAGCACTAAATTACACTTCATGTCAATAGGTGTTTCGCGCGGAAAAGGCCAGGATTTGTTTTTGCGTTCCTTCTATGAAAGCTTGCGACTGATCCAAGAGAAGAAGCTGCAACTGCCAAAAATGCATGCTGTAATTGTGGGGAGTGACATGACTGCTCATACCAAGTTCGAGCATGAATTACGTAACTTTGTAGCGATGAAGAAAATTCAAGATCGTGTTCATTTTGTAGACAAAACTCTGACTGTAGCTCCGTATCTGGCTGCAATTGATGTCCTTGTTCAAAATTCGCAGGTTAAGCATTTTTCTTTTATTATTGTGTTATTGTATCTTGTTTTGATGCATATAGAATTCCCAACTAGCCAACGAATGAAGAATAAGATACATACAAATAGGTGTTCAGATTAATGTGGTTGGAATTACATAAATTTTATTAAAATATCCATTTTCATCTTCTTTTTTTTTTTCTTTTTTTTTCATTCTGTACAGGCACGGGGAGAATGCTTTGGTAGGATAACTATTGAAGCCATGGCATTTCAGCTCCCAGTATTGGTAATGAACCTTTCTCCTTTTCATTTCGCGTAATATCTAATACTGATGCTGCTTATCTTATTTCATTGTTTTTTTTTTTTTTTTTTTTTCAAATAAAATATTTATCAGGGAACAGCAGCAGGTGGCACCACAGAGATTGTAGTAAACGGAACGACAGGTTTGCTGCATCCTGTTGGGAAAGCAGGGATCACTCCTCTCGCGAATAATATGGTAAAACTCGCCACTCACGTTGAGAGGAGGCTTACGATGGGGAAGAGAGGCTACGAAAGGGTCAAAGAAAGGTTCCTAGAACACCATATGGCAAATAGAATAGCTGCAGTTCTGAAGGAAGTATTGCGCAAATCAAACAGCCACTCAGATTCTTAACACATGATCTCTTCTCCTCCTCATGTCGAGATTTCAGCGCTTAAGTAGGTCGATTTTCCTTTTATGGCGACATAATCGTCCCTCGGGTTTTTCACATTTCTGTTTTCCAATAGGGCTGTACATTATGTGCATATTAAGGCATGATCGAGATTGTAGCTTGTTAAAAGGTCGACATTAATGACATGATCGATTTTGTTATAGCATGGGATTGGAAAAATTGGCATCTCATTGAAATGCTTGCAACTCTCTTGTTACTGCATTATGAGCATGTATGCTTGTCAACTTTTATCATCTTTTATATGGGCGGGTAGGATGGTTTGCCGAAAAAAATTGCCGACACTCGTTTCATTAAACGGGGTATTTCACATGTAAGCTCATGTACCTCTCGCATGATATAGCAAAAGTGAAACGGGCATGGGCAAGTTTTTTGCGGTTTTGCCAGCTTTTTATTTGCGAGTTTTTGAAAAGAACATCCTGAACAAAGCGTTGGGTTTGAGCTCACTTATCCATATCGGTTAGAGTGGATGAACAGTAATAGGACAAATGCATTTTCATCCCTAACAAAAAAATAACCTGGTCAATTTTATTAAAATATTTTTTTTTTATTATAAAATAATAAAAAAATTATTTTAATTTCTAACTTATAAAAAAATATTATTAATTTTTGATATTTTTATTTATTTTTTATTAAGTTTTTTAGTGGAAAAATCTGGACCATTGATTTGAAAATCGAACGGTTCTCATTATGCCACATCAGTAGCCTTTAAATTTCAATTTTTTTTACCGTTAGAAATCCAACGGCCCAGAACGAGCCACGCGGCCTCTCTGTCTGAACCGTAAGTGCGTCTGTGCATGCAGGCCCCACGCCCTTTTTTCTGTCAGGGACACGCCCCCACTTGAGCTTTTATCACATGCGTCTGACTCAAAAAAAAAAAAAAAAATTCAGTGGCCTTTGACGTCAAGCTGACGCAAGCCTGACATCAGATGGCCCGGTTGTTGGGTCTGTCGAGTCTGGGTTGGTCTTTTGCCTGGCTTGGTTGGGGACCGGCCTGTTTTGGATGTTTTGGATGCTGGGTACCAGGCAATCCACTCCCGGTGGACTTTGCTCTTATGGCGCGTTTACTAATCCGTAATCAAATTGAGAGGAATTGGATTGAGGAGGAATTGGATTGAGAAGGAATTGAAATGAGGTGGAATCAGAATCATATTCCAGTTGAAGTTGTTTACTAAAACTGTCAGGAATCGGAATACAATTCCATAAAGCTGTTTACTAATTCAGCAGAATTGGAATAAATATCAATATGATTACTAAATTGCCCTTGTTTATTTTATTTTATTCCATATTTATGTTTATAAACATTTTTATTAGATAATTTTATTTATTTAATTAAAATAAAGAGTTAAAATATGCATTATTGATTTATTGAGTATAAATTAGATTATAATCTAATTAAAGTAAAAAACCTAGCCACATTCATCTTCCTACCCCGCAAAAGAAATAACCCAGAAATTCAAAGAAATTTGTTTGCTCATGCCTATTTCTTTCTCAGGTTTATGGTGGTGCAGTGGTGATGCAGAAAGGAGATGGAGAGGGAGAAGTGGTTAGTGCTCTAATTTTCAAGATTCTTTGATTCTTAGGGGCAAACAGAGAGTAGTTGTAGTGGGTATGGGATCTGGGCTTGGCGGAACAACATCTAGTCCTGAGGTAGATGAAGCAGCAGCGTTGGTGAGGAATAATCACAACCAAGAGGGCATAATTGGTACAAGAAGTCCATTCCCGATTCCCCGCCAGTCCCGGAATTGAAATACCTCCCTTATCTAGGGAGTTCAATTCCTCCAAAATCAGGAGTGGGATTCCCCAATTGGCGTGGACCCCACATATTTTTTGATTCCCTAATATTAAGTAAACACAGATATATCCCGTAATCGGAATCCAATTCCGTAAATTGATTCCGATTACGGGTACGTAAACGTGCCATTAGAGTGGATCTATTTCCCTTTCATGTTTAGAAAATCGCTTGGATTAAAAATAAATTTACAGAATGACTTGCTACTGAGCTAGTAAGAAGATCCGCAAGACTTCAAGGAGACTTGGGTTGTGGAGAATCACTTCCTGGCTCTGGCTTCTGCTTGAAGTTGTTGTGCTTTGTAAACCAAGTGGTGTACAGAAACTGCTTCTGAGCCCCTACATGGTTGCATATCAATCTGAGCTTCTGCCTCTCCCTCATCCACCTCAGCACTATCTTCATGTGCCTCTTGCTCGTCAACCCTCTCAACCCGACTTCCTGAAAGAAAAAGCCACACAGACATTTCATCAAACAGTTGGTGCGCAAAAACGAAATCACTGAGATTACCTTGACGTGATCCCAGGTTTCGGAAATGGTGAGAGGACCGTGCTCCTTGACGATGTCGAAGATGGCCCTGGTGATGGTCTGTGTCTGCTCAGGTGGGGTATTGAGCTCTATGGGTTTCATCGGAGGTTTTGGTTTCCGAGCGATGCACCTGATCGCTGTCCCAAACATGTTTCGGATTGCCCTTTTGCTAAAGAGAGTGGGCTATAACCCGTCACAATTTTTTTGACAAAAAAGGAACGAACGTGTGTAAAATAGAGATAATAATAACCACTTACTACTACGTAGTATTTTTTTGAGAGATTTTAGCTTCGATTTTCGTCAATGACGAATTTGAAACACATTATTTATAGCTCATTGTGAGGCTAAGCCTACCATCTCCCTCTTAATGTAAATAATATCGTTTGTTAAAAAAAAAAAAAAACGTATATAAACCACGATTTAGCATCTAGAAAAGAAGAAAAGTATCCGTCTAGTCCTATTTTCGACCATATTCATAAGCGGTTTATTAGTGAAAATTTTCTACGGTGCAAAACAAAAATTAGTTCAAAGTCATTTAAAATATGAGACGGATAGTAAACAATTTGCAGCTAAATTGGTTAAAAGCGTTACGTAACATGTTATTCATTTAATTTAGCACGTTCTCAGCGCCACCAGAATCTTTTACCCGAGTAGGAATACGATGGTGTTGGTTTTCGACATAGAGCTAAGGATTGCTGCGCGCACACCTGGTATATGTCGACCTGATCGAAGAATTAGTCTTCGTGATTACGATCTGGGTTGAGGTGACTGATCTTCCACACGCCATTGTCCACAGTGAATCGAATCATAGCCTTACAGCCTGTTCTTGTGTCTAGTCTTCATGTCACGTCCTGATTTCGACATAAGCCTAGAATCGAGACGTGACAGCAAAAAATAGCGGTAGAGTAATAATTAAACTTAACTGGGAGTGTCAAATCACCACCTTTGTTTTCTTCCCAACCTTCCAGTTCCAGTTTAAATATCATGTTCACGTTTAATTTTACCCAAAAAAAAGAAATGTGGGAATCAACCTACATCACCATTCTTTGATTTTTTTCAAACTTGCATGGCACGGGTCCAGTGTGGCATCTCTTGCCAATAGTACAAAGACGTGTTAGTTATCGTTGCATTTCCAAAAAAAAAAAACGTGTTAGTTTCTCTCCACGTGCCTTGTACCGTTAGCACAGAATGCCACCGTAGCAGTGTATGCTGTGATATGCATACTGCAAGTGAATCAAGATAACTCTTCTACACCGTGCTTAAAAGTCGAGAAACCAGTGTGTCCAGATTCCAGAAGCACTCAAAGGGTTTATATTCATTTCTAGCCAGAACTCTGTAAGTTTTCATTACCACATAACCTAGAAATAAAATGCCAAGACAGCAAGTTTGTTCTAAACAGCAATCACACAGCTGCACATAAATTATAACAGGTGCACAAGTGAAAAGATGCTACTTCAGATCAGTAAAATCCATTAATATTAATGTACTATAGCACTTAACGGCGATACAAAGTATATAAAGATTAACCGAGATAAATTATAGATTTCAAACTCCATTATTGACAACAAATATAATAACCGGATACATCTAACATCAATGAACCGACACTAGAAAAAGAAAACGATGTACAATGTTGGTTTCCACAAAAGAAGAAAAATAAGAATCTAACCTTTCATTCTGAACATCTTATGCAATGAAGTGCAATTTTCCAATCTAGGAGGCTTGTCCTTTAGCTGTCACAACCGGGGGATTCCACACTCCCATTATCAAGAGACATATCGCGAACAGATTGGTCATCTACTTTGCTCAAATTTCCCAGCATGTAGGTAGTTTCCTCGTCACTTTCCAGCAACTTTATGGTCTCCGCTAGCTTTTGTTTGACAATCCTTTTTCCCGAATCACACAATGAGCCTATACTGAAAACATTCGTTCCTTCATGCATTAACTCACTTAGGCGCAACGATTGAGCAGAGTTGGCCTTTCTATCTGATGACTTACTGAACTTATTACTCGCCACAATACCTTTTTTAGCCTCTCTAGTCCATCTCTTCACTATGTATTGTGTCGGTATGCTTGTGAAGTTTTTAGAATCCAACACTTTGAGGGCATGACGACACAACAAGCCCATCGATTCAAATAACTTACAAGAACAAGAAACTGTGGATGTAGTAGAGTTGTACTGAATCATGAAGACTCTTTGATGACCTTCTTCGACTGCTTCATAAATATATTGGTTGCCGTCATTACCAACTTCCACCATCCTCACCCCAAAAATGCTCATAAGCTCATTTTCAAAGAATGAATACATTTTGACAGTGTACTCAGTAGCTGCATGCTTAAATATACTACTATTTACTCTAAGACGAGGCTTCGCATTTTTACAACGAAAATCCTCTTCCAACTCTGTGAACCGCATCTTTTTTGTTTTTTGCTCGTAGTGCTGTACAAAACTAACAAGATCCACTATTTTTCTGGAAACTTGATGGAAAATAGTGTTCGTATTCTCACCCCTATGGCTTGATCCAATATTTGCTGAGAAAGCATCTGAGCTAAATGCTGGACACCATTTCTCTCGAAGTGAATACAACATCTTTAGCCACGAGTTGCTTTCAAGGTTGAACATTTTAATCATGTCATCCCAGGCATGTTGAAGTTCTTGTTCAGTAAAACAATCGTAAAAGCATTTGTCGAAGTGCTTCTTGAATTCAGGATCAGCATAAATACTACCAAGATGTTGTGTAGCATTCTTGGAGATTTGCCAATTGCTTAACAGATGGCGTGTCTCTGGAAACACAATCTCAATTGCCTTTGCCTTTTCCATTGCTTTATTCTCATCCGTGAAAATGGTTACTGGCTGTTTATTTCCCATTGACTCCAAAAATGTTTCGAACAACCATGTAAATGAGGCAGTGCTCTCGTCCAATAAAAAAGCACAACCAAATGAGATATTCTTCCAATGGTGATTAACGCCCAAAAATGGAGCACAAATTAGATTGTTGTTGGTTCGAAAAGTAGTGTCAAAGCATACAACGTCTGCAAAGCAATCATATTCCAACTTTGATCTACCGTCTCTCCAAAAATAATTTGTGATCCGATTAAACTGATCCACCTGTACACTGTAGAAAAAACTCGGATCCTCCATCTGTTTATGTTTGAAATAGTTTATCAAGCTTTGTCCATCCCCTGCAATCAATTCATCCTTCCCCCTTTGCAAACAATTATGCGAATCTTTATTACTAACCCCGACATTCTCAACACTTCCAAATTCCTTTCCCGAATATGATTGCAACTTTGCTGGTCGTATACTCCCATCAACCTTAGAGCTGCCAAGTATAGTTGCACGAACACTTGGTATAGTTCTCCCCGACCTCAGAAACTGTCGCTCTTCAGGCCTAGCAAACTCGTGATTATGAATGGGATTAATGTACGAGAGCTTCCATACACCATTTTCGACATTGAACCGAATCACAGCCTTGCAACCTGTCCTCGTGTCCAATCTTCGTACTTTTCTCGCTTCACACAAGTCTTCATCTACTTGAAACCCTTCTTTCGAGCACGTGTATTCTCTCTGCCGGACATTGTTCTGCGAATCTCTCCGAAGATGACCTTTCCGAATACTAAAACCTTTGTTGAAGGCATAGGTGTTGCATAGCTGGTAAGCCTCAGCTTCATCACTAACCTCCATTCCTACTCTCAGTTCATTAATTTCTCCGAAAATTTCGTCATTGTCGCTTTTTTCTAATGATTCCTTTTGAGAATCACTATCCATTTAGCTCAAATCAGCCTAATCATAAACGAATAATTAATTTATGTAAATAAAATTAAAATTTAACTCCTAACAAAATAAAGGTGCAAAATTTAAGATGAATCCCAAAATTTTCAATAAAATCGAAATAGCCCATTTCGCTAAAACAGATGTTAATTCATATTTTCAATCGCAAAATTAAATTGAAATAATTGTCTGATTCTTCCCCAAATTTTTCTCAGCCATTAAAATTTCAAAATTTTCAGAATTGAAAAAAAAGAAGGCAACAATCATATCATCAAAGAACCAGAGAGGAGAAGACGATTACCTGGTTTTTCCGATAAACGAGAGAGAAGAAGGAGAGTCGATAGGTCGTCGTTTAGAAGAGCAACGGGAGGAGGAGTTTGGGCTGAGAGGAGTGCTGTTGTGCTGGCACTGTGCGAAGAGAAATGCGTCTAGAGATTAGGGAGGAACAAAACGCAGCGTTCTCATCCCGTCTCTTTATCAAATACAAAATTTCACTTTTGGTCTCTCTAATTTACGCCGAGTTTATTTTAGTCCTTCTAATTTTTATTGTGTCAATGTCGACCTTGTAATATACCAAAAGTTGCAACCCAAAGCTGGTTTAAGATTGTAGTGCTTTTATAAAAAACAGCTTATTAAAATATTTGAAGCATCAAATATATTTGGTAAAACAAAAAAAAGTGTTTTTTTTTTAAATTAAGTTTACCCAACACTCAGATACTATTATTTTTTGTAATTTGTTAAAAACATTTTTACATAAAAAAAATTTACCAAACACTTAACAAATTTAGTTTACAGCTAGCTGTTTATTCTTACAGCACAACGGAATTTTTTTTTTAAAAAAGCACAACAATACCAAACTAACCCACTTTATAACCATCTTTTGAAAAAATTCAAGAAAACTCCTTAAAATCCCATGACTAATAGTGTATTTTTGAAGTATTTCAAGTCATTGGGTCTTATGCTGGGTTGTAACAAACAAAGGGGTAACTCATGAGTTATGTGCAGGTGAAACAACCCATCCAGAGTACACCGAGATTAAGACGTCGTTGGAAGACATTCTGGATAGATTACAAGCTCATGGCTACCAGCCAAACCTGGGTTCGGCCGCTTATGCTGTGGAAGACGAAGAAAAGACGCATATGTTAATGTCTCATAGTGAAAAGCTAACTTTAGCATATGCATTGCTTAGTATAGATTCTGGTTCCACCATTAAGATCATGAAGACATTAGGATTTGCGGACACTGTCATTCGTTCATGTGCGGCGCGTCCTAGGTTACAGGGAGGGAGATTCCACCACTTCCGCAACGGGATATGCTCTTGAGGGAACTATTGGTGATTGAACCTGCAGATAATGATTGGTGGAAGAAGATTACAGTGCAATGTTTGATATGGCGGAAGGCCGGTTTTGAGTAACATGATCATCTATGGAAGGCAAATGCTTCAGCCAAAGCAGTTGATATATAAACATAATAGACAACAAAGTTTCACATCACAAAGACAGACATTGCGTAGTGCTCTCGGTGCATTAGCCACACAAACAACTCAGCTCACACCAGAGGCACCAGTAACTTATTGTACGACCGATATAATACTAACAAACCACTGTATTTATATCTTGTGGTGTCCGCCGCGAAGCTTCTCTATGATGTTGTCCATGATCCCCTTCTTTTCGTGGTGCTCCTCCGTGTAAGCGGTGCCGCCGCCGGAGGGTGTGGTGGTGGACGTAGTAATATGTGAGTAGTGGGGGTTATCCTTGTGGCCAGTACTCGGCAGCTTGTCCTCGATCTCGTCCATCATCCCTTTTTCCTGGTGGTGCCCTCCTGGGTCGGTGGTGCCGTATGCTGTGTCAGTTGTGGTTGAACCTGGGAGCTTCTCATTTATCTTCTGTTTCAGCCCCTTCTTCTTCCTCCTCCCACCTAGCCCATCATCCTCTGACTACAACACAATAATTAAATAAGAAAACTAACGAAAAGTCCAAAAAAACTTCCCTTTTAACGAAAAACTTTTTTTAAAGCCATAGTAAATAGTACCAGGTAAAGGTAAAAATGTGGTTTTTCGTTAAAAGTGAACAGTACCGGAAGTGTTTTGTTAAAACTCCCTAATTAAATACCCAACATATAACTACCAAAAGAAAAATACAAGTTAACAATTTCAAGGGAAATTTTAGATTCCTTTTGTCTCTTGAAATTGGAATACCAAGTCCATAAAAAATCCACCGGAAGAATTGAATGCCTTACTGAATAATACTTGCACAACCTATCTTCACCACCATAGAAATTTTATAATCAGAACCGTTCAAATTTTTATTTTTCATTTAAGATTATGGGTACAAAAATCATTTAAATAGGATAATTTAAAATTATGAGTACAAAAAGCATTTGAATAGAATATCGTTTTTAGTCATCCAAATGTATCACATAAATCAACAGTGTAACAAAAATTATTTGAATAAGATATCGTTTAGTCATTTAAATATATCTCATACATCAACACTGTATATAACAAGTAACATTATAAAGATCAACCGTCAATTTATTCCATAAATTTTGATGACTAAATAATATTTGATGCAAATGAACTTTTCTAGGGATTGATAATCTTTAAATTAAGATTTAGAAATTGAATGACCTCAATTATGAAACTTCTAGGATGAAGATATGCAATTGGGGAAATGACCTCATTTCTCAAGAGAGGAATGCAAATATTATTCTTTTTAGTGATTATAGTCGATTCTAATAAGATGTGACACATTGATTTGTATTTACGGAGTACCATACATGAAACTAATTTGATCAATGAGATGATACAAATAATTATACATATTTACCCAAAATTAATACCATTAGTATCCTGGCTAATTGTATTAGGATTTACACATAAATTCATTTTCGTGAAAATTATGTAGTTAATTAAGTCTAATATTTTTGCCAGCAAGGTCTAATTTTTTAGACAAAATAATGGTACAAATTACAAAATCCTACGAAAAATTAAGAACAAATCTTTATATGGGAAAAAGAGATTCCTTACAGAGCTAGAGCTTGAGCTGGCGGAGCGATGAAGCATGCCAGTGACACCATGGTGCTCTTTCCTGCCGTAATCGTGACCAAGTGTGCCGTGACCACCTGCCGTGGTGGCAGCATAGCCAGTGGTCACAACGGCCGTGTGATGACCACCGTATTCTCCGGTGGTGGCAGGAGAGATGCCAGTAGTAGCACCGTGATGACCAAGCGGGTTTCCATACTTGTCCACTCGGGGAACCAGGGGGTTGCTGTTCTCGTCAGTTCCCTGAGTCGGGTTGCCGCAGGCGGCGGTGGGTGGTGCCCCGTATTGATGATTTTGTAAATGCGCCATTTTCTAAAAACACAATGAAACCTTTTCTTCTTCTTGGAAAATTTTGAATATGCTTCGATGAGGATTTGATTTTGATGAAGTCTGACAATTTGGGTCGGTTTATATAAGCAAATTAACAATACACGCATGTCACAGTAGGGTTCTTGCCGTTTGCCAAACTTTAATAATTTGTAAAATTTATCCCCACTCTCTCTCTGTATACATGTCGTATACGGTATACCTCACATTGCAACAAAAGCAACTCCCGACAGCAAAAATAGTGTTAGATTATAGCTCACATTACCAATACCTTGAAAGCAACTCCCGACATCAAAAAATAATAGAACTTGGATTGTTCATCCGACTAGTTTCTATCGCTATACAGCCACCTTGAATCAATGAATGAACCTTGAATCAACGAATGAATGAATGAAAAGAAATGAACTTGAAAGCAAGCTACAGCTAACTCAAATCAATCAATGAACGAATGAAAAGAAACCGCTCCCAGTAGGCGGGTGGCATGTTTATCTTGTGTGACAAGACCATAGAGCGAGTGACTATTTTTGTTCAATTATAAATAAATAACCGCTTTGATGGAGATTTGTAGCATCATTTAAGTAAATACAGATTGAGATCGTAGAAACATGAGCTTGTGATAGCACACCTAATTCCGGACCGGTTAATGCAAGAACTATAAATAAAGGACTAGGATCTCCTATAAAAATAAAAAAATAATAAAAAAAAATTGATGTTTTCATAAGGAAGCCATCGAAGGCTTTCCACAAATTGAGATTTGACCGTAGAAGGAGCAAACTGTATCCGAGGAACGGGGATAATCCACGGGAAACAAAAGTTGATAAAAAGAGAGGGGTGGAAAGAAAGGTGGTAAAATCTTGACCGTAGAAAGAGGCGCGGAGGATGACGTGTTGGCATGAGAGCTCTGTAGGGGAGAAGGGAGCCGGCGCTTTGGATGACAATGGATTGATATTCTAGGTGGGCAGCTGTGTGAGAGAGGAATTCGAACTTAAATTTATATCAGCGGAGGCGTTTGCAAGCGGCAAACTAAATAACATGTTCATGTTCTTATTGCTACTCATTTGTAGGATCTTGTTAAGATATTGCAACAATAGTTGAACCGGAATCACTGTTACTCGAACGAGCACTAAATATATTAATATAAACGACAGACAAAATAACATATCACAAAGACAAACGACATTGCGTAGTGTTCGGTGCATTAGCCGCACCAGGGCTGAGCTCGCACCAGGCTTCCGCTAGCTTATTATACGATTCAACAACACTAAACCAGAGTATACATACTGTAGGCCTTTATTAATACAGGAATGAATATATATCACTAGTGGTTTCCGCCGGGAAGCTTCTCTTTGATCTTGTCCATGATCCCCTTCTTTTCGTGGTGCTCTTCCGTGTAGGTGGCACCGCCGGAGGGAGTTGTGGCCGTAGTAGTATGTGTTGTGGTTGAGTAGCGGGGGTCATCCTTGTGGCCAGTACCCGGCAGCTTGTCCTTGATCTTGTCCATCATCCCCTTTTCCTGTTGGTGCCCTCCTGGGTAGGTGGTGCCAGCGGTGCCGTAAGTTGTATCAGTTTGGTGCCCTCCTGGGTAGGTGGTGCCAGCGGTGCCGTAAGTTGTATCAGTCGTGGTTGATCCCGGGACCTTCTCCTTTATCTTCTGTTTCAACCCCTTCTTCTTCCTCCTCCCACCTAGCCCATCATCCTCCGACTACACCAAAATAAAAACACGCCGACATATGAATTTCTTTTTTCAGGGGAATTACAAGTTAATTAACAATATTAATATTATAATTAGTGTAAGAGCATAAGAAACAATTCTTCTACAATTATACGTAGCACCGAGTATAAAAAGAAATTAATGATCAAATCCTACCAATAAGAGTTGGATCTTGCATAAAAATTGTATCTACGCGGTATGTGCCATTGTATACAAGTTAAAAATTTCCGAGGGAATAACTTCTGTTTTAATTGAAATCTACCTTGTTGTTTAGTAAACATGCTACAGTAACACATTCTCATGAATATATATTCAACCCTAAATGTTGCACATCAATCCGCATTTGCAAGGTGTAAAACTAGCATAACAGTACATAAGAGTATTTGTAGAGGAAACTTTTTAGTGTATCGGAACACGCCTAATACACCTGGTCTAATAATGCTACCATTAAAATTTTTGTTTATTGACCAGGTGACATGATACAAATAACGATCAGGAATCGCCTACATATAGAGAAATTTTTTATTGTATCAGAACACGCCTAATACACCAGGTCTAATACAATCGATTAAAATTTTTACACGTTTCCAATAATACAATTATATTGAGGTACCGGTCCACCGGACCTTGCTACAGGGCGCATTGAAAATTTTCTACGTGCTTATATTAGGATTGAACACAAATTCATGTGTGTATGTGCCTAATTAAGCCTAACTTTTTTGGCTAACTTGGTCTGTAGACAAAATCATGGTACACGGTATTAACTGAATCCTACGTAAATTAACATCACATTTTCATATGAGAAAAAAATAAGAAATCATTATCACTTACAGAGCTAGAGCTTGAGCTGCCAGAGCGGTGGAGCACGCCAGTGACACCATGGTGCTCTTTCCTGCCGTAATCGTGACCAGTGGTCGCAGCGGCTTTGTCATGAGCACCGTATCCTCCGGTGGTGGCGCCTGTAGTAGCACCGCCAAGTGGGTTCCCGTACTCGTCGGTTCTCTGGATAGGGTTGCCGTAGGCGTCGGTTGGCTGTGCCCCGTGTTGATTATGCAGATGCGACATTTTTCAAAAATCACAATTTGAGTCTGGAAGTCTTGATAATTTTGTTTGGGATTTGATGGCTTTGGTATGGCGGGTTTATATAGGGAACTGACAAAACACGCATGTCACAGTAGGGTTTCTTTCTTCTTACACGTACGTGGATAGTGACCTTCGATCCTGATGACACGTTGGCTACTGGGACACCTGGCGACGTGAAAGATGAACAAGTTTATCTTTCTGTCGGCATAGAATAATCAGAGAGATAAGATTAGATGAAGGAGTCGGTCCTTGTCATGGAATTAAAAAGCTCGTGACACTCCACCGCGTCTGTGACCTTACGTGGTTGATAGATAACGACCTCTTGTTTATGTTCAAGATTGGAACTTGGAAAGCATGGGATGGTTACGATTTTACACATGCATGACCGTGTAATTATCTTGACTTTTTTTTTTTTTTTTTTTAAGACGTGGGGAATTTGAATACGGATGACTACGTACACTTGCTTTGTCATTATCTTGATTTAGATTTTTTTTTTCTTAATTTAGAATTTTTTTTATTGATTTCTTTTTTTTCTTTAATTAATCACGACAACATATAGATTCCGTTTAGAAGTACTTTATAACGATTAAAATCGCTTCTAACGGCATGGATTGAAGGTTTTAAAAATATTTTAAGTGCTTTTTGAAAGAAGCATGGTAAGAAGCACATAAAGTGTTTTTATTTAAGTACACTTGAATTTTTATTAAAAATTAGTTAAAAATATTTTGATTAAAAACGTTTTTTCAATAATTTAAAACTTAAAAGTACAAGCTAATATACGGAATATTTTTAGTTGTGACGGGAACACATATGATTTTTGTGTAAGTGGTGAAAAATTTTAATTTTTAAGTTATTAATCTTTTAACACACATATCTAACCATTTACATAGAGACACGTTGTGTACCTCCTCGTGTGACGAGAACACTGAAAAATCTCCCTTATTATACAGGAGTACAACTTTTCGAAAAGAAAATAGGTTAACCGTTGATTATGCGGTGAGTTTTAAGTCTATCTTGCTGTAAGGCATGACAATAAATGCTCATCAAATGTCATCACAGGCACAAATGCCGTCATAATTTTCATATTAATATTTTATAGTTAATTTGATGAGACGATTGATGGGTGTTTTCTCCCCCTTTTCACCCGTCCGATTTTTTAGGCAGAGGGGCTAGCCTAGTGGTGAGGGTATGGGTAAGGGGTGTGGTAGTTTTTTTTTTTTTGTTTGAAGGCAGAAGCCGAAAGCCCCAAAACAGGACAGGGAAACAAGGCAGGAAAGCCTACAAGGAGGCTAACACAAAGAACTACAACAAGAGCCACAACAAAGGGGTTACAAAGCAGACACTCCTACCAAGCAGAGGTGTCACCCCGGGAACCAACCAAAACACTAGTGAGGATAGGGAAGCCCATCGTTGTTGAGAACAAAGACCAACGAAGATGGGGGTCGTACAACCCAAACACAGTCTCATGTTCGAGGCTTGGTGTGGGTAAGGGGTGGGGTGGGGAAAAATAATAAAAATAAAAGCTTCCATTAGGAAATCCTTTGGTTTCCTCATTTCTTCCTATTCCTCTTATGTCTTTTTTTTCTTTCCATGAGCGCAGTTATAACTTCCCCTTTGTGTAAGTTGAAGAACGTTACTAGCCTCGTGAAGATTGCGCTGAACACACCGACCAATCTTTGGTCAATTTTAACAAATTTCTCTTTCAGAAATGTTCATCTTTGTTTTCCTTCTCTATTTTTCTGTGTAAACTTAATTTATATTATCTTTACACAATCGAACTTCGAGATGTAATTAAACTTGTATCTTTATGTCCATACCATTTTTGGACGACACGTCAATGTGTTGTAAAAGTCATATTGATGATGTCCTAATCTTTAACCAGTGCAACTTTGTGTTTATCTCTAGCCGTGAGGGGATAAACGAGAAAATACTTTCATTTTTTTTTTATTAAATGTTAGATTAGTTAGGATTTTGTTTCCATAAAAAAATAAATTTTTCCATCACTATAATAAAACACCACTTGCTTCATTCCCTTATGTCAGATGGAAATGAAGCTAAATAAAAATTAGCTAAAGCATGGCAGATTGTTTTGTTAATTATGTCGTTTTCAGTGTAATTAAAAATACAAATCTCTTGTATTACAATTTTAAAAAATATATGTACTTATCTGCTGACTTCTATGTATCTCTCTTGTATAAAAATTTTGAATTTTTTTTTTACATCTATGTTTTTATATTTAAAAAAAATTCGGCCAAATCACTACTTAATAAGTATCAAATTCATCATTCATTTTATTCGAATCTAATAACTCACAAGTTCTGTTTTTACCTATTAATTCAGCATATCAGATTTTTCTTTATACTTAATTGCTATATCTTTTTTATTGATATTAAGTAACAGCTGCTGAATCAATGAATTTACTTGTGGTAGTTAAAAGCATAATACTATTCTCAAAAATAGCGCACACAAATATACTATTAATACAAAGGGAACGACAGACAGAGTTGCACATAACAGAATACAAAAAAAGGGGTGCTCAACGATGGATCACCCACGCACGGATCACACAACCGAGGTCAGACCAGACACTCTTTTATTATACACAGACCGGCATTTACATATAGTTATGTGAAACGGGATGATCTACTCGGAGTCGGTGCGGGTCGTGTGGCCACCAGGAAGCTTTTCTTTTATCTTGTCAATTATGCCCTTCTTTTCCTGGGGCTCTCCTGTGCGCCCTGTCCCACCATAAGGTGCAGCAGTAGTTGACGTGTCATGAGAATACTGGTCATCTTTATTCCCACCTGGCAGCTTCTCCTTGATCTTGTCCATCGCTCCCTTCTTCTGGTGTTGCTCTCCTTCACCTGTGTAAGTCGTCCCACCACCGTAAGGGGTAGTGGTCTGCGTTCCATCAGAGTACTGCTCATCCTTGTTACCACCACCTGGTAGCTTCTCCTTTATCTTCTGTTTCAGTCCCTTCTTCCTTCTCCCACCTAGCCCATCATCTTCAGACGACTACAATAATAAGAATGTTAGTTAAGACCTTGTTACAAAAAATATATGTAAATATAATGCACATATCATATTTGTAACCCTAAGAAATTGTTCCATCTAGTAAGATAAATGATGCAATATTTGAATTTGAAGCATTGATTGTGTTGATATTTGAAAAACCAAAATGCGCAGATACATAAGTTACGTGAACAAAATACGCTGATTTCCGAATAGCATTGTTCAAGATAAGACATTTATGCTGTCAAATATTGTGTTATTAATTTAGATCACTGATTAAGTTCACCATCATTAGCACGCATAGTTTTTCTCGCAAAAATGTTAAATTGGACAAGAGAAAATTGTTGCTTGTTTGATTTTCCTAGTAATATACGTCTAGGGAAAAGTTTGTTCATAGTGCCCACATATTTGCAGCATAGCTCATGCATTTAATGAATTAACTTAGAACTACGTATATATGGAGTTGAAAAGAGATGAACTTACAGAGCTAGAGCTTCCTGAGCGCTGAAGCACGGCGGGGCCGCCATGATGCCCAACAAGCCCTTCATCACCAGTCTTGGCATCAGCAGTCCCGTAGCCGGTATCAGTCCGACCTTGCTGAACCGCGTTCCCGAACTCGTCGGTCCTACCGGCTCCGGCGCTACCGTTGTAAGTCGGGTTCCCGTAGTACTCCTCGGTAGTTTTTTCGGGTGTTGAACCATAATTCGACATATTTCACAAGACGAACAAACAAATGTAACTGTAATAACTATGCTTTGTGACTAATACAATTTAAGTGACAATACTTGTGATTTGTTTGGGATGATGTGTTTAATTTGGGTCTGGGTTCGTTGGTTTATATAGACAACTGACCTCCACCAGCAAGGCATGCAAATATGGTTGTGAGCGTAAGTGCATTTTAACAACTTGGAGACGTGGCACTGCCAGGAAAATGATGACAAGTGAAAAATTAACGTCGGCAAGATATTTTGTTGCTTTTTGGGTCGGGCATATGGATAAAGAATGATATCCATACCTGTTCCACTAGTGACCATGGATTTGGTGACACGTGCCCACGTACCTGTTCCACTAGCTAGCTCCACGTGGATACTATCTTTTGGTTCTACCCTTCTAGGTCAAAAGAGTGTGAATAGAACTTTTCTAACTTATACATATGTCGACAGACTTTGACACCATTAAATCTCCTGCTCCACACCATGTTGTGAATAATATGTGGATGACCCACATGAATGGTTTGTTACTATTTATGCACAATATTTTTACTATTTATTTTTGGAAAATTTGTAAAGTGAATAGTGTTCTCTTTGCTATTAAAATAAATGAGAGGTGAAGAAGTAGAGAGATACGAATGAGGAAAGAAGCCAAAAAGGCTAAGAAGAGAGGAGGAATAGATAGATAATAAGTGATTGCACGCTTGTAGTTGAGATTAGGCGAATTAGTTCCGAATGCAACCTGCAAAGATCACACATTAAAAATCTAATTAGAATAAAACCCTAAATAAAATACTGATTACCAAAGAAAAATGGTTGTTTTTGTGTTTTTCAGTTTTTTTTTTTTTTTTGGTGATAAAGACTAAAATGTAGAAAATAAACTAAATGAAAATAAAAATAAGAGTTTTAGAAAAATTGGGTTGCCTCCCAATTAGCGCTTTAGTTAACGTCTATAACTAGACGAATTTGAATGAGGTTGGTGATCACGTCACTTGCTCCTTTAGAGTCAACCATGCCTTTACAGCATCATAGAGCAATAGTAGGTAGGGATTGACTTGAACTGTGCATTTGAATTCATTGGTTAAATCTGTCTTGTCCACCCTTTTGTGTGAATTAGTCTTTGAAACCAAATAAAGTCCCTTCCAGGGAGGCTTCTGTCTCCCTTGAACTGACTTTAATCTAGTATTTAACACCCACTACTTTTGCATTGTCCGAATTTTGTGACGAAGAATTAGGCTGCCACTAAGTTTTTTCTTCCTTCCCTTATAGATCTTAGGTTGCTCGTAGGACTCGCCTAGATTTTCTTTAAATTTGAATGCTTGTACTGCTGGACCGTCCAATTCAGCAACATAAATTGTATCAGTAGTCATCTGCCCTGTATCCAAATCGATCAATGTGTTTGAGAGCTGATCATGCGACATATTGGATGTTAAATTTGTGTGAACCTCCCCTAACATATTAACACTCATGTCTTCCTGCAGGCTTTGTGGGAAAGGTTTTGGTGGCACAAAAACATGGGTAGCACTCGGTTCTGGTGGGATTATAGGATCAACATGTGCTACTTTCTCCCCTGGACGTGAATGGGTGGCAGATTGCTCTTCAGTTCCTGCACCAATCTTCTCTTGATCATTAAAGTTCTTCCCATAGTTTAATGCTTGAATCAGAAATCCTTCATTGGTTATTTCTATGTATAACTCAGTTGATTCCAAAAATTTAGAGAGCTTGTCCTCCACCGAAAGCTCTTGTGGCACATTAAACTGCTCAAAATACTGCTCAAGATGCTCTTTCAACTTTAGATTGTAGGATTCTGAACAGGGGTTGTTCCAATGCCTTTTTGAATCGTTTATCATATTGGTATGCTCTTGGACAAACCTTGTAAAATATTCCTTTTTCGGACACTGTGAAATATATATCATGGGTCTTCAAACAGCAAAGTGCACAAATTGTAGGTTTAAATCCATAAAAACCCCATTCTGCAAATTTGACCCATAAAGGCGGTCCTCCGGGTTGTATATTGAATTCAGGAGGAGGTACAACTTCCATTGTTGCACAAATTGTAACCTAAAAAAAATCAAATCAAATCAAGTAAATAAAAAGATATATACAATAATTAACTAAGAGTTGATAAACACAAACTATTTAAAACAATCCCCAACAACAGCGCCAATTTCTTGATAGAGATTTTACCACCTGCAAAAGTAGGTAAAAATACTTGCAAGAGAACAAGGTAGTTGTAGTATAAACGGCTCAAGCAAAGTCGTTTCCGCAGGGATTGAATGAATAATATGTATTTAAACTAATTCTTAGCTAATTATTTGAAAACAAAGATTGGAAGAGGTTGATTTTGAATTTAAAAATAATAAAAAAGAATTTAATTAAAATGATTAAAGAAATTAGCAAAGTAAAGAAAACAAAAGAAAAGAGTTTTGAAAACCAAAATTGTAAAAGCTTAGGGTTCTTCCATCCCCTTAACAATCCTATGTAGATTTATCAATTATTTATGAATTACCCATGCAACTTTGAAGGTTAGGTTTTCCTAATGTATATTCTACTCGTGGTATTCAAGCTAGAGCGTATATCAAACATGCAATCCGTCTGTGGTATTCAAATCAAATATAAACATGTATGACTCATTACGCTTTGTGAAAATCCTTTGAAAAACCATGCAACCCCTAAGACGTGGTATTCATCCCAGTTGAAATTACAATTATCAAACACAAGAAGCAATAGTCAATTCCCCGTTGGTATTTCGACTGAATTGCATCCGATTACTTATCTACACATCCTAATGGTAGCTAAGCATTAAGATATAGAGATAGTTTAAAGCACAATGATTAATAATTCAAAGTATGCATGTATAATATCATAAGCAATTAAATAAAAACTACATATTCATGCTAAGGCTCGAGGCTTCGCCCTAGCAAACGAAAATTAGCTACGAACAACCATAAAACAAAAAGAATTTTATTGAAATAGAAAAAAAGCATAGAAAACACCCGAAATACAAATCGTCAAAACCTAGCTAAGTTCTCCAAAGTAGTGCCTCCTAAATGTTGCATAGAGAACCCTAATGGCTAACAAGCCTTATTTATACTACTCTAATTAAAATCCTCCTAGTAAAAGGTCTTAGAATAAAACTAGGAAACCTAATAAAATAATAAAACAAAAAATAAAAGGTTTCCTATTTGAACTAAAATTCGGACTTCTTAGAAAATTAGACTTCTGACCAACCAAATCAACTCCGATTTGGTCCCAAAAGATCTCTTTTGAAAGCTGAAGACGTCCCTTACAAATCCTCTGAAGGAATCTTCCTCAAATATGCCATCTTGACTTCCAAAATACCCAAAACGTCCAAAAAGGTCAATATGGGAAAGTTGTGCACTGGGTCTTTTCATCGCTACAGTCAAACGGCTTAGTAGAAAAATGTAGAATTTTGATACAATCATCTTGAAAGGCACACGAACATCCTCTAATTTGAATCACTCCAAAATCCATCTGTTTGTTTACTTTTTGCTACAGAGGAAGTCGAATGTCCTACATTGAAAATATATAACAAAGTATCAAAATTCTACCAAAATAACAATAAATTATAACTAAGATTAGGGTAAAATATATGGTATAGTATCGCCTCATCAATAGGAAGAGTCATCTTTGTATTTTTATGATTCTAGATTATGAATAAAAGCACTACTGCTGTCCCAAGGACGTACTCCAGTCACACTAACTGTAGAGGAACCTCGTAAATTTTGTGTCTTGTTTATTCCACTGTACACACATCGCTAATTTTACAACACGTTATCAGCGCGAGAAGCTCTCATGTTAGTGGAAAGCACAACGCCATAAATCAGGTGAAGCACTATCTACCTCTCACCTCCTTCAGCTAAAATCTCACAGAATAAAAGGTATGTCCATTTTCCGTCTCTCCCACCGTGCCAGAAGCGCCCCACCGAATTTCGGTGAGAATTGAAATTTACGACCTGTAGTCGTTACGAGATGAGAAAACTTGTACTTGACAATTGGTTTCCAGAGATCCAGAAGAATCTTAACAAACTTAGAAACCCAGATCGCGTTGTTTTCAACGGATCTCGAGGACTACCATGAATCTTCGGTTGTCTGAGATGGTGATGGCAGAAATGACTCCACACATGCCTCCATCTCTTGTGCCTCCATCAACCCCGTTGTTATCTTTGTCTCTGTATGGAGGTTCTTGCTTCGTGATGCCATGTTCCTTGGGCCATGCAAGAACAACGCCAGTTTCTGATAGCCTTTTGGATTGAATTGAATTTGGGCGACCTCCACAACAACCCAACTACCCTGGGATCAAGACTGGCAGAGACAGAGAAGGAAGAAAAATAATAAAAAAAATAGGGGGATTATGAAATAGTGAGGCACCATGTGGAAAAAAGTTTGGAAATGTGTGGTTTTGATTGCATCCTAAGAAAAAATAATAATAAAATATAAAGGGATCTTGAATGTGCACGAATAAAAAAAAAAATTTGAAAAAGGGTATCGACAAAAGAAAAAAAATAAAAATAAAAACAAATATAAAGGTTTCTGATGGTGCACAGAACCATGTGGAAAGAAATATATATATATATATATATATATATATATATATATATTTCATGTTATTGTTATTTATGTGAATGATGTTGGTTTAAAACACTTTCACAAGTTCTATTTACTTTAAAGCAATTTATTTTTTATGGACGGTTTTACCACCTACTCCTTTAAGTTTTGATTTATGTGAATGGTGCTGAATTAAAGCCCTTGTCACAAGCTTTATTTACTTAAATGCAAATTATTCACTATGGCTGGAATTACCGCCTATTGCTTTAATTTACTTATTATACTTTCTTTTTTTACGATGAGTATATATAGGACCTGAAGTTCCTTGATCAGATCAGAACCTGCAATTTCTTGATCCTCATCATATAAAAATGATTGGACCTGAAGTTCCATCATATAAAAAGATCGAGCATGAAGTCCCTAGATCCTCAGATTAGGACATGAAGTTCCTTAATGAGTACAATAAGTTTGAAGTGCCGCAGTGCCTCAACTTAACTATAATAAAGGCCAAAAGAGTCTCAGTCCACACCAGAATTTCTTTATATCCATACTCAAAATGGTTTAGCAGAAGCATTTATTAAGCGGATGAAATTGATTACTCGCGCTCTGCTCATGAAAACAAAATTGCCAGTTTTTTCATGGGTACATGCTATTTTGCATGATGCAATATTAGTTCGGTTGAAATTTGTTACCAACCATCAATACTTCTCAGTACAACTCGTGTTTGGGAACCAGTCAAACATTGTACATTTACGAGTTTTTGGTTGTGTTATCTATATGCCTATTGCATTGCCACAACATACTGAAATAGGCATCATCGCGGATTGGGCATTGATGTTGAACGCCATCTATCATTCAATATTTAGAACCCTTGATTGGGGATATATTTACCGCGTGGTTTGCGGACTATCATTTTGATAAGACAATTTTCTTGCCATTAGGAGGAGAAAATAACATCGTTCCAGAAGAATGATGAGAAAATATCATTCCAAAAGAATGATAAGAAAAGACCGTTCCAGAAGAACGAAGAGAATTTGTCTTATTTTGATTCACGAAACAATCAATGTGAAAATGAAGTAAGAATAATAAAATGATGCAATGACGTGTCAATCAAATGCCATATGCATTCAACGATGCAACGAAAGTGATGAAATCACATATACTTGCTGCAAATGTGCCTACAAGAATTGAAGTCCCTATTGGACAATATAATAAGGCAGTAAATAATTTATCTGTTGCAAACCTGAAGCGTGGCAGATCCTTAGACTTAAAAGGTTCAGTCATTCGAAAGAAGAAGAATATGACATTACTGAACTATTGCATTCCCGAAACATAACTGTTACATGCCGGAAGCATGACAGTCGCCGCACGGATACACATCCCAGAAAGGACAATCCACGGACATGAGAATGTTGATGTATCATTGTGAGATCCCATATTTTTATATATTAATTAGAGGTATTAAAATGAACTAGACGTTATGCATGTAGCATGCAATGAATTATGCTTACTATTGCATTACTAAGCTTTTGGGTTGGAATAGTCTAGATTAGCACTATGTGTGCCGCTCGGAGATGACTAAGCTATGTGCTTAGCTTGCTGGCCGATTAAGTTATTAGGTGTCAATAAAGTTGCATGCAATTAACTTGAGGTGGAGCTTTGCAGCCAATACATATATGTTAGAGTTTCTTGGTGTCACCCCAGTAGATAGTATTCCTACGAGGCCAACAGACAGCAGCTTAGGTGCTTTAGGTGTCAACTTGCTAATTAGTTGACTCATCTCTTTGTTACATTATCATATTAACCTTTGATGTTATCTCATGTAGTTTTGCCGCCATCCTTCGACTATATATAGGACTTTAGTTCTTTGTTTTTGATATAGGTTGGTGATGCATGCGTTGCATGTAGAGCGCATATACGTAGAGAGGGTTATAAGGAGAGAAGAAAGAGAGATTATGGCTAGAAAGTTTGATGTTTGTGGAGATGTTAGTTGGGTTGTCTTGCCAAAGCTTGGATTATCGTGGTGAGTGGTTATGTAATGTGTTTAAAAGTTCTTATTTTTTGATAAACGAAAATCACGAACTATTGTGGGCTTTATCTATTTATAAATCTCTATCTATTTTAAGTCAAGCATGTTGGATTTGTTTAAATGTTTTGGAATTATTATATATTGATCAATGAATTGTTTGAGATGTTCATGGAGCATGAGAACTTTAGTGTTGCATTAATCCGAGGGATAAATGTAAACTGCACACTGGGACATTAGGGCAGGAAGGCCATTAGGGGTCACGTGGTGAGTTACAATTTATG